>CANSGD010001469.1:0-600000 GCA_947645195.1 Patellifolia procumbens | reverse complement strand
AAGTGGCTTTTCAAAACCAAATATCATCCAAATGGTTCCATTGAACGACATAAATCAAGGTTGGTGATCCTTGGTTGCAATTGGTTGCAAGCAAAAATTTGGTGAAGATTATGCCGACACCTTTGCACCAGTGGCTAAAATGACCACTGTGAGAACCTTGCTTGCTGTTGCTGCTATGGAAAACTGGTATACAGTGCAAATGGATGTCACTAATGCATTTTTGCACGGTGACTTGGAAGAAAATGTCTATATGAAACTTCCTCAAGGTTATACACATCCTGGTTGCCGAATTTCAGTTTGTGTTGACGATTCTTCTCATGCCAAAGCAGATCCTTCTCTTGCTTGCAAACTTCATAAGTCCTTGTATGGGCTCAAGCAAGCCCCTCGACAATGGTTCCGCAAGCTCTCCACTACACTTGTTCACCTGAGCTTCCATCAATCCAAATCTGATTATAGTTTGTTTATCAAACATACTCCCACTTCCATAACCTTGATTCTTATTTATGTGGATGACCTTCTTATTTGTGGAAATAGCCTGACTGATATCAACCATCTCAAAAGTATGCTTTCTATTACCTTTCACATGAAGGATCTCGGACCCTTGAGATACTTTCTTTGTTTAGAGGTGGACAGATCTGAGGCTGGGTTCTTTCTTTCTCAAAAAAAATACACCTTGGATCTCCTTAAGGAATATCACCTCACCTCCGCTAAGCCTCTTCAACTTCCCATGGATTCACATATCAAACCCACCCCTGATAAGGGTACTCCTCTACCAGATCCCTCCACTTATCAAAGGCTTTTAGGGAAACTTATTTACCTCACTATTACACGACCTGATATTGCTTTCCCTGTTCAATTATTGAGTCAATATATGCATCTTCCAACCTCTTTTCATATGCAAGCTGCCACAAGATTGTTGCGATATCTTGCTGGATCTCCATCTCAAGGTATCCTTCTTGCTTCTACAAGTGCCGCTACACTCACTGCTTATTGTGATAGTGACTGGGCCAGCTGTCCCGTCACTCGACGTTCGACAACCGGCTATTGCATATTTCTTGGTCATTCACCTGTGTCGTGGAAGGCCAAAAAACAGGCTGTTGTAGCTCGTTCCTCTGCTGAAGCAGAGTACAAAGCCATGGCTCTCACCACCTGTGAAGTCACTTGGCTTTCTGCACTTCTCAAAGACCTTAGCTTAAAGAACCTACCGCCTGCTGTACTCAAGTGTGACAACCAAGCTGCATTAGCTATTGCTGCCAACCCGGTGCTCCATGAACGCACTAAGCACGTTGAGATTGACTGTCACTATGTCCGCGATCAACTCAAATCTGGTACAATTACGACGGAAAAGGTTTCCTCAGCTGACCAAGTTGCGGATATCCTCACAAAGATACTTCCTGTCAAGTTGCACAAGTCTCACATGGACAAGCTGGGAGTTTCTCCTATGCTTCACTCACCAGCTTGAGGGGGAGTATTAAGGGGTATAATGGTAGTTTCCACTAGTTTATCACAAGCATGTGGCTGTGCTACTTGGCAAATAATTACGTATTTATGCTAATGTTTTGTCTTTTATTAGCCTTAGTATATAAACAATGTAGATGTGAGTGTAATGGCAGAGCCAAATTATAATACATATCAAATGCCTTTTTCCTTCTCTTCCTAAAAGTGCTCTGAATATTCCTCTGCATTAGTACTCAATTTCTGGAAATATCAGTTATCAGTAAATAACTCATTATGATTTGTGAACCATTTATATAAGAAGAATGGCGTTTTGATTTTACTAGAACTTGTTAACCGCAAATATGGCTATTAACCTTTTGTGTTTTTTTCTATGTAGACAACGCAATGGGGGACGATGAGTTTGTGTGATGCCGAAAGAAGGCTCCTTGCCAATGCATTACTTGATATTTCAAATGAGTGGTTCATACTTCTTTCGGAATCTTGCATACCACTCTACAAATTTAGCTTAATTCATCATTACATAGCAAAATCCAAGTACAGCTTTATTGGTGCATTTGATGATGCTGGACCATATGGAAGGGGAAGATATAATGAGAACATGGCGCCTGAGGTTAACATATCCCAATGGCGTAAAGGATCTCAATGGTTTGAAATCAATAGAAGATTAGCAATCAATGTTGTTGAAGACACCACTTTCTACCCTAAGTTTGAAGCGTTTTGTAAGCCAAATTGTTACGTGGATGAGCATTATTTTCCCACTATGCTTACCATCCGAGCAGCAAATCTTCTGGCAAACCGAAGCATTACTATGGTGGATTGGTCGAGAGGCGGGTCCCACCCTGCTACTTTTGGGAAAGGAGACGTGACAGTAGAGTTCTTGACGAAGATCAGGGAGCAAAAGACCTGCGAATATAATGGTAGAAATTCTACCATGTGTTTTCTTTTTGCCAGGAAATTTGTACCAAGCGCCTTAGAGCCGTTGTTGCAAGTAGCACCAGAGGTTCTTGGTTTCTGATAAAAGATGGTAGAAGATCACAAGAAGTTCAGAACACGGCTTATAAAACTGCAGCTTGTAGTTTTTTGCTGCATTCCTATTATTTACACCCTATTATGTTTCTGGTGTACAGAACTGTTAAGCGCAGGTATTATATTAGGACTTAGGAGTATTATTTTGGTGAAACTTGTAGATTTTAGAATAATGTAATTGAGGCTTAGATTTTTTGCACGTTGATACTTGTGCATAGGTGTGCCATAACATAAGATGTTGCAGGATTTATTGATGAATATAGAGATATATTGATTCTCATTTTCTATCAAACTCGGGAAATTTTGGCATGAACAGTATTCTTGATACTTCCTCCGTTTCAAAAAAATAGCTACACTTTTTTTTTTACGGACTCCTAGGCACTTTTTGTTTGTGTGAGAGATTGTGGGGTAAGATATGTGGTAGGAGAGAGATAGAGAGAAAAAATTACCAAAAAAAGGAAAAAGGAGAAGTGTAGTCATTAATTTGAAACTTCTTTAAATGGAAAGTGTAGCTATTTTTTTGAAACGGAGGAAGTATTATATTTGTAGACTCAATAGTTAGATTTAGCCCATGTAGGGATGTTATTTCAGATTATCCGATTCAAAAAAATTGGATACCGGATTTCACGGATTTGATAATCGATTGTCCGATCTATTTTTTTTTGGAAGAACCTTTAAAATCTGTTTAAATTCATGAAAAAACGGATAATCCGGTATTTCGGATAGGATTCGGATATTGACCAAAATGTCCGAAAATAACCGATTTTTCCCCCACAAAGTTTGTTGGTAACTTGGTACTATTATGAAACTTTCTGAGTGCTTTGGTTGGACCATCAATGTTGGTTAATATCCGAATTTAAATTCTATCAATTGTTAGTGGATATAATTTTTTATTTTAGTCTAGTTGTTCAATTCATTACTCGGAGACAGCACCTTGTAATGGTTCATAATAGTCGATCTCTAATCATTTGAAAACTTAGAATTCGTTGTTCTTGTAGTAAAAAGACTTTACTAAAAAGTGAATGATTGTAGGTTATAGCTCTAAATTTTCTGATTATGAGAAACTTTATATAAAATTAAATGGTAGGACAGTAGAATCTTATACCAATAATATAACAACAATCAAATTTAGATGGAAATACATTGATTTTACTATGCAAAGGGATTCTGAGCATACCAAATTAATTTTAATATATTCTTTTCTTGGTACTCGGATTTTGCTATATTTGTTGACATAGAATAGATACAATTAAGTGTAGACCACACTCAACAAAAGTGGCTGTAGTTTAGTGGTTAGAATTCCACGTTGTGGCCGTGGAGACCTGGGCTCGAATCCCAGCAGCCACATATTAATTTTTTTGACCAGAGAGGGAGGAGACTGTAGTTTTCATGGTTCAAGATCATTTCGTTCAAAAGATTAATGTTGCGATGTTGAAAAATGATACACTTGAAGATATGTACGATGTTTCAATGTCAAAACAAAAAAAGGCCTTCCATTATACTCCAATTTTTCGATACACCTTCATGCACATAGTCGTATAGTAACACATTAGTATTGTTAACCATAACCATAAGTCATCATTATGACTATGAGAAACAACATGAGTAAAAGCTTAGATCATGTACAATGGTGTGAAAAATGGATTAACTTGTAAATTATGTAAATATTCAAGCAACTAGATTTATAGTTCTAGTGAGCTAGGTAGCTAGAATAACTACTGGTTTGAAACAATTAAAACATAAAATAAGATTATTTAGAAAATAAAATTATTTTGTAAATTAATGCAAAAGTAATTATAATTATATCTTTTTGACCTTGGAGATTATTCTAACTATATGTATTATAACTTAAAACTCCCTTCGTTCTCAAAAGTTGTTTTTACAAGTAGAGAGAATCTTCTAAATTATCCACAATATATAAGAAAAAATATAGTCATGTGGGATCTTATTTGATTCATCTCAATGAATACTTTATTAATATCCAATCATTAGAATTTATACAAATATACAATTGAAGATATTGATAGTCTAAAGAATATTTTGACAAACGTGCAAAGTCAAAGTGGGAACAACTTTTGGGAACGGAAGAAGTATTAAATATGTTATAACTATAAATAATAGTATATCATAAAAAAAATAACATGATAAAGTAAGTAATAAATATTAAGCTGAACATCGTAGATGCTCAAAGGGCTACCAACGATATGAAAAAAAGATAACGTGAAACGGTGAAACGCCAGAACTCAATATGATGTTCTTAGTAATTAGTAAATTATGGAAAAACAATTGATGCATTCATCATGCGTCATCAATGTACCAAACATTAAGATTAGTGGCCAGTAGGAAGAGATGGAGCATATATTAAAGTATTGAAAAGGCTGATTTCATGAATCAGTATGTAATTTTTTACAAAGCTTTCTGCCTTCTTGATACAGTTTAACACACTTGGCATCTCAAATAAACAGTTGACAACAATTAGCCAAGTGATGGCCAAAAATTATAAGCTTGTATTTGCCTCAGCACGTGGCATATCACTTACGTCAATTCTGAAGACTTCTTTTTAACTAGTACTTTAAGAGTTAAGAAGCTCTATTTGGCGTAATTAGCACAAAATTAGATCCTACACTCATGTGTATGATGATCTACGTTACGTTTCAAAAGACAATTAATATTGAATAAAATGTGTGATTTAAATAAAAGTGATATGCCGAATGAACAATACAATCCTTCAAATAAACATCTAATCAAATTTAAAAAGTAACGGTCTCTAAGTCTCTATCAACCTTAACATTCATTTTTTTATCTTATGTTATTGTTCATCTACAATATTTAAATTGTTTAATTACGAATATCAGATGGACATTATTAAATCAATTAATTACGAATATAGATGGACATTATTAAATCAACTTTAGTTTTTTCAAAAAAAAGTTACTACTAAGGCACTAACTTTGACACATATTCTTTTATATTTATATGTTAAAATCAAGATTTTCAATTGTTGATATCAAAAGTATAGTGTAAACTCAATTCAAATTCAAATTCTAAACGTTCAATTATAAAAATCAAATTTATGCTTTTGAACTTAGTTTAAAAGGTTTCAATTCAATGAAACGTTTATTATTACAATAATAGTACAAATAACAAAGGGTACATTTGTGTTTTTTCTCTTGATTATCGAGTTTTGACGTAGTAGCCTTGTATTTTTGTTATTGCTCTTGATTTTCATACAATTTGTTCTTGCTTGTCAAATTAAGATTGCAATTGTCATAGTTCCTAACAACTTCAATCTACACTTTACTCATTCCAAGGCCAATTTTGTCAATATACTAGGTGCTAGTTACTTAACGTGTTTGTTTTCCAAGTTTAGATTACATATTAAAAATTATCATTTTTCCGTAAGTTGAAATATGTTTTGAATTGTTTAGTGGTTTCGAATAACTAAGTATAAGAGCAGTCTCGGTCCAGGGATGAAAATTCCTAATGTAGTTATTGGGCAATATCCCCGAAGTTTTTGTGATTGTATAAGGTTTAGTAAACCTTATATTTAATTTTGGGTTTGTCTAGGCCCACTCTGATTAGGTTAACTGCTATGATGTTATATAAACTCTTACAATTAACTTCTGCCCTATGTAATTTGTAATCTCTCCAATAATAAACTATTATCCCTTTATATGGTGGACATATCTAACATATTGCTAATAAATCACGTTAAATCTGTGTGTGATCTTATGATTTGTTCTTTATCTTTATTGTTGATTCAATCTGCCACAACATTGAAAACAATAAACGGCCGCAAAATGAAAATGCCGAAATACCTTAAATTCTGGAGTGCATGAAGTATAGAGGAAGTGATGAGGGACGCTACTACATCAAGAGTCATCTAAATAAGATCATACCATTTAAACCTCTCTAACTTCTTCGTATAAATAATTGACATACAATTAAATTTCATTAACAACAAATGACAAATCGATATTCAGATGATAACAGAATCAAAGGACCGAAATAGCAAGTTCTTTAAAAGAAAAACCACTATTCTAGCTATGCTCCTAAATTTTAATTACCTTTCCTTTAATCTTATAAGTCCATTATTCATATAAATTGAGTAGTGTTAAAAACCTTATTTTTGGTATTCGAAAGACATAAGAAAAGTTCATATACCCTTCTCTTAAGTCTCAAGTGTGAAACATAAACTTGTCTATAATTTACACGTTAAGCATATGACATTACAAACTTTACAAATTACAAGTCTACAAGTTCAATGGGAGTACATACATTTGACTATGAGATGTCTATTCATGAATGATGAAGGACAATTTGGAAGAGCTTGGCTATTGTTAAACTACCATCTCCTCCACGGCTACAGGGTGTAAACATCATACCAATGGGCCCCATTCCAGCCCAAACACAACGGCAACATATGCCCCCCCAACATCACTCGTTCACTCATTAGTCACCACCACACCCCCATCATACAATTTTGAATTTGTAACTTTTAAACTTCAAACTTTTGTATAAAGAAATAAACCTAATAGGAGTATGAGCAACAGCAACAATGTAATAGTATATGGTGACATATTGACATGTATGTATGATATAATCTACATTGTTGAATATGGGGATATGCTTCCATTTAAATTTCGGTTTTTGATTAAATAATATGAATTCATAACTTTTTTTTTGGGAATGACGAAGGATTTTGTGTCTGCAGACTAACACTCTGGAGAGTCAACGCAACCCAACTCAGGTCGGAAGCCATCCTAGTCATGAAGAATTGGATTGGAAAATTTACCATTTAGCCCCACTAATAAATTATTTAAATTTATTTTGCATTCATTAATACTTCCATTGCTTCATATCTCTAGCAAAACTCGTCATTTTATGGTCGCTAGGCAATGTTTTGACCAAGACTATCTTTGATTAGTCATATTATTAAAAACAACATATTGAGATGAGGCAAAACATATTCCAAATGACTATCTTTTTCTTGTATGATGGTGAGAAGTTGTGGTTAAAATGTATGAAATTTGACCTTCAAATTACAAGAGTTGTATGGATTTTGAAGCGTAGGAAGCATATTGGTTTGGATCTGCCAAGATGGGGTGAGATTGACTAATGAAGTTAAATTCTCTCATTAGCATAGTATTAGACGTAAACAAACTTCTTCATTGAATTTAAACTAAGTTAAGACTATGATTACATCAGTCAAATATGACATAAGTATCTCCTTGACCTAAATTTAAAACAAGGGACTGTGATGGGGGATAGTGTCAAGTAGATTTTGATTTTACAATATCCCTAATAAATATTATGTTCACAAACATATGTGATTATTGAACAAATTATGAATTTATTGATGTGTTAAGAAATTCGAAAATTGCAAAAAAAAACAAATTCCAAAACTGGACAGCATACATATTTTGCTAGTGCAAGAAAGTTAGCAAAATAATAATATTAATTTAGAAAGTAAGTATATTTCTATGTGGTGTTATATGCACTAGAATAGAATTTTCTTCAATGCTACTTACACACAATGCCAAAATTAGAAGTGGAAATAGATAAAGTGTGACGCTAAACATAACCTATTAAATAGTATGACACGTATTTTTAAATTCAAATTTATACAACACCAAACTATTTATATCCCCACCAAGCCATCACATCCACAAAGAGAATTCAGGATTTGAGATATTGAGACACGGTTACAAAATAAATCAACTACCCAACAAAAAAACATATAAATGTTTCAAAAATCAATGTAAACATTAACTTAAACATTTTAATTACAAATCCTTCAAAAGAGTGTGATTTGTCTCAAATGAAGTTTTACAATTGCATCCTACTAGTTTTAATATTTTGAAAACGACATATTATATCATCATAACTAACTCACAACATCTCCAATTATATAATAACGCCAATTCTAGTATTCTACTAAAACGACGAACTAAACGACGAAACAGTTAATAATTATTGAAATATGTGAGCATTGTCTAATCAAGTTACATCCCTATGAAACGAAGTATACACTTAAAAATTTGGACAGGGGAAGAATTGAAATTCAAAGGTGAAAGATACCTGTGAAAGGAAGAAGATTGAGGGCGACTTGAGCCTTTAGATTAGGAAGGAGAAAGAAGAAAGGATCGAGGTATTTGTTGGTTGTGGTTGGTAGTCGGCGCTTTCTTCATTCTAAGTGGTTCAAATATCGATTGATACGTTGGATATTCAAGCATACTTGACCGTAACTACAAGCGAACACCATGAATAGGAAAGAGAGAGACAGAGCATCAGTGAGAACTTGAGAAGCGTGCAAAGTTGAGCTGTTTCTTTTCCTTCCAAGGGCTCCTTTAGGGCCATTTTCACGCATATACTAGGGGTAGGACATTTTATTTTTGCTTCATTTTTGTTTTTCTAGAGTTGGGATACAGCTAGATCCCAATGTACCCCTAGATCCACCCTTGACCCCCGCACACCCCTCTTTCAAACGACCACTAAGTAAACCACCCACCACGCTGGCCGTCTCACAATCGCCAACCATTACAATGCTACGCCACTACCACCACCAAAATTAAAAGGAAAAGTCCTACAAAATTGTTAACCTCAGAGATAAAACCAGATCTAAAACTTTTCTCATCACCACCATGGAACCATTTTAAACCTCTGATCCTATAATACCAAACAACCTAGATATAAGCATTAGATTAGTGTTACATTCAAATGTATAATGAAGGACAATCATTAATGTTATTCCAATCATAATTATCATGTAGTATTTGAGTAAATATCCCAATCTTTTTAACTATTAGGTTCAAAAGCATGCTAATGCACATTATGACAAAGACAAACACTAGTGATTAAAGTGCAACATGACATAACTTTGATTATTTAAATTGTTTTAACAATTTTAAAACTCTTAACGGCCATATTTTTATACCAAAACAAACATTAATTATCATTAGAACCTTACCATAGTACAAAAAAAAGAACCCAATTATGCACACCATGTGATTATCTTTCTCTTAATCCCTTATTTAGTGGACTTCGATATTTAGAACCCAATGGGCCCCCACTTCACATAGCTGTCATTACGCTAATAGCTACTCTAAACCTGCCCGTCCCCTGCCCGTCCCCTGCCCGTCCCTACCCCTCTATAAAACCCCCCACACATCACAACAAATTCTCTCACCTGCTCATTCTTCTTCTCCGCCATTACTGTGCGAATCTGCGAAACCCTCAACTTTCTCTCTCCTCAAACAAAAATGGCGAAAACAATGCAAGCTTCATTCATGGCGGTCATCATCGCCGTTTTCTCTCTCATCAGCTTCGCCATGGCAGCCGAAGCTCCAGCTCCAAGTCCTACCTCAGCCGCCGGAATTATGTCGCCGTCGCTTTTTGGAGGTGTCGCCGTCGCAATCGCCACCTTCTTCTTCGGCTCACTTCTCAGGATCTGAGGAATTATCGGCGATAATGTAGTGAATTTTCTCTACTTAACTCCTTTTTTCTGGAGATTTATGCTTTATGCGGATGGTTTCTATGATTTTCTAGGGTTTTAGTAGTAATAATTATAGTATATATACACATTTCGTTATATATATTATGAGTTTATGACTGTGCTGGATTTATGTTAGGGTTTGATGTTCTAAGATTTGTGTTTGATTTCGTGTATTGTTACCGTAGATTGTGATTTCGTTTTAGCACATTGTTTTGCACAGATTATGTTGATGACTATGGTTTAATATTATTATTATTATTATTATTATCTATTTTTATTTGTTGTTTTTCTATCATCTTTCATAATCTTCATGCAATTTTGCAATTTTTACTTAATCTTGCTAAGGAATGCCGAAGCGTTAAGTTTAAGCTTCGGAGTATATGTCAAAATCACGCGTAATTTGATATAATTAATGTTTATTTTGAATATTTCCGATATGATACTGTAAGCGTAAATTTGCTTTGGTCTTGTACAATTGAAGACAATCAGATATTTGTTGCTAGATAAAGTAGAAAGCAGGTGGAATTGAAGTAATTATCTGAATTAAATGAGGAAATTTGATGTATTAAATCGCATTTTTGTTGGTGAAGAGTATAATTGCACATTTGATTAGGCCGCTTTTAGTGGAAACAATCAATTTCTGATTTAACAACAAATTACTGCGCGTAGTTGGTGTATTAAAGTGTGAAAGGTACGATTTCCTGTTTATTTTTTCCAAAAAGAGTGTAATCTATTTCCAAATATTCTTGATTGCATAAGAATTGATAAATCAGGGAATCTTGATGCCTAGCTCTTGATATTAGTGACGCAATGAGATTACTACAAATTAAGCTATGTTGCACGGAAACTCAATGAAATTCGCTTAACACACATACTTCATACAAATCATCTACATTGTTAGTAGAATTATCATTATATACGCAATTTTTATTCTCGTATTGGTTTCATATTCGTTTCCACGCAACATAAACAAACTAAGTACATTGAATTTTTTTTTTGAAAATCCCATCAAAATAGGAATTGATTCATATTTGAACATCTGTGGCCGGGAGCATACTTATTTTAAGATTTTAAATTTCACATGGTGCCAACTGTTAAAATACGCCTTAGGGATTCGAGGGTGGACCCCAAAGTTATTGTAACAAGGAGGAATTTATGTTGGTTTGACAAAAAAGCCCTTGGGAACTATTGTCTTGCTTAAGTGTGAAGAATATGGTTTGTTAGAGAAATGGTGTGTGACTCGGAACTTGGAAGTTGAAAGTAGCTTTACGTTTTGGTCATTTTGGCTGGTAAAGGAGTTGCATTGAAACAAAGTTATTTTCTTTAACCACAGGTGGTTGCAAAAGAAGGGTGCTTACTTTTTCATCCTCATAATGCTTCGTGAATATGATGCTCTTGCTTTTATGAAACAAATTTGATGTCATATATTTGAGGGCACTTTGAGCCATAAATTATGGGCGTAGTAGTTTCTAGATTTGCATGGTATCGAGCATTATACTCATAGTTGAATCTTCGACAGTTTGACCACCTTTGACTAAGAAGGGGTAAGTGTATAACAATGCAACTTTTATCCTATATTTGAGGTGTATGTGAGCATTGCATATGTAAAATTATTTTTTTGCTCACTAATTATTTGAGATACTCTAGATGAGCAAAATTTGCACTATAAGTGAATTCTAATTAGCAAATGAGGGAAATTTTTGCGAGAAGAAAATTTGATAGGCAAAAACGCCTTTATATGTTGGATGAATGAACTCAAGAAGGGGCAAAGGGTTATAAAACATGAAGAGTATAAAATCCATTATAATATTAGGATTTTCCATATGTATATCTCAAATCAATGTAATTTTTTTTATGATTGTCAAAGAAAGTGTATGGTAAAACCATCTTATATAAGAGTGAGATTTTGTTCGGTTGGACTTAATTTGATTGCACTGAGTTTGTACGCATTAAATTGGAAATTATTGAGGGGAAAATTGTGAGAAAAAATCAACATAATTGAGCCGAACTAAAATTCCATGTATTTGGTCCAAGAATTCCCTTATAAATGACTTTGCAAGGCAACCATACTCAACTTTCTCTCAACTTTTCCTAGATTAATCTGAGAACCTCTTCTAGCGGTCTTTTTGTAAAAAGATCATCAATCAATGTTAACCTAATAAACATCTAGAAACTTAACATACACCACAGATTCACAGTAACAATTCGTGCTTATGTATCAGAATGTTTCTCGTAAATTTTGTAAGGTACTTTCTAAACTCAGATCCTCCCAAAAATTTGTCACAAGCTCAGACTCAAAGCTCTGAAAACACAATTTCTTGGGAGGGCATATAATGTTTTCGCCCTAACTTGAGGTTCAACCTTAAGAAAAGGGCAACCTAAATTTCCTTGTATACTTATTATAAGGAAATGTACTCGCCCAAACATAGTTGAATCAATTAGTAGCTTTGGACGTCAGGATACAAACGTCTTGCTTAGCCAAAGAAACACTCATTTGCAAAATCCCACCCTCGGCTAAAGTGCTGCCCATTCTTGTATGTGTGTTGCCAGCCCTGCTATCGAGTTTTCGAATTTGGATGAAAAATTGATTCATCACTTCGGGTGTCAGAATAGACTTTAGATTGCATCATCCTGATGATTAGATAAATTAGCTTTTTTAGTCGGACCAGATTGAGGCAATGCTCGAATTTGGGCTGATTACACGAATTATGTGAGCTCTACTAACAACCTTTGCAATGGCAGAGCCAATTACTAGTAAGCAGGCTACAAGGAGACAAGGCTTGCAAACCAGGTGATCTTTATTCTTATCAATAATGTTCAGTTTTAAGTGTTTAATATTTGTTTCAGCCAACGAGAATAAGTTAATCAGTATGATATGTTTTCTTCACCCTAAAATATGAGTTTTGCTTTCAATCAGACTCCAATAGGCTCCAAGGTAGTCTAATAGGTCTAATCAGTTGCCCAAAGTTCCATCAGGGGTTTGAGTTTAAGAACTTGGATATAAATATTGCCGCATTATTTATGGTGTTAGATGAACTTTAGGTCGTTAGTGTTTTTTTTTCCGTCGAATCGGATTGCAGCATGCTCGAATTTGGGCAGAGCCCATTATTGGCCAGCCAGCTACAAGGAGACAACACATCAAAACTTGAACTCCCGATTTGGCCAAAGGCAGAGATAGATAAAACAGGTTGAGGGCCTCATGCATTACTTCTCTTTTCTTCGTTGTTACGCAGTCACACGCATCTTTCTTGCAAATCTCCACATGAAATTATATACTACGCTCTAGGAAAACTACTCAAATTGTGATTTCTGCAAGAGACACAATTTTAATGGCCGTAATCTGATATAATTTATGTTAAAAAGACACTGAAGTATTAGTGGAACAAGAGCACGAAGAGCATCAGTAGACAAAAACTACTTTCTTTGACATTGCTTTGAAAAAGTGAGTGATAATTTACACACATTTCCTTCCTTTTCCATCACATGTTGACGCTAATGTAAACTTACAACTCACTTAATCTGAATCAGAGTCTATGTAGTTGCCCATTGCCTTCAACCCCCTTGGTCTCTGCGATTCAGATATCGACAACGTCAGCCTTTCAGAAAACTCCTCAAATAAAAGTCAGTGATAAAAACCAATAGAGGACTAACTTTTTAATTATTTATATACAATCTACACAGTTTAATTATTACGCTCTTCAACATGCAACTTTTTGGCCAAGTGAGAACGTGAGTTGTACCAAAATGCAAAATGTATTGATGAAAAGAAAACAAAGGGAGTAGGAGTTGGATTTAAGGATGTGAAGAATTGGATGGATTTCAAGTTCGAAGTTTAGCCTTTCATTAAGCAAGTCCTATTTACAATTCGCATCACCTTTGTGGCAACAGTTAAGATAAAATGACTGATAAATTACCTTCTTAGATATCTTTTTCTCTCTGACTTCATACCGCTCCAACGTTAGATCACACAACCATCCTCCAGGGCTCACTAACTGCAAATAAATTCCAGTTCATTGTAAATAATCATGTACAGCTTCACAGAAGGATACATGGAAGCTAGTATAGAGTCTCAAGAGAAGGGGAGATGAGGAACAATAACTTGAGACTTGAGACTCATGAGTTCCAAACGAATAACAAGAAACTTTCACAATTTATATTCCTATCAATCAAATATGGTAACACGTTAGGCTTAATTTGAACAAATTCTTGGTTTAGTAGTAAGTTTAAATGGCACAGATGCTAGCACGGAAACACAGACCAGAAGTGAAGTTACATTCATAAGCACAACCAAAGTCAGATCATCATTCTGAGCCACGAGCTCATGGGTGCATTAAATTTTGGAGTTAACTTAGGCTCTTTTAATGACTTTTTTTTTTGTGCATCTACCATTTAATCAAATGCCCTATGCCCATACTCTAACAGAAGGTTGCTTGGTACAAAACCTTTAATCAACATTCAATACCACTAATTGCTTTGCGTTAAAGCAGTGCAGAACAATAGCTCATAGTTAATGACTAATGTCTTTGTTAAGGACTATGTCTCAACACACCTAACTTTTCATAACTAAGTTATGTTAATTTCAACACCCCCATTTAACTTATTTACCTCAGAAATTGCATGTCGTTGTTTTTAACTAAAAAATTAGACTTTTTCTACAAAATGACCGAGTCTGAAACTTCGACATCCGTAAGAGTAGACACTTTATTCTTCATTAAGTAAGTAGATTACGTCATTATTGTCTGCCAAATCATACCATAAATTCAAATTAAAAGTAACAAGATTCAAAATATTCAACTTTTTAATGTAATCTCAAAGGATAGGATTTCCACAACACTTTTGTCTAAAGGTTGCTTGTGAGGCATCATATATATGCTTAAAAAGTAGAAAGTTGTGACAATCACAAGGGCTGGCTGCTATTTGCTTTTCAATTCAAATTGAATTTGATAACGCAAAATCTGCAGCTTTTTACAATGTAAACCTAGAGACCAAGTTCACTACCACTTAATATTGACTTTTTTTAGGATCACCCAATCAATTATACCATCAAATTTAACCCAAAATAAAGGTCTCAATGACTGAAGGGAGTGAAATTTTCATGCATCCCTATTTTAGAAAACAATGTTCCTACTTTGTACAAGAAACTGTTTCCTACTAACACCTTCAACGCCATTAAGGCTCTGTTTGTTTTGGAGGAAAACATCTTCCCAGAAAACAATTTTCCACCATCTTTTCATTTTCCTTTGTTTGTTTTGTTAATGAGAGGAAAACCATTTTCTCAAGGTAGAAAATTTCTCATTTAAAATGGACAACCATTTTCCTTTTCTAAACAAGGTATGCCACATTTTCTATCATCCTCCTTAGTTTTCCTTATTCACTTCTTCCATCATTCCACTCCTTTTTACTCCCATTTCATTTTCCCCCTAGGTTTTCCATCATTAAACAAACAAAGAAAAATGTGTTTTACAATTATATTTTCCATTGAAAATCATTTTACTTGAAAAATGCTTTTCCATGAAAATTGTTTTCCGTCAAAACAAACGGAGCCTAACTAAATTTATAACTTTTCCCCCATTGGTTTGCATTTGGTAAGAATAGGCTTTTGTGTTTAGAATTGGCACCATTTGTGTTTCCATAAACACCTTTTACAAAAATCAAGGTATTCACTGAAACTTTTGCCAAACAATTCATCACCTCCCTCCTATTCATGTATACACATTGATTTGTAAATGTGTAGGCATATAATAATCTTTTTTTATTGCAACCTTGAGAATAAATTTTCTCTCTATTCTTTACTCACAAAAAACTTGTGCCAATTCCTAACATAAAATTCTTCTTTTGGGGCAAAGAGAATAAATAGGATTATATGAGTATTTTGTTAAGACTTTCATTAGTACCCCTGCTTTATGTTTTGGATAAGTACATGGAAGGAATTAGGCGACCCTCGCAAGGGTTTGGCCTAATCAACCTAAAAGGAGGAAGTCAAGAGTGCTATTTGCATGAACATCACATCTATATAAAGTCGAGGATGTGATGACTAATTATTAAGATATGAGCACCGATTCGATTAAGGATCGTCTCAAAATGTACCAATACTCAAACACAACACTCCAAATTGTAATGCTAATGGTTATTAAGTCTCCTATTCTATTACTACTCCTTTTGTCCCTAAATGATAGGATATCACACTTTTGAACAAGCCATCTCCTAACATTTTTTTTTTCATGATATAATTTGAATGAATTGGGATGTTTCATTTTCTCATCAAACATAAAAATTGTTTTTGAAAATAACCTTAAATATATAGAGTGGTAAAATCTTAACATAACATCCTAATTGTTGATTTCAGATAAGTTCTCCAAAGCACATCTCTATGATACACCTCTTTTATTAGTTCCTAAATTTAACTTTAAACTTTACTTTCCTTCGTTTCAAAATAGTTGCACCATTTGCACAACTTTTACTATTCAGCTCTTAAACTTTGATTGTTCAGGGTGGTTTATGATTTTAAAAAAACGTTGTCTGATATAACATGTAAAACAATGTCCTGACAAACGTGAAAACATGAGATGGTTCAACCATTTTCAAACTGAAAATTACAAATACATATACATTATTAAGACGTAAAGAATTTATATGATGAATGATAGTTACTTTAATTTAAAAATCTACACAACAATATCTAATAAAATGTCATTTAATGGCTAAAGATCTAAATCATGATTAACAAGAAAAACAGAAAAAATGAAGAGACGGCTTACATTGAGAGTGCGTTGTATAAACTTGGCACGTTTTTTAGGTCGTTGAGGAAGCTTAGAACCTTTAATAGCCATAAAATCCTCCTCTTTTTCTTTATTAGTAAGAGCGATCATGAATTTAGGTGGCCAAACGACGTCGCATCCACCGCCAGACGATGACCCACCCTTTGTCTCAGACGACGCCGTTCTAACTCCACCGTTCGTCATCATATTATCGTGATGTTGTTGGTAGGCCCCACTCTTCTTTTCTCTCTCCGGTGATGTTAACCCTCTTATCCCTCCATTACTACTCTGATAATTGTTATTATTATTATTGTTGTGCTGCGCCTTCATCCCTGATCCACCTTCTGAATTCCTGTTTCCAAAACAAAAAAAATTAAAAATTAAAATAGGAAATGAAATTATTGTTGATGATAATTTTTTTATTTTTTATCTCGACAAAAAAAATTTAAAAATTTATTAAATTACAAATATACCCTTGTAAGGTTGGTGGTAAAGATGAGGAATCTACGGTAAATATGGGGGCTCAACGGTCTTTGCGGTTTTGCGAAAAGGGTGGAGAGAGAAAGTAGAATATGGTTAGACGAAAGGGTATTGTTGCGGAAACGTAGAGATATTTGAGACAAAGTGTGATTCGTATATCTAATAAAATAAGAAAGAAAGGGCGAAAGATGCGATTTCTAGTTATTTTATGGACCGTCGGATTGTGGTGATATTATGTTTATTATTGGAAAAGAAAAAGTACGTGTCCATGTGTGAGTAGGCTGGTAGTTGCAGTAATCGGACGGTGTTCATAGCATGTCAATGGTCCACGTGGCAGGAGATTGGGTCTTTACCTGATGAGTCTTGTCAAATAATTCATTTTTTTTTTCCAAAAAAGACTATGTATTTCCCAATCCTTTCAAATAAATCGATTAATTGATAATGACATTCATACAAGGCTTTAGGCGAAATTAGAATCATTCACTCCTAAATTAACTACAAATCTGCCTAATATACAATTTCAATCCTAACTCGTACACTTTATCATACATCCGATATGCTCATGATACATCCAACTATCCAAATCTATTTAACAAAAAAAAGGCTTAGATGTATCGTGCTCATAGTACAGTGTATGATGCATCCCCCATGCCTTGTTATCCTTTGTCTTGATTCATGAATAACTTATTTCAAATCTAATCAAGTGCACCAAAAACAGAGAATTCTAATTGATCTAAGTCTCTAGCTAAACACCAATCTTAGCTACATATATACTCCCTCCGTTTCTTTTTGTTTGTCTCATTTACTGTAACTTCAAATGCCAAGAAAGATGATGTCATATGCATGTGGGTGGGAACAATAAGTAAAGAGTCAACTTATTTTATAATAAATGTGGTAGTTAAAGTAGGTGAGAGAAACTTTAAGGTACATATGAGACCAAAAAGTGATAAAATAGGAATAGATAGGTGATATAATTTTGCAATATAAGAAAAGATGAAAAAATAGGACAAAAAAAGAAACGGACAAAAACGAAAAATAGGACAAACAAAAACGGAAAGTAGGACAAACAAAAAAAATAGAGGGAATATATCATTAAAAAATTAGAGCATGAAATAATTCTATTTTGACTTTGGAAGGAAGAAATTTTACCCACCAAAATTATTTTAAACCTAGAACAAAATATTTTAGTAATTTCACTTGTTGCGAGTATGCCTAAGCCCCTGCTAACTTGGAATTTCGGAGATAGGAAGCCTAATTAATCAGTGAAGGGAAAACTGCAAAAGCCAAGAGTCCTACTCCTATCTCAAGGGAAAAGCCATAGTCCTATTAATTAAATGCACATTATTGGACCCATTGTGGGCCGTAAATAGGAGCCTAAAGATACAGACAGAAGGGGCCCATTCATACAGAAAAAACCAAAGAAAAAGTTAAAAACTTCACCCACATGGATCCGTCACCGTGATGGTGGTAGACCACAAGTTGTAATTGTACAAGCCAAATAGAGAATAGTGACTTTGAAAGAAATGAAGTAGTCTTTTAAGCGTCCGTTCGCCTCTGGCCAACATTATTACGCCATGAAATTTCTCTAGTTTACTACTAGTATGAATTACACTTGCAACAAAAATTATTGAAAAAGACACGATCATAGTATTTTTTGGATATTCAATACAAAATTTTGGTGGGATTGATACGAAATAAAATTGGCGAGACCAAATGTAAGAGTCATTCAGTGGACTAATTGACCAAAATCTTTTAGGAAAGTCCAATAAGAAAACTGGATCAAACAAAGAAGAACCGAAGGAACACAAATATATCATGCACACAGGAGAGCGTTAGCAATGAGCACCACTACATATGCATCATCAATACCCAATGTCATACACAACAACACAAGTGCACATACACGATGCACCTTGCGGACACTCGCATCGCATAGTACAAGGTTTACAGGCACTTGTTGATTATAAGATGTCTTCCCACCCTCACTCTGTTTTAGCAGTCCACTATAATTAAACCATACAATTCACAGAAACTTTTATACCCTTCTTCTTTTCCATGTACTCTCTAGCAAAGAAGTGAAGTATTTGAAAGATGAATAGAAGAGTAAAATGGATTTAATAGGCTGCAATTGTATAATTGAACTTTAACCACACAGACCCCTATTGAGTCATTGACAAAAGAAGTTAATAGATCTATTAATTTACCATGCCTCGATCCTATAATGTTCTCGATATTTTATTGACATAATATGCAAAAAAATTTGTTATACTGGACTCGCTTTAAGTTGACTTCTGAGAGCAGATCAACATAAGAAGTTTGCATTGGGTTGCTGTGCAAGAATTTTGCAAGTAAACTGAAAGAAAATCGAACGTTATCATCATTCTGGTTGACTTTGTCATTTCGGGATATATGAATATATCCAAATAAATTCGAACTATGCACTATAAACTTACACGACAACTCCACAAACTTTTCACATACCAAGTTCACAATTTAAAAACGAAAAAACGTAGTTATATGGAACAATCGGTGTATGGTGCATCATGTGCTGCATTAGAGTGCCCTGTGCGTACGAGTTCGCTACGTAATTAGTCCAAATTGCAAAACTAAATGTCACCATAAGTTGGATCGGCTGCTGGACATAGAAAAACAACACACAAAATGCACAGCCTCTGTAGACAGATCATCTACCACATCTAAAAGCCAAAAAAAGCCATAAGAAAAGAAACCCCCTAAAACCAGAATATTGTAGCAAAAACAAGGCACCTGGATTGGCTTGGATAGCTTCAGTTCATCCCAAGATAGCACCTTGGCAAAGCAATGCTCTATTTTATGGCTTTTGAAGCATAACAAGCAAATAGATAAGAATAGCTTTCTTTGTAAGGTTTATGAATTTAGCTTCCTTGAAGTAAGCCAAAGCAGACAAGAAATGCTTGCGTGGAATATACATGTTATCACTCATTTAAATTATGACAGACATCCAACAAAACAGAAAAAACTCTATAAAAAAAAGAAAAAGGAGGAGTTGAAAAATGGGAGATATATAAAGCCAAACTCACAAAAAGATTGTTCCTTTAAAGAATGAAAGCACTAGTTAGGCATCTTCTTAACCAGCCAACATCACAAAATTGAGCTTCCACTCAAACTTTTAATCACCTCACCGTTTTATCTAGTTTGATTTTGCATCACAAGATCTTTCGAGACGTCGTCCTCAACAACAATCCCATTGGTTGGTCTTTGAGTTGGTATATTACAAGGTAGATCTATCCTTACTTAATCAAGACAATTCTACAAATATTAGCACGAAATAGTCTAATGTAAATAGTCTGATTCCTAACAACTCCTCCACACCAAACAACGAATCTGAAATTCATGACTAGATCACAAAAATTGCATAATATAAACAGAAATCAAGAAATTGGGCAAAAAAATCAAGCAATTCAGCAGAAAATATACCTCAAAATTCTTGAAGGAGGCTGAGCTGGAGAAGCAGGCCGTTGCCGCAGATTAAAATGCCCATTGGTGGGATGATTACCACTACCAACTGTATTGTTATTATTATTATTACTATCGGATCTAACTACCCGCCGGTCTACCCGAACAGTAGTCCGGGTGACAGGGGCAGTATCATTTTTAACCTGGATCTTCATACACCGGAGACGCTTCCGGTTCCCCCACCGCAACACGAAATCTGCTGGTTGGGGAGGCCTAATAAAACTCTCCCCAATTATGTGCCTCTCCCTAAGGCTTGTTGTTGTTGTTGTGGTTGTGGTAGTAATATTGCTGTTGGTATTGTTGTGGGGATGATGATGATGATTCTTTACCACTTCCTTTTCCATCTACTACACCTGTCCCCATCAAAAAAGAAATATATAGACATATGGTGAGATAGATCTAGTCAGAATTAAGCATTATTGACTAGAGTTAATCAACAATAGTAGTAGTATTAGGTTTAGCTAACTGGGGTTAGTAGGACATGCTTATAATTTACTACTATAAATGATTAAAGGAGATGCTGAAGAAGATGGAGGGCTGCCATTCAGCTGGCTTTTTATACTTTATTATAAACATCATCTCTGAATTTCAACACACAAAAGATGAAAAAATAAAAAGAAGGATAAATGAGAATCACAAAGCTCCATCCAACTTGAGTCCAAACTCATCATTTGACAGGAAAAAAAAAAAAGAAAAACAATATCATTTCCTTCAACCAAAAAATACTTAAAAGAACACAGGAGCATTAATGGTGAGAAAGATGAAGATCGATACGTCATAATCCATTAAAGATGAGGTCAATATTCAGCAAATTGTCATACATTATTAAAATTTCTCTCCAAAAAATAGAAGTTATCAGAAGAAAATTATGAACACAAAAATCTGCTTACTCTGAAAACAGCGGAAAACCAAGCCAATTTAGGATCCAAAACTTCGTTCAAATAATTTTTCGTTTTCTTGTTAAATTCAATCAGAAACTGAAGAATATAAAACTTCCAAACTAGGTTTTTTTTTTCCGCTGATAAATCAATACTTGAAGAAACTTGGATGAGGAGTGAAGATCCGCGCAAACAGATTCGAGAAGGAACAGAGTTACAACAAGTTGAAATCGGCATGAATTGTGATTGAGCAGCAGAATAGCTGGAAAACAGAACGACTCAGGAAGGAGAAACACAATTAGAAATTGAGCAAAAATCGCTGTTTGGATAAAAATATAGAAATTTGCAGAATAATTGCTGGAAAAAAACACACTCTACAGAGAGAAATTCTGGCGAAAATGGACGAGTTATAAGATCATTCGAAAATACAAATTCGTGTGGAAAATAATTGAAATTAGGTAAAAATGGAAGGAAAACCAATGATTTCAAGAGAGAATGAAAAATAGAAAGTTGCTGAAAGATGATAGAGAAATCAGAAGAATTTAAGCATTGCATTACCTGAAGAAAAAACTTGAAATATTTTTTGGAGAAACCGAAATTAAACCGCAGCTACAATCTTCAAATCCTTAAAACTTGTGAAAAATGCTGAAGATTTCTTCAACGCTCTGCAAAAGTGAAGATGAAGATGAATACAATCAAATTCGTTTCAACTACTTCAAAAAACCTTCAGATGAAGCTGATTCAGACAAAAATGGCGGAAAATGAGATTGAAGCGAAGACTTTGAAGATCGGTACCAGTAACCGCCAGTTTCCTCCAATTCCGTATTGTTTTCCGTTCTATTGAGCTTCTGAAATCTCTGCAACACAGATTTGATGAACACACAGTTAAAATTTAGGCATAAAAATGGAAACAGAACCAGAAAAACAGTCTTATTCACACTCTCCGCCAGAACCTACCTGTTCTTCTCGTCAAATTCAAGCACAGAACTGAAGAAATCGATCGATTCTGAAACAAATAACAGTAAAACCAGAAGAAATTCAGACGAATTTTAGAGAAAATTCAACGAGTTTCTTCATCTAAAATAGTAATCAACAACTCAACAACAAACCTTCAAATTCAACCAATTGTTCAAACGTCCAATCTTCTACAAAATCATCCAATTTCTGTCAAGAAACAAAAGCATTTTCATCATAAAATTTTCCAGATTTTTTTTAGCTTCAAGTTTTAAATTCACACAAATTCTTTCATTCTAAATTTCAAATCAAACTTACAAACCTTTCAAAAAAATCAATCCGAATTCCATAAACAAACAAACAAAGCTTCTTCAATGGCAGATCGTCAACTAAGGAAAACAAAGGTACTACTCATTCTAATCCAAACTCTGTTTCTTGCATTCCGCCATTAACAAAGGTTAATCAATTCTGAGCAAGTTAATGAAAATATGAAAATTGAAATTTATGATGATGAAAGTTCATATGAATGAAGAAGAAAGAGAGAGAGAGAGAAAAGAGCATATAAGCTTGTATGATACAAACCAAAGAAGAGAGAAAATGTGAAAATGTTCTCTCTCTTCTTAAACTGTCTATTTTATACCCACCCGTTTATTTCTTTAACTCCCATCGTTTCATTGTAGCCGTTGATTTTATATCTAACGGTTGTTATATCGTCTTCTTCGAGAACCGTGACGATCTTTTATTACCGTTCAACAATTAGGCGGGGGAGTATTTGACGCCGTTTATAGATCTAACGGAATCTTTAACTTCTCCGTTAATTATCATTTTTTTTGTTTTTGTTTATTTAAAAAAAAATTGTATTTCTCGTTCACCGAAGCAAAGGGATGGCGTTCAGTGGTGTGTGTGGTATTTTAAACCACAAGAGTGGTTAGTTGAAGGGTTGGTTAGAAGTTAACCATTGTTAGTGGTAACTCTGGTTAGTATTCACGAGTGGATGGTTCATGAATCATGCCTTATATATATATATGTGGTCTTTTATGTACGGCACAATGCATACTCTTGTGTAATTTCTTCGGGCAAATTTGGCGAAGAGACTCGAGGCCTTTACTTTATTTCCACTCGAGCTTAGTTTGTTCAGTTTATTCAATTCAGTTTAGTTTATTTTGATAATTTATAAAGAGAGTTTGAATCGGGGGTTTCAAGAAGGGAAAGGGGAAGGAAAACCCCAATTTTAATATTTTATTGTGGTTTTGTTTGTTTTACCATTTTCACTAATTTCATTTACCTTTTTTCTTTTTTTTTAGTAACCCCTAAAGTCCTCTACCTTGATTCCCCACCCCCTCCACTTAGAAATAGAGGTAAGGTAAACCACATTGACCATCACCAACCGCCACCAACCGCTACTACCTTGAACCCTAGCCCCACCTCCGACCAACAAGCATATCTCCACAGACCAAAACCACCACACATCCCACCCCCACCCGCCGTTGGCAACCCGCACGAACCCTCCAAAATTCCTCCACTTAAACCGAAAACCACCGCACACCCTCGAAATCACCACCAAGTCACCCGAAATCCATCAACCATCATCGCAAATCACCCTCAAAATCCTTCAAAACCGACCAAAACCAAAGGATCTGCCTCACCGGAAACAATGGAGGACCCCCAACGAACCCACCAGTACTGCGAGGATGAGAAGAGAAGACTTGACGATGATGGGCGATGAGAGCGCTAGATCTTCGACGCAAATAAACCAAACGCCCGCTTTTCTACAAGATGAGAAGGCTCGACAATGGTGGGAATTTCACACTTACATTTTTCATCGCGACCTAAAGGGGGCGGTGGCGGGGTAGGGCGCTACGGAAAAGTGAGGGAGAGAGATGGAGGGAAGGGGGGACGGCTGTAACACCCCGACAATCCTCTCTTAATAAAACCATTATTTTCTCAACTAAAATAGAGAATTATCAAGGCATTATGCCCGTATGAAAACATATCGGCATACTCAGAGTATTGCAACGGAAAAACATTAAATAAAATTTATTAAATACTTAAGACATAATAATTGCCAAAACATTATCCAAACCTCGAAGGATAATTAAAACCAACTTAAAACATTTAGAATAAATGATACATAAAACAACTTGATAAGAGTGACGTAAATGTAAGAAGCAATTAAAGTAATGAAACGATCTCTCATCAACGCTTCCCAAGTCTCAAATGAGTAATTGAGACGATGCATCAAGCCTTCCAAACCTGTACGCAATTACTCAATTGAAAATTGCTCACCAATAAAGGGTCGTCACAGGATCAATAGGCACAGCCATGATCTACACACAGAAAAGCACGTAATCAGCAAAGCTGAGTACATAAATAAATAAAATAAAACACCAAACCTAATCATGATACGACTAAGCAATAAAACATGATCAATAAAGATACCTCAAGACTTCAACTCGTAAAACAAGACTAGACTTCACAAGACATACAACATGATAAATATTTAGTAAATTGAATAGACAATGGATCGAGTTGTCCAACCAAAACCAGCCTTCAAAATAGAAGACGAATTACGGGCGCGACTCCGTAATCCCTTGATGCAGCAAATTTGGGCAACATATGGAGGTTTTTCAATCACAGTTGTGATCCCCAATTTGTATGCAGTAAATGTGTTAAAATAATCACCGGTGGCAAAATCTTAATCTTCTCATTAATGAACACCACATATATACTGCCACTGTTAACACGTCTGATTAGAGTGGTGTATTATATGTTTAAACTAGTCTCTATATGGATTTTGTTAATCTCTATTAGTCTTATCCTGGTCTCTTTTTGAGGTTTATAGGTTGTTGAATATATGTTGCCACTGTCTGGTTAACACATGTCTGA
This sequence comes from Patellifolia procumbens, assembly GCA_947645195.1. Lineage (NCBI taxonomy): Eukaryota > Viridiplantae > Streptophyta > Magnoliopsida > Caryophyllales > Amaranthaceae > Patellifolia > Patellifolia procumbens. The sequence continues at coordinate 574,570 of CANSGD010001469.1, read as the reverse complement.
TTACAGTGATGTCTTGTATGCTTAAAATAGTCTCTATATGGTTTTTTGTCCCTATTAGTTATATCCTGGTCTCTTTTGGTTTATATATTGTTGAATATATGTTGCCACTGTGGTTAACATATGTCTGTTGAATCTATTTATGCTGGTCCCTTAAAAGATTTAAATATTTCTTATATATTTAAACTAGTCTCTAATCAAACTATTGTAACTGAAATGCCTTTTCAGTTTTTCCTAATATAAGGCACAGACTATGTTAGTGGCATATCCAACAAAATGAATTGAGTCATTTTGGGACTCTGTTAGGGGTGTAAACGAGCCGAGCTGAGCTCGAGCTCGACCAAGCTCGGCTCGGCTCGAACTCACTTTGATCGAGCTCGAGCTCGGCTCGAAGCTCGACGAGCTCGCCTACATGAGGCTCGAGCTCGGCTCTTTTCCAAATGTTCGAGCTCGAGCTCGGCTCGGGCTCGGCTCGTTTTTCTTTTTACCCGTCTAATGGTTACAACTCTTTTTCAAATAAAGTAAAATATGCAAAATTTCACCGTACACAAATTTAATGCAATCAAGGTCTTTCATAAGATAACAAACAACTTAATACAATAGACTAGTTAAGGTTCAAAATATAGGAATAACAAAGTAGTCCACTAAATAACTCCAAAACGAGCCCGAGCCGAGCTCAAACGAGCCGAGCTTTGCTGGGCTCGGGCTCGGCTCGAGCTCGAAGTTGACCGAGCTCGAGCCGAGCTTTGACCGAGCCGAGCTCGAGGGCTCTACGAGCCGGCTCGGCTCAGTTACACCCCTAGACTCTGTAGAGTAATTCCACATTTATTGATGCTTTTAACAAGTGTCTTAGAGGTTGTTATGATAGTGATGAATTTGAGAGTTGTTGGGAAGATACAACAACAACAACAACAACAACAACTAAGCCTTATTCCCAAAGTGATTTGGGGTCGGCTAACATGAATCGTCAACTGAAACGCGTTGCCAAAGGAGATGGCATCGACAAGAGTGATAAAAAGTTTTTAAAAGGGTTTAAGTTTTAAGAATTTTTAAAAAAAAGTTTTTGAAAATAAGGTTTACACCCAAAAAGTTATTGAGAAGATATGATTGCAAAATATGGGTTGCAAGTGGATACATGGTTTCAACGTTTATATGGCTTAAAGGATAAATGGTGCACGACATTGAGCAAGGATTTTTTCTCTGCTGGAATTTTGTCTTCAACGTAGTGAAAGTACCAACAATGCAATGGGATTTCAGTCTTCCAAAACAACAAGTTTGTTTGATTTATATGGGATGTTCAACAACACTGTTCTACATTGGAGGAACATTGAAACCAACGATGAGTTTAAGAATTCTAAATCAGTCCCGAAATCTTATTTACCTATGGTTGGCCTTATTAAGCACGCAAGTCAAGTTTATACATCTACTCTATTTAAGCATTTTGAACAAGAGTTTGGATTTTCTATGGGGTATTATTTATATGTTGATGAGTATGGAAGGTAGCACGTTAGTGTATAAATTTGGCCCGACAAGTATCCCCAACGACCACACCAAGTAGTGTTTGATTGTTTGAACAATCTTATCTCTTGTTCTTGTAGAGATTTTGAGGAGGTTGGGTTGTTGTGTTATAATTGCATTAGGGTGTTTCACATGCATTCGGTTGTTGAGATACCGTCCACATATATTTTAAAGCGTTGGACAAAGTTCGCCAAAACAGAATTTTGGGACCGATTGAAGCAATAACGTATTGATATGTCATTGTTGAAGAAAGATCGCATCCCTTGGCGTTATCAAATGTGTAGGGTCTACAATAATCTTATCATGAGATGTGATGATAACAAAGAGGCAAGGAAGATTTTGGAGAAGGGTTATATGCGTGAACTTGGTGCCGTGGAGGCTTTGTTTTCTAACCTCAATGTGGCTGATTTAGAATCTCATTATGTAGATCCTTCTACAGGAAGTGCTTGATCCTCTTACAGTTCTGTTACAGTGCTTGATCCTCTTTAGTGCAAAACGAAGGAAAGAAATGTGAGGCCAAAATCAGGGATTGAGAAAAGTAAAAAGCGAGGCGCCAAATCTTCTAATGTTTCTAATGCAATCAAGGAGTTTGGTTTTTACACTCCCCCTGCTAGATTGTTGTAGCTTCTGGAAAACTTATAGTAGTCACATAATGAATTTTGTTGGTGACAGAATGGTTATTATTGGTCACTTTTTTATTTATAACATTTGGGAACCCATACATGTAATTGGAGTGAATTTTTTATTTATGGTAAAAATAAAACTGTTTGTTTCCATTTCACATTTAAATTTTTGTTATTTATTATATATTGTCTTATAATTTTTTTCATATTCACTAAATATACTAAAGTGGCCATCAATTAGCTTAAATTAAGTACTAAATGAATGTAATTAGTCAGTTATTGAATTATGCAGGTAACTATTATCAACTTTATTAAAGTAATGAGATTCAAAATGAGTGCAAATTAAAGTAATTAACATATAATAGATGACTAATTGGCATATAATGGTAACTAATTGGTATATCATGGTCTCTAATTGACATATAACAATCACTTTAAGAACATAAGCTCACTGATCAACATAAATTGTAATTAGAACCTAAAGTTGAGCACCATTTAGCATAATATTTTCAAAATTACAAAGTAGTGCCAATATGTGTACTTTTATCAATTACATAAACTTCTACTTTTGTTCAAAACTAACTAATCATTACTATTAGTAGTCAAAATGAGTTTATGTTCAAACTACTTTCTTGGAGAGGTTCTAGTTGCTGGTTTGGTTTCCTTTTGCTTCGGGGGAGATGGTTTATGCAGCTTCTACAGGACTTCTTTGGCTGTGTTGGTTGATTCTTGGTTTCTTTTTGATCTTTTGGAAACTGCTTGAATTAGCTTGAACTGGTTGCTTGGTGAGAGGCTGATGTTGTTGTTCTCGTGTCTGTGGTGGATCGTGGAGCCCAGGTATATCCAAGTCAAACGAAGGCATGTCTGCAACTGTTTTCTTAGTGTTTTGTAGGAGCCTCTTGATTTCATCAATTTGCTTCAACACTTCTGGATTTTCCAACAGTTGAGTCATTGTTGTTGATCCATCTTGTGCAGTTCAGCGTTCTCTTTTGCATTCTTTTTTAGCTCCTCCAACCTTCTTGTGTGCATGTAGTAGCATACATCTAGGTCACGCCCCAACTTCATTCGAGCTTGGTCAAAGGGTTGTGCAAAAAATGAAGTCAAATAACAAAAAAAAGTGAAATCTTAAAGTGAAAATTCATTTAAAGGGAAAACAAACTGAATCAAAATGCTTACCCAAAACTAATTACTTGATGAATCAAACTAAAGCAGTCCCTAAATGAACTAAACCAGTCCCTAAAAGATATATGTATTCCACACCTCCAATTTAAACTTGCTTATCAAACATATACCAATATGTCAAATTGAGCATATGAAAATAACATATCATAGAGTTTAAAAACTATAAATACTTACATCTCGTATAGTTTTTTCAATTTCTTCATCAGTCATTGTTCCTTTCGGAAGCTTGATTATTATCACCCTTTCATCAGAATTTGTAATTACCATTCCTTGGTTCTGACGACCTCCTAACTGCAATGGTTGTTGATCTTGATGTTCAACAAATTCGATGGTTTGCCAGGTTGCTACATTTTCAGTTGTGGTCTACTCCTTGGCGCTTATTAGGTAAGTTGTTACATCCCAGTCACCCATACCGAATCGTCCTCAATCAATTTGTTTTGCTGCCGCTTCTTCCAACACACCCCCCCGCAAGTTATCATAAGTCCAGTGCTTGATTAGGGGGAGATCAGATTGGGGTTTTGCTTCGTTTCCAACGTAAACGGTGGAAGTACACAAGTTGAAGTATCAAGATGCACCCACCTACACTCTTTGCCTTTTTCTTGGTTCAAGTTGTTACCACTTTTCCAAACTTGTCCAAAATATACTTGCACCAGTTGCTCTTGGAATTGTTGTCGTATCCAACAATGTCTTTGATATATCCATATCAACTTGGTTGTGTGCAGTAGGAGTGAGCAGCGTCGATAAGGCATACATGGCATAAAACCTTTGAAATTTTTGTCCTCCCTCTGGGTGCTTTTCAATTTCTTTAGCAAGTTTGGACAACTTTATTTCTGTGTTGTCCGTACAACCTAGTTCCTCACGCCACATATGTGTCGCTCAAGCATCAGGATTGTCTCGCTTGGCTAGCGAGTTTTGCACAACAAGGTCATGGACATCATCTTCTGTGATGTTACAACCTCTGGCAACATCTACTGGAAACCAGTTGCTTGTTGCATTGTATTGCTTCACAAGCCAATCCACCATTCCTTGATAATATGCTTTCACGATTACTTCAAGCATGTCCGCAAATCACATGTTCCTCACATTCGTGATTTGGTTAGATGTGAGTTTCTGATTCAATGTGAACAATCCACTTGGAGAGCAGTATGAAGCAATGAGAACTTCTTTAGCCCTGTAGATGAATTAGGAAAGCAGTAAGTAGTTGAATTTGAAATTTCTCAGTGAAAGTATAGGGAATTTAGTTAAAGTAGTCACAGATAAACCTATGGATACTAAATGAGTTAAAGTGGATACTTAATGTCTGTAACAGTCTTAGTTTCATTTGTAGTCTTGTTAGTGTCCATATGTTTTTAAGGAGTCTTAGATATAATAATAATAAATTAATCACTAATCAAGTTATAGTGGGTACTAAATTGATAAAAGTGATTCCAAATAGACAAAAACTTTACTCCTTTACTCCCAAAAAAAATCACCAATCAAGTTTAGGTCAAATGACTTAACTGGTTCCAAAATGACTTACAGTGGTCACCAATCAAGTTATAGTAGGTACTAATGTATGAAAATCATCCTCAAGTGATTGAAATTAGTGAAATCAGATTTTGGAGTATTTAATTTACATATATGAAAAAGGAGTACTTAAAATTTAACTAACTTGTATTAAAATCAGTAATTATATAATAATTCACAGTGAATATGAATTTAAAGTTAGATATCTTACCTAGGTTTACGATTTTTTTTAGAGTTTCTTCATTGTGTTGTTGTTCTTCCTCTTCGTCATGTGCCTCCTCTTCATCATGGTCCGACACTTGAGCATCTTCGTTTTCTTACTCAGTTGCATTTCTTGTTTTACGGCTTTTTGGTACCCTTTTCTTTTGAACCCTTTTTCTTTTGTTTCATTTTTTGGATTCCGTTCTTCTTCTTCCTGATGATACTCTTCCTCATTATTCTCATCGTTATTTTCTTCCTCCTCATTTTCTTCTGTATTTGTCGTTTTCTTCCCTTTCCTAATAAGTTGTTTCCTTATTTCTTGTGGCCTTTTTTGCTCCTTTTTTTTCTTTTATTCTCCTACCCTTCATCATCATTTCTCTATTGTCCCTCTTCATCATTATCTTGGTTTTTCTGCTATTCAGTCTCTTTCTTTTGTTCCTCATTTCCTTGGTTTTCCTCCTGATTCTGATTCTCTTGGTTTTCGCCGTTACCGTTTTGGTTTTCTTCCATACTAGGTTGTAGTTTTCTTCGTATTGGTGGCCTTTTTGGCGTTTTTGCTGCAGCTTCTGCTTTTTTCTCGGCCAATAAATTTTTCCTTTCCAATGCTGCCATATTCTTCTTCTCATTCAGCTTATCTGCTATAGTTTTGTAGTTATCATAGTTTTTACCTATAATAAATGTTGACATTAGATATATTGGTTAAATCACAGTAATCAAAAAATTGTTAACATTGTTTTCTATTAATTCTTAGGTTACAGTGGTGTCTGATTGATTTATATGGGTTACTGATTGATATTTAGTGGTTACTAATTAAGACATAATGATTATAATATTTCGTGAGTTTAGTCAGTAATGAGATTCAATATGCGTGCAAATAAAATAGCAAATGAATAGATGACTAATTGGCATATAATGGTGACTAATTGGCATATCATGGTTTCTCATTGACATATAACAATTACTTAAGAGCATAAAGCTTAATGATCAGCATAACTTGTAATTAGATCTAAAGTTGAGCACCATTCAACATAATTTTGCAAAACAACATAAATCTGTAAGGTCAATATTTTGTTAATTTTAGTCAGTAATGAGATTCAATATGACTGCTAATTAAAGTTATCAGCATATGCATAGATGACTAATTGACAATATATAGGTGACTAATTGGCATATCATGTTCCCTAATTGACATATATCAGTCACTTAAGAACATAAATCTTACTGATGAACAAAACTTGTAATTAGAACCTAAAGTTGAGCACCATTCAGCATAATTTTGCAAAATAACAAACTAGTGCCAATGTTTGTACTTCTATGAATTACATAAACTAACTAAAATCAACCATTATTTAACATTTTTTAGGCATGCTTCAAATTAACTTGTAATTGTTGAATTATGTACCTTGAGGTTGATCTTCATGTTCAGCTTCATGTTCAGCTTCATGTTCATAACTTTATGCTTAGGTCTCGCCATTTTCTTTGCAATCTAACTTGCAAATACACATATAACTTAAGGTTGGTGTTTACACTCATGACTCATTAATTTGGTCTCCAATGTAACTAAACATGATACTATTCGAAATTAACTAGTGCCTTATTGTCCAGATCAACAATTTCCATTATAAACTAATTTTATGTTGTAAAACCTTTCTAATCAGTTAAACATTACATTAGTTACTAATTAAGCTAAAAAGCAAATTTCTGACAACAAACTAGTCTCTAGTTTGCAACAACAACAATATCTTTTCTACATCACAATAGCTCATTCAAAACCAAAATCAGTTGATCTAGTTATTCTAGTATACCAAAATCAGTTACAAAAGCTGAGATATGTAATTTTCTAACAATCAGTTACAACAGCTGAAAATAAGCCTCAAATTAACATGTCGAAAACCCTAACTTGAGCAAATTTAACATCATGTAAATTGATGAAGGAACGAGCTAACAACACAGATTTTCACGAATAATCAGCTCGAAAATGCATAAAACAAGCTTCGAACTCAAATTAACTTACATTTCCAGTTTTTGAGAGTGAAATTCTGCAAAAATCGAGTGAAAAGTAGCTTCAAATGCCGCTAAGTAAGAGTTTTTTTTTTTGCGTGTTAAAGGTGCAATTTTAGCAGACAGAGCGAAGAGAGGAGAGAGAAAGAAGTTTTGAATGAGAGTGGAGAGAGAGAGGAGAGAGAATCAGGTTGTTTTGTTATTGATGTGCAGAGAGTGGAGCGCGTGAAGTGCAATTTCATTTAATTAGTTATATGGGATGTATTGCTATTGGGCTTATTGGGCCTGCCTAATTTTAAAGTTAAAATTAGGCGGTCTCTCGCAAGACGAGCTGTTAGGTATGTATGGAGTTTTTACCCACTCATTCTATCCCTAACCAAACCACTTCGAAAATTCCCTGAATTTAATGATAAAATTTAATTTATGTAAATTTGAACTTCATATGGGAACTTTGCTTTCCAAGTAAACTTGGGTACGTGAATGATGGATTTTTAAATAGTACTGCAAGTGTGTAATGTTTGTTGTTATCAGAGACTTTACAAGTACGGTCGAATCCACAGGAAAAAGGGCATAGTTTAAGTTCAATTAGATAACTACTCCAGACTAAATCAAGTAAGAATAAACTGAACTAGTAATTAGACTAAGGAAAGATATTTAAACTGTGGGATATATCAATTAGTAAAAATCTAGGGAAATAATTCGGTCCATCATACTTATATCAATCAGGGAGTTCAAATAACTAACAATACTTAAGTCTTGATTAGCAATTAGAGCAAGTGCTATTTTTAAGGCCGAGTCTTAACCATCATAAATCAACATATGCAGTTCGATCACTCACATAATTAGACTCACTAGTGTGTTCAAAGCCTCTAATAATAAGATCGGACAATACAAATGATTATTAGCCAGAGGCAATTCTTAAAATGGGTCACTAACAAAAATTACATATTAAGAACCAAGCATACTAGAACTGCTCTAATCACAGCCTAAATACTAATAGAAATCAAAACATAATAATATGGCATAAACATGGCTTCCGTTCCTAAAACCCTAGAAGAAACTCGTAGCGATGAAAACAATAATAAATCTAATATAAAAACCACAATTTGCATCAACAATAATTGATCATCAAAGGTAAATGGATCAATAACAAAGAAAGCAATAAAAGTAATGAATAGAGAATTAACTGAATGAAAGGAAAAAATTGTACTTTTATCGTATATGATTGAATCCAAAGTCTAGATCTCGAGAATAAACTAAAGTGTTTGCGGATAATGCAAGCTCCGAAATAAAACACTAAACCTAAAAAATAAAGATATTCGGATTTCCATCCGGATTAGACTTCCAGGCCATCCGTCCAATCGGGCTTTGGTCGCACGATCGCATCGGGTGGATCTTTTAACTTTGAAGTTCCTGCCAACAACTAATATAACCCTGTCTGATTAGATCGGGCCACCTCGCCCAATCGTTGGTTGGTCAATGATTCTTCAACAAGGCTGTTCCACCCAATCGGGCCTGCAACAAAACCGTAATCACCTGTAGGCGCCCGATCAAGCCTATCTTGTCCGTTGAGATCGGGATGAGCCAAATTTGCTTGATTCTTGGCTTCAGACGCCAAGTCTTGAATCATCTTTTTGCCTAGGGCCTCGGGGAACAACCTCAAACCCTCAGATCTCTTCATATGTGCCTCACAACCTCTCCACTCCGCCACAATAATCATAAACAAAATAATATAGGGAAATAATTCCAAAAACCTGCAAAGCATCATAAAACACAAAACTACAACTATATGAAAATAGTTAGCACAAATGACTCCTAAGAGCTAATGACACACATTTTAGCTCAAAAGTAAGGGAAAAGCTCTATATAAAACCATAATATCGGTGATCCATGCTCAGGCACTCAACTCCACTTGTGATGAGTTCTTATAAGACGTGTTTTGTGGCAATGTCAAATTAAAGTATACCATTTACTTACATTGGCCTACTTAACTATATGCATCGAGATGTAAAAAACAATGTTACAACTAGATATGGCAAAGCTAACTTGACCCAAAAATCGAAATTGCCCTGACAACGCATAACCCGATTCGAATTGGCAGACTCAAACTTAGTCCAGTGCCAAAATGATCCTCCTCAACCAAGGATAATCTGAACTTGACCTAACCCAATTTGAAGACCTAGGATGACCCAAACTTGACCCGACCCGACCCGAACCGAATCAACCAAATCAAACAGAATATACCAATCATGATTCCCCAATACAAAATGAACCAAAAATTATTTTTTATTAATCTAATACTTTGTTTTCACTTCCACATTCCTCAAATTAAATACTATTTGTAATTATTGACTCATATTATCTTATCTTAGTCATTACTATATTTTTTAATACAATATATAATTAAATATTGGTTGGATTCGAAACAGACCGGACTTTGAGTTACCCGACTTAAAAGAAATTAGACCCGGAACAACCCCGCCATGAGTCATATTGAAACCGACCCGAAGTGACCCAACCCGTAACCGACTCAAATCACCCGATTACGAGCTACAGTTACGTGTAAGGAGTAATGGACATATAAGATTACATCATATATACGCATAACGCCATTTCCTCTTCTAAACATGAAATGATGAAATGACATGTTCTGTTCCGAATGAAAATATATACCGTGAACCGTGATGTATGTTATTTTGAATGAATCTATAGTTGTGTATGAACCGGCACTCCTAAAGCAGTTAACCAGATTTGCAAATATCCTTTAGGCTCATTTCTCTTTTGAATCCAAAACTTGGTTCAAAAGAGTTACAAATAGGGTTAATGCTGTTTTGAAACAATATAGGCAAACACTAGTAGAGTCCCCAACGTTAACGCCATGTCAGAGCAAATTTGAGTACATAAGTAGCGAGAAAAGATCCACCAACGATTTCATAATATCATATGACAAGGAGTCGCCCACATAAGTGTTCTATGTATCTTGGGTCAATTTTGTTTATAAATGACGTTATTGATCAAGTCTTGATTCATAGGTACGGTTGTACCTTTAATGTTAACAGGGAAATTTTATAGATGACTATTAAAATGGAAATTAGGTAGGATTATATTAGGAAGATGGGGTAGAAGAGATGCATATGAAGAAACGAATGTCAGAATGTGTGAGAACAACTTTAAGAGATAGCCTTTCAGACGAAGATTTTTATACGAAGACTAAAGTTGTGAATATTAACGATACAATAATAGAGAACTAGTTACAATGGTAGGATCATGCGCAAAGTTAGCTAGATGATTCACTAATAACTAGTAAGCGGTGTTTAGAAAAAGTTGATGAAGGTCATATATTGTTTGGAAGCTACCACCTACAAACAATTTTAACAAAGTAAAAAGGTGTTTGGCTCAAATAATTGGAATGTAATGGTATTAAATGAGAATTCCATGAGTATTAATTCTAAATTCATTCCTTTTTGTTAATTGTTTGATTCACTTCAAGGTATAGATTTGTAAGCTATCATTAAAGGGGAAGTATGGGGATCTCAATACACAGAGGGTGGTGGATATGAGACTGAAAGGTTTTTCGGGATGAGAAACCATTGGGTTTGAGATTCCATACCAACATGTCTCAAGCAAACAACATTTGTTCATTAGTAATTTCACATCAATTTCCTTCCAACACCTTCCAACAGAACACCCCTTAAGTTTAGGGAAACATCATTCGATTCAATGCTCGCCCCTCGCCAAGGCCCCTAGGTTTCAAAAGACATTTCAATTACCTTTGAACCACTTCAACCCTACTGCTTGTTTTACCTGAATAACAAGAGGGCCATATTGGCTCAGGATTACGGGGTGGCGGAAGCTTCCCCCACGCTCCCTTAACCTTCGCATCCCGATATAGCTGTTGGGTACTTGGCTAATCCATTCCCTAAATACGGAAGAAAGAAATATACTTCCTCCGTTTTTTTTAAGTGATACACCTTCTAAAAATGAGTGTTTTTTTTTAAGTGATACACTTTGGTGATTTACTTTATTTGGTAACTTTTGGTATATGAAATGACAATTCTACCCTTATTAAAAACACTTCATCATCTTTATTCTCTTAATAAACCCAACCTTACTCTCTTAATTTTACCCACCTCTCTCTCTCCTCAAATCCCAGCCAACCTACCACCACCATATCCACCTTCTCTACCACCTACCTGAACACAAAACCACCTTCTCTACCACCCACCTATTCTCCCTCCTCTCCTCGACACCACTTCACCACCACGTCTCCACCACCGCTAACACAAAACCCTCTACCGCGACCGTCTTCCTCTCTCCTCCGCCCACCACCACCACCAAACCCACACCAAAACTGCGAATTCGCAGCCCAACCCATCCCCCACCACAAATTCGCAGACCAACCCATCCCCCACCACAAATTTGCAGCCCCAGCTAAACCCCCACCACGAAGTCGCCCCAGCCCCCCTCATGTCCCATGAAAATCGAACGTCAGCACCACTACTTCAACCCCTTTTGCCACACCCCTCTCTCTTCCTCCAATGAAGATTCCTAATGAAGATTCGCCATGTCAAACACTCAAAGGCCATTTCTCCATCCTTTCTATTTCTCACGTAAGAGAGAGTTGGAGGAGTTGTGAGTCATAATTTGGTGTTGTTGTGGGTCGAATTTGGCAAGGAATTTGGTGGTGGTGGCGGTCGAATGTGGTGGTGGTCGAATCTGGTGGTGGTGTTTTGGTGGTTGATGGTAGATTTTGGGGTTTTTGGTGGTTGGTGGTAGATTTTGGGGTTTTTGGTGGTTGGTGGTAGTTTTTGGGTTTTTGGTGGTGGGTGGTTCTGCTGGGTGGTCGATGGTAGTGCTGGGTGGTGTTTTGGTGGTCGATGGTAGGGCTGGGTGGTTGTTTGATGGTGGGTGATAGTGCTAGGTGGTGGTTGTGGCGGTAGATGTGGCGGTGGATGTGGTAGAGTGGGGGCAGTGGTGGTGGAAGGAGGAGAGAGAGTGGGGAAGGGGTGGTGAATGAGTGTTTGATTAACTTTTAATTATATATCCTACTTTCCACTTATAATCATCTAATCACACTTAAAATCTTTTGCCTCAAAAAACGTAAAACCCAACATGTATCACTTAAAAAAAAACGGAGGAAGTATGTGATTTTACTCCGAAACTGAAATTGACTTTTTTTTTCTTGATCCGTTCAATGCAAAGAAAACTTTTTCACTCGTAACAATTTTAGTTGTTAAACCCCAAGACAATTATTGAAGACTTGCTCCATAATCTGTATTCATTGACTTAAAGATTACCTTCACTCTTTCTTCTCATGGCTATGTAAGGCAGGAGCTAATTGTCTCACTTTCTGTCTCAATCTCTGTCCTTAGTTTTGATGAATATTTAACAAGAAAAGAAAGATCCAAGCATTAGCAACACAGCCTTTGCAATTTCGTATACATGTATTTTAACACGTGCATAAAATAGGTGGTTCAGAAATTGTTATCTATACAGAAGATGTATATACAAGAGATATGGACCTTTAAGAAATATATACAGGCGGGTAAACCTTAAACAACACTCGGGAGATAAAAGGCAGCATATAGTTTCTTCTCGCTCTTCGTTCTTTGCATTAGATTCGTTAGTATAATGATAAGCTTTAAAAACAGCAGCATCAAGCGCTGAATCCTCTGTGCAGAGAACTCCAAGGAGTGGAAGGTACACTAGGGCATGCCTGTGCTGATGCTTCAGCCATCTGACCAGCTGTGATACCAGCATTGCATATGTTTGCGATGGATCTCATGTGCTTCATTCCATATTGAGATAGCGATCCACAGTGCATTTCAAAACTTCTAACCTGAATATCAAGTTGATGGGCATTCAACCAGGTTAGATCCTAGCTCTTGGGGCTTTAATTAAACTTCGTACTGTTAAATTTTCTATCTGTATTTACTCCTACATTTGCTTTATACAAGTTTTACTAGGGAAGCAAAATATGCAGAGAGGAAAAAGTGGGTGGGGAGATGTGGGGCTTTATTGAAGAAGTAGATAGAGAAAACTTGCTCGAATAGGTATGTAACAACTAACAAGTACTCCGGAGACATCCAAAAGGGACACATGTAGCAAGTAATAGGGGATGAAGGGAGTATGTACTAATTTTTTTTTTGACGGTATGTACTATGTTCTTATAGGACAAGAACAGGAAGATCAAAACTATTTAAGCAGATTGAAGGAGTTTTGAGCTATGCTACTTGGACTCACATACTTGTGCGAAAAACGATTACATGTCCACCTCAGCTATCTTATGAAAATTTCCATGATTTTCGCCAGTGAACTATGAAGTATCCATGTCGGAATGTTGAGGATCCGACTATAGTAATTGAGGTGAAATGAAGAGTCCAAGTAACGTAGGCTTTGAGCAAGGGAGAGAGACTCTTATTGATGAAATATGGAGCAGAAATTCAGAACATACCAGTGTTTTAAGACATTTCCAGTCATCAACGAGGGGTTGCCCAGCGGGCCGAACAGTCTGAAGGACCTCTGGACCCTTTGTTATTCCAAACAAAAGCTTGCCTACAAGTTTAATGCTGTGATCTAAATGAACTCTGTGTGACATTGCCTCCATAAACCGTTTCTGAGCTTCCATCTTTCCCTGAGATCCTTCGGGAGCCTTGCGGAACTGTAGACAAAGTAACAAAAAGGAAAGAAAACACAAATAATCATAAAGAACTGCGAAGTACTGCTTAAGCAAAATGGGTACTGTAATTTCTAGGGCACTGTTATAGTAGTGACGCTTCTAAATACTTGTCGAGTCTACATACAGTGCTGTGTTCTTTTTTCAAATCACATTTAAATAGTGACAAGAGACTTAGAAAACCAACTACTTCCTTAAATACCTAGAACTTGTATAAACTAAACTAAACTGAACTTCGACTAATTAGAATCAATTGAAGCTAATCTTATAGGTTAGAACTTAGAACTTATCTAAACTTATTGGAAGGCTTAAGTGAACTTATTATACTTGAAACCAATTTTTTTTTAAGTGGAGAAGAGCACACCCTTAATTATATTTGCATAAGAACAAGAAGTTCACTTAGATTTAATTGCTTCTTGATCTACTTGGCATTTACAAGGAAGCGAAAGAAACAAACCCAAATCACTACTGCATTGCAAATTGCAAACCATAAAAACATTCGCACTACCACTAACTAGCTAAAAAGTAGTAAAAAACGATTGAACCAATAATTAGGGGTTCCCATCAAACATGTCAATCATGAGTTCTCTTTGGCAAAAGAAAAACTGAAAACAGCTGAACCTTAAGTAAAAGAAAAAGTGAAATGTGAGAGTAAAAGTATTGTCCAAAGCTAAACTGAATTGAACTAAAAATAAACTAGGAGAACAGGCCCTAAGTTATTCTTGACCTTAATTAAGACTAGTCAGCTCGTGGCTCCACTCGACTTGATACTATTGGCACTCAAAATTGCTAGCTCGAGCGAAGTCGAGTTGACACGAGTCCAACTTTGACCAAGTGGATTACAAGTTGTCGCGAGCAACTCATCTCTATAAGCACCCCTAACATTTACAAAATTGCAACTCATTAAATGTCTAGACACCATACTCCTTCTCCCCTCTGAAATCTCTAGAAAACAAAAGGGGTTGAAACTATCAATGCTCTTCAAATCGTGGGAAATGAAGAGAGTAACTCTACATGCACACTATAAACTAAACAATTAGAGATATAAAGGTTGAAAGCACAAGAACCTTTTCCCAAAAGTGGACGAGGTCAGCATCCCGCTGATTAACAGCTTTAGAAGACAGTGGGCGCAATGAGTTATAATCCACATACGTAAAATTCTCATTAGCAGGATTTGTACCCATGTAAGTGTACAACTTGTCTTTGCTAAGTTCTTTATCACCAAATTGCAAGACATGAGAGCCATAACGAGAGCCTCCATTGGATGTCCTCATCTTGACCTGCAATAACCAAAGTTAAATTAGCACTCTTTTAAACTTACTCATCTTCAACCTCCCACCCCCCAAGGAAGTAATTGTTCATGAGGATGAAAAGCTTGCCTAGACTCTCTTAAGTACGCCTATCCAATGACGATAGTAAAATGAACTGCAAAAGGTAATATCATTAATTTTAACTCTTAGGTTCTCACCAGCTCATATTGATGCTTCAAGGTTTCAGTCCGTAGGTTGTGAATTTCACTGTTCACAACATCAAATGTTAAATTTCTGAAGATAAATTTACTAGAAGTACCATCCGAACAAAAGAAAGTGAAGGAAGATTCACTTAAAAGACTGATACGATCTCTGAAACAAGATTCTTAATAGGCATTGTTAACGTAGAGGCAACGATCTAGAAAATTAATGATTGGAAACAGAGATATATGTGATAGTCTGATACAGTCATACAGATACTTCAGTAATCATTGACATGCAGGAAGAGTGGGCAACACTGGAAAGGATTTCCTGTGTTTCTCAATAGTTGTAACACTTTTACTTTCATGCTTGTCACACAACTTTGACCATAATGTCTTAAATCTATAAATATAGATTCTAGATAGTTGATATCTTGAAAATATATTGTGGGACTAATCCAACATCATTTTAGGTAATAGCATTAGCTCTTTACGTACAAGTAGAAGAATATGGTCAGAGTAAGCATATAAATGTTGCAAAAATCAACTATTGAGAAATGGAGAAAGTATTTATCTATCAATATATGCATCCTGAATCATAATAAATGAAGTAAAATAGAAGCATTAAGACCCCAACTCGAGTTATGTGCCTTTAATTTTCTCTATAGCTGTCGAAGCATCATATTGATTGCTTGTAAAAACACAAATTATCTTACAAAGGTAGGACATCATTTCCCTTACCCACTTAGCTCCATAGACTGCGCTGGTGTGTGCATAAGATACTTTTATGTATTTATTTTCAGTTCCCAACATTGATCAAGTAGGCATAATGTATCAATATGGTCGTGCAGAAAGCCACTCTCGTGAGTCGTGAATAACAGCAGGACAATATATCCAAAATTTAACAAGCCTTTTATACCTCAACAAGACTTGCTCATGTTTATAAGTAGAGATGAACCCCCCCCCCCCCCCCCAGGTGAGTGGGAGCGATATTCATTTGAAGATTTCCATCAATTATCCACACCTATGCCATATATTATGGATTCGAGGGTTATTCATTACAAATGAAATCTATGATGATCAAGAGACTTGTGTTCCATTGAGATGACCTGGAAATTGGTAGTAGGATCCTTTTCATTGTTTCCTCAGTTTCTTATCTTCAGATTGTATGACACCTAAGCTTGTAAAGAACCCCCTCCTCCAAACATTTTTTCCCCTTTATGCATATAGAGCTGTAGATTTAAAAAATGGACGTCCATATCCATACCCTCTTGCACCAACTAGCTGAGCAAAAGGTGCTCCATCTTTAGATACATCCGTGCATTTGAAAGCAATTTCACTTCATTGCATCTTCTCACTTTATGGGTGAAGTTTCACTCTTTTTGTCCATTGAGGCGTCCTCGCTAAAACAGGTCAGTAGCTAGTTGTACAGTAGTATTTAGTAGTCTTTCAGGGAATTTTTTACTGTATTCTTGTGCAAATGATAATTGTATTTATTAGGTCAAATCGAGTTTCTAGAAAAAGTTAGTACCCTCCAAATTTCCACAAAGTGAAAAACAAGACTTTATTAATCAGCGAAGGTAGATATCATGATCCTTCTAGGTAAGATTATTTGAGCATTATCTCTTCAAAAGCAACTAAATCCTTTCGTGATAAGGTTTCATATATAATAGAAAGTATGATCTCAATTAATGAGTTATATGCATGGTGAGATGATTGGAAAGGAAAAGAAAGGGGATGGAGTGGTTATATTATATATAATAGAAAAAGAATGAACAAACTATGCCGTGTAACAGAAAAAGTAACTTTTATAATAGGGTCAGGTCACTTTGTGTAACCTTTAAGGACATCATATATATTTTGATTCTCCTCCGCCTATGATTTAGAAACTTCAAGGTACTACATATAATTTCCATTTTTTTACCATTTGGTTTCCAATTGATTCTCATCAATTTCCCAAAATGATGTCTCATAAGCACCCGCCTTTCGTAAACCAACACCAATATTCCACATCGTTACGCTTGCAAACTTTGCATACAGGAGTAATTTCGTGCTTCATCAGATATACCAGCTAAATCAACATAACCCCCACCTCAGAAGTTAGAGTCATAAACCCAAAGATTAAGGGGCCAGGAAGAAAAAAAAATCTACGTACTGTGGTGAACGAAGAATAACACCATAGAAATATGCATAATTGTGTATCACATTTACAGGTGTAATTGATACCTGTCTTCCATCCAAGCTGCGCTATACATATCACCCAGACACGTGTCGTACTCTGGAGGAGGACCAGGATAATCCCCAGGACAATAGGTCCCCCAACTACTTTCTACTGCATCGGAAGCAGTGGTAGCATAAATATTAAGTCCTTCAGGAAGAAGACCCTCAAAAATGCTCCCAGACTCACAGGCTTCAACATAAATAACCTAACATTTCAAAGATTTAAATTTGATGAGAACCACTTCCGAAGATATATGATAAATGAAATAAAGAAAGCTTTACATCAGCCTACAACAGGAATAAAGAAGAGGTTGAACACGCAACAGGAAAACAGATTCATTTTTGGAGTGTGTGTGTTGGGGCAGGGGGGGGTTACTTACCAAACTCTTATATGTTCCCATAGCATGCTTTCTCTTTAATGTATCCATCAGTGCATCAGCATAGAGAAACGGAGAGGTAGGCATACCTGCAAAAAGCACAAAGACTTAAGAGCCATTTCAACGAGAACAAGATAAGATATTCAATTGAGCACATTGAAGAGAAGCAAACTTGAATTCTAGGAAGAAGCTCATCCCCCAAAGGTAAACCCTAATAAAACCATAAATCAGCAGAACATTTATATTCTAGAAATGCATTGCGGTGTCATGTTGATAAGATTTGAGATGAGTCCACGAAGAATTACTTCATCTAGCAAGTATACCAACAAAATTATGACACAAAATAAAGCCAGCAAAAGGGAAAATTGGAAGAGATTCTGATAAGGCCAGAAGAGGAGCAACAGGAGTTCAATTTACATATACTCTAGAATCTGCCCAAGTTACTATATGAAGAAAGATTTTAAAGGTTTTGATAGCACAACATAAAAGCACCCAAAAGAAAAATACAAAAAGTCTAGTATTTAGCAATACAAGCTAAAACCCGAAACTATTTCATGGTATTAACATGTCAAATTGAGTTGCCACACAAACAATATTGTCCATAAAACATGCTGCTGCCCCTCGTGAAATATCCAACAATAAAGAGATGGCTACATTACAATAAAAGACTTTCTCACAAGTCATGAAACAAACAAACAAAATAAATCACTTCCACTCATGAAAATAGAACTTTGACTTGCAAGAGATATATGAAGCTCAAACATACTGACCGAGCACACCAGCACCACCATGGTCTGAGTAATAGATGAATATATGATCATTAGGACCACTATCCACCACCTTTCCGCTGCCGCCAGTAATAGCTGCTCTGTCTCCAAGTAAAGCAGCAAAAAAGTTGTGAACAGTCACATTATCCCCAGTATAATCCTGCCACAACATATCCAACAGATGAGATGAAATAGATATGTGATATAACATTCATCAGCAAGCCACAAAATTTATGGGCTTCTAACCAAACCTTTGGAACTCCTGCGTAGACATCACCGCTATGTGGGCTATTAATGATGGTCCCAGGTCTCGGATTCTCTTCATGAGAAGCAATGTCATCATACATGAAAACAATAATATTTTCATCTTTCAGACCGCCTTTCTTCAAAACTTGGTAAGCATGACAAACATCAGCCTGAACAGAAAATTTAACAGCAATATGCTAATTGTCAATAGTCAACAAATGCTTGGAGCAATTCCAAAAAAGTGAATTCCACGCACATCAATATCATGCTAGCAAGTTTAGAGGCTTTCATCTATATGAGAAACAGGACAAACAATGACCTTAGACACTGAAAATATCACATTTATAATTTGAACTGAATGAGAGCTGATTGGTAGACCCATGTACCCATCCCCACAACCTAAACCCTTATTACCTCATCCAACCCAACCACACATATACAAACAAATTAAGTACTTTATGTCAACAACATCCATCCACTGCATTAACCTCTAATCAGGAAACTTCTCAATGAAATTGAACATGGCCCACTTCTTCAGACCACAAAAATGGCACAATATATATGTGAATGAAACAAAGAGTGATTTCCATTTTAGGTTCAATAAGGTACAATGATACATCATATACCAAACCAAAATGATGATATGCTAACAAAGCTTGCTAATTAAGTTCTAGAACAGACTTTAACTCTAAATTCAAAGAAAGCGGCTCCTATATTTCTCAAGCCACGAAACATTCATAATACACAAACCCTCCTTCAAACATCAATTTCAAACCATAGTCCTAAAAACTTATGAGGTCCATTAATGGTGGATTCATATCAAATAAGCTCCAAATATAGTGCAACAGACACTATATATATACCCCACACCTATCAGTCCATCACCTATGTAGCACGGGTACTTCAATTGATACCTGTCCCCATACCCGATACCTCCCCTACCGCCGCTACCGGATACGAGATACTTTACTTAATAGTCTACCATACCCACACTATTTTTGGGCCTTTCCGATACCCTTTTTTGTCTTCAATTTTTAGTTTCTTTGGAACCTTTTTTTTTGTTGTCAGTTCTCAAAATAAATCTGATACTATATGGATTATTATTAACTACTTTCTACAGCTTACATTTTACACTATTCACTAATGTCACTTTGACTGTCATGTATGATATATTAGTAAGGAAAAATATATTCACGTGGGATCTTGTTTGATTCGTCTCGATATGCGCTTTCAGAATATATATTTTTTTACAATTTTTAGAAATACACTTAACATTCAAACATTGGCATTGGCAAGCGTGATAACAATTAAAAACAACCGGAGTATATTATAGAATTCCAAAATCAGAAAAGCGGCAGTAACACCAAACGGGCCCTAACGATGCAACCTAGCCTACCACCATCCAAGCAAAAATTTTACTAAGCTAAAAACACAAATTAGAACTTAACAAGCATGAAATATTCATCAACCCAACATTGCATTTAATAAAAAAAAAACAATCTTAGAATACAAAAAAGTAATCTTGTTGGTCACAGAGCAACTCTCATCTAGTCCATATATTCATTAAAACTAAAATACAACATGTCTTTGAAGCAATCAAACATATCAAACTTAGCAAAAAAAAGGAATCAAATTTAATAAAAACTATATAATAGTAATAACCTGATGTCTGTAATTCCAGTAGCCATTAGACCCAGCAACTAAAATCGCCCATCTAGTACCAATTGCATCATCGTCAATATCAATGTCGTTGATGTCAGAATAATCTGACGGTAATCGGATGAACTCGTCGAATATCTGACGGCTCTCAATGACTGAGGTCAGAAGCAAGAGCAGGGTTAATGGTACGCCAGCGATGTAGCGGATCATTTTATCTGGTTATAAGTGGAAAATTAATGGGGAAATAGGGAATGGAAAAGAGAGTATTTGAGAGAGAGAGAGAGAGAGAGTTGGGAAGATGGTGG
Source organism: Patellifolia procumbens (assembly GCA_947645195.1). Lineage (NCBI taxonomy): Eukaryota > Viridiplantae > Streptophyta > Magnoliopsida > Caryophyllales > Amaranthaceae > Patellifolia > Patellifolia procumbens. The sequence continues at coordinate 553,842 of CANSGD010001469.1, read as the reverse complement.
AAATTTGTAGTTGAATTTGGGATTGTTGTTGTGGGACCCATATTATAGAATATTTTAAGTTAAGCTGCTGTTGTTGATTGGTTAATTTTTTGGCTTTCTATTAAAGTACTACTTTTATTTTCTTCTGGGTCTTCCTCGAATAGATTTTTTTTTTGTAACAATAGTACTAATGATACTTTACAAACAAAGATTCAAATCCGCGACCTCGAGTGTGGAAGATAAATGATCTAATCATTGTGCTACTATATTTTTATTGCTTCTTTTATCAATACTGATAATGATATTATATGTTTTCAATAAAAAACAATAATTAAGGTACAATATTTTAATGGAAAAATTGATAGGAATAATCCGACCTTTGGTCGGTCTTCCATCAATGGTACCACCTTCAATTAATCCAGGTATAATCCTACCTTTGACACCCATATTCTCTCATTGGTCCCTCACCTGTTGGTAAGTCATGGTGACCTACAATCATGGGTAATCCTCTTAATTATGTGATTAATAGCTAATTAAGTATATTTAAAACTTAAATTTTTAATTAAAATTCTAAATCAAAGTTTTTTTAAAAAAAAACTAAAAAAATTATTTTCCTCCCCAGCCAACCCCCCCCCCCCTCCCCCTGCGCCTGCCACCCCACCCCCTCCCCTCCCCTGCGCCTGCCAGCCCACCCCCTCCCCTTCCCCTTCTGCGGCCACCCCACCCCCTCCCCTTCCCCTGCGCCTGCCACCCCACTCCCTCCCCTTCCCCTTCCCCTGCGCCTGCCACCCCACCCCTCCCCCTTCTGCGGCCACCCTCCCCCTTCCCCTGCGCCTGCCACCTCACCCCCTCCCCTCCCCCTTCCCCTGCGCCTGCCACCCCACCCCCTCCCCTTCTGCTGCCACCCTCCCCCTCCCCGCCACCCCACGCCCTCCCCTTTCCAACATATCACTCACACACTCACTCACCACTTACCACTGCCGGAACGCCAAAGACACCGCCCGGTGACTCAGCCACCAGCACCACCATCGCGTCCGCACCGCAAACCACCTTCACCTACCCCCTTCTTTTGACAGAACTTTGGAAACTAGAGAAAGAAAGAGAGAAATGGAGAACTGCGGTGGTGGGCCCCTTCTTGGTCGAGTCGCCGGTCGTCGGTCGCCGGTGAGCAGCAGTGGGGGAAGGGGAGGGGATGGGGTGAGGGTGGGAATGGGGCTGGGGGGTGGGCTGGGGGGTGAGTTTTCATTTTAAAAAAATTTTTTTTTTAAGAAAGTTGATAGGTTTTAGTCGTATCACCTAATCAAAAATAAACCTACGGTCCTCTAACTAAGGTAGTCAGTGGAAGCAGGGTCGAATCCACAGGGAGACAGAGTTTCTAAATCAATATTCAACCAATTCAGCTACTCCAGATGAAATCAGGAAGGAATTAATTAAACTAATGATTAAGCTGAGAAAGACGAATTAAACAAAGGATTTAACTATGGAATAAAAACCTAGGGCATTAGGTCGGTCCACCATGCTTATACCAATCAAACAAGGTCAACAGCTATCAAAACCTAAGTCAAGAGTCGGGGGATTAGAGCCTATGTTGAGCTATGGTTAAGACTCAACCCTCAACCCTCATAGTTCAACATACGCCGCATGTTCACTAACGTAATCAGAACTACTGACGTGTCCTAGGCCTCTAGTCGTAAGACGGATCTGTGCAAACAACTATTAACCACAAGCAACCAACGAAACCGCGCAATAACGTTAATTACTCAATAAAGAACAAACCACATCACAATCACCCTAATCAAGCCCTAGAAATCAATAAGAGTCTAAATCACAATCATGGTATAAACATGGCTTTCCTATCTAACACCCTAGAAAGAGACTACTCACTCATAATCGAATTAACAACAACAAAACTAATATGAAACCCTAACAATTGCATCATGAACGATTAAATAAATAAACTAAGCAATCAAAGTAATTAAAGAGATAAAGAGTAGAGAGGAGTACCAATTGACGGAAAGCAGGAACTTTTATTGAAATCGAAATAGGTTTGATCACCTCTAAATTAATCTAAAGTGTTTGAATTGAACTAAGAACAATGAAGAATAAAACTAGTCTAAAGCTAATGAAAGATGAATAAAAGATGAATGAAAGATAGATGTCTCTCAATAATGAGGAAAAGGTATTTATAATACCCCTCAAGTTCACTAAAAACGGGAACAAAAAGTGAAAAAAGCGCGATAAAGAGCGTCAGACCCGATCGGGCCCGAGTCATCCACCCGATCGGGCCGACGTACAATGTCACCAATCTGCGCTCCTGGGCCTTCGTATAGTAGCAGCGAAGCAACAATCTAAGAATTACGGCCCACCCGATCGGGCCGTGGGCAGCCACCCGATCGGGCCAGGCGACAAACGAGCTCAGCAGCTTCTTAGCGTCCGCAGCTTCACAATGGGACCTAGCATCACCCCCACCCGATCGGGTCGGGCACACTACGCCCGATCGGGTCTGGTGCATTGATGTTCGCCCGATCTGATCGGGCACTCCTTGCCCGATCGGGTCCGCAACTTTCATACCCGATCATAAATACTTCGCCCGATCGGGCCATTTCTGCCCGATCAAAGCACGGAAACTCCTTTTTGACTCTTTGGCTCTCTAATCTTCACGTTTAGGGGTCTTGGGACCTCCTAAACTATCCATAAAGCTCGTGAGCCATCCTACGTGCCTCGTAACATCTCGTAAAGCCGTGGTTGCTTCAAAAAGGCTCGGGAATAAGGAGAAAACTCCATAAAACCTGCAATTCAATACTAAAACACGAAACCACAACTACATACGATAGTTAGCACAAAATAGCTCCCAAGAGCTCCAATGACGCACAAATTAGCTTGTAAATAAGGGAGAAAACTCTATATAAATACGTGATATCAAACTCCCCCAAGCTAAACCTTTGCTTGTCCTCAAGCAAACAGCACATGAACATGGAATAGATTACCTCACCCCAAAGATAAAAACAAATCAAAGTTCAAAACATTTTCAAGACTAAGAATCGTTCAAGCAGGCATAATTCAAGTTTGGCTCATCAAATCCATCCAACCACCAATCATTCAAGCAATTTATCAAACTCAAGCATCCACAAAGCATACAAGTCCTGAAAAGGCGCTCACAAGGGTGTCACTCCTCTCAATTTTGTGGCAGGCAAACAATGTGCCCGAACACTCACCAACCCGACCATAAGTACCCTTCCCACTCACACTCTCATGTGTTTAAGAAGGTTCAATGACGCTCATCCTAGTCAAGTCGACTCAATTAGCAGAAATACTCTTTAACCTTGACAAACTAACTCGAAATCAATCAAATGAACATTGCAGACACGAGCTCACGAGGACTTTATAGGGTTGTAATGGGGCTTAGGTGAGAGGTAGGGGATACTTTTGGGTAATGTGGTGGAAAAACCAAGAAAGGGGGAGCATAAACCATTCAAACAAGGCCTAAGATGGCCTTCACAACTCCCAACAACCACCATAAAACCATGTAAAATAACCCAACTCTCATAAATCAATGAAAAGCGCATAACAAACCCAATTTTCTAGCAATGGAGCGAATATTCTTTTATGAACGTACGTGAATGAAAGAACTAGAATTCTTTTGAATTTTCATTTCATTTTTCTTTCATTTTTCTGAACTTCATTCACGCAACTCTAAACTTGCTTTTTCTTTTCTCTTTCTCACTCTCAAACTACAGCAAATACACTTTTAAATTCCTCAAAAACCAAACTAAACCAACAAACCAATCTCAAACTCAACCCATACAACTCCCCCAAGCTAGGCTTGGAATAATATCAAGTGAAGGCTTTTGGCTCATAATAGGGGTTTAAGTAACACGAAACAAGTCATTAGGCTCAGCGGGGCTAAGGAGGATAAAAGTATATCAAAAACTCACTCTGAAGCTCAAGAATAAGACAAAAGAACGCCTCTATCACAGCACATGCTACAAGTCATCTAAAATCAGACAAGTACGAAGTCAAAGTCAAGATGAATCCACTAAAGAGGAACTAACACACAAGAATAGACTGGATAATAATATGAATCCAATAGGCTACAAAGAGGCCTCACAGTCTAACCAATTCAGGTATGCAGCATAAAGTGGTCTAATATAATCCAAAAATGCTCGAAATCATAGCAATCAAACATCAAATCATAGCCTCAAGATCACAAATGCCCAGCTATCCAGAAAACAGAGTCAAATCAATTTCAAATAGAGCACAACAGGGGCACAGGGAGGCAACTAAACCAGTCATGGGAACCATATTTTTTTTGATTTTTTCAGTATTTTTCGAAAGCAGTAAAACTATTCTAGAAAGCAGTAAAAGAGATAGGGAATACAAACAGAACTCCTCCCCCAAGCTGAACTTGGCAGTGTCCTCAATGCCAAAAGGTGATAAGGACTATGCTAAGAGGAAAAACAATGTTAGTACCCTCACTCTCGCTCACAAAAAGAAGGAAAATAAAAAGAAAAGGAAAAGGGAAAGAAAAATACGAGTTGCCTCTCGCACAGCGCTGGTTTATAAAGGTCCCGCACGACCATAATCCTCCCTCTCTCAAATAGGAGGGGCTTGGCAATGAGTGCCACCCTCATCAAACATCTTTCTCCTCCAAATGTTCTTGACAATGCCTCCAGACGGTGAGACAACCTTAGGTGGAATTGGAACCTTCTCCACCCCTACTTCATCTAAAACCTTATCCCTGCAAAAAGATTGTTCAAGCATAGGAGCCTTAACAGCATTGGTTAGTTTAAACATCACTTTGTCATCACCAACACTAAGAGTTAAAGACCCAGACTTGACATCAATGACAGCACCAGCAGTACACAAAAACGGCCTACCCAAGATAATAGGGATCTGGGCATCCTCATCCATATCTAACACCACAAAATCAACAGGAATATAGAATTTCCCTACCCTAACAGGAACGTCCTCTAAAACACCTAGAGGGTATTTTATAGAACGATCCGCCATCTGTAAAGTGATTTGTGTGCATTTAAGGGCTCCCATGTTCAGTTTCTTATAAACAGACAATGACATAACAGAAACAGAAGCACCTAAATCACACAAAGCCTTATCAATAAAAATAGGTCCAAGATGGCAGGGTATAGAAAAACTACCAGGATCTTTTAACTTTGGTGGGGTTTTATTTTGAATAAAAGCACTACACTCTTCAGTAAGAGCGACACGTTCTACCCCACCAAAGTCTCTTTTCTTAGTGATCATGTCTTTCAGAAATTTGGCATAAACAGGCACTTGGGTAATTAAATCTGTAAATGGAATCGTTACCTCAAGGTTCTTGACCATAGCCAAGAACTTACCAAATTGCTGATCGACCTTAGATTGTTGCATCCTGTGAGGAAAAGGTAGCCTTGGTGTAAAAGGCGTTTCAGAAACCTTCTCCTTTTTCTTCCCTGTTTGTTCAGCTGCTGCAGACAAATCGACTTCAGACGTCGAATTCTTCCTTTTTCCTTCCTCTACCGCCCTCTTCTTCATTGCAGTTGGGGTAACCTCATCAATGGGCACTGGAGGGGCATCATATGCAATGCCACTACGAAGAGTGATGGCATTCACATGTTCTCTCTGAACTGGTTGCCCTGGCAATTGTCCCTGCTGCCTCTGTGCATTAGATTCTGCCAACTGAGCAACTTGAGCCTCGAGAAGTTGGATGTGCTTCTCTTGAGCCCTCCTTTTTTCCTCATTTGCCTTTTGCATAGACAATATCAGTTTCATCAGTTCAGAATTGCTAGGCTCTTGTGGGTTGTTTTGTGGAGGTGGGGTGTGGAAATTTTGTGGAGTTTGGAAGTTATTGGGATGATGGAAGTTTTGTGGTGGTGGTCTTTGGAAATTTTGTGGGGTTTGATGGTATGAAGGTTTAGAGTAGTTTTGTGGAGGTGGAGGTTGATGGTTTTGTGGGTTTTGGTAGTTATGTGAATGGGGGAAGGTTTGTGGTCTTTGTTGGAAGGCATTGGCCTGCTCCATCTGAAATTGACTGAACTGACAGTCATGCCCAAAGTGACCCTGAACACCACATACCTCGCAGTAAGATGAGGAAATGGGTGCTACTGCAGACATAGCATTGATACTCAAAGGGGGTGCTGCTGAGGAAGAGGAACTGAAGGTGTTAATCTGCTGACTCAGCTTCGCCATCTGCGAAGTCAATAATGCAATAGAATCTACCTCTAGTACCTTCCTCGTAATGCTTCGGGAAGTGGAATGATCATTGGCTGCGAGGTTTGATAGAAACTCGTAGCCTACATCCACTTCCTTATCCAGAAAAACTCCTCCTGCAGACGAATCAACAATACTCTTCGTCTGAGGCTGCAGACCATTGTAAAATGTCTGCGTCAAGAACCATTTGTCCATGTTGTGGTGTGGACACTCTCTCTGTAAATCTCTAAACCTAGCCCACGCTTCCCTTAATGTTTCATCAGGCTCTTGGGAAAACGTGGCTAGTTTGTTTCTGATTTCTGCTGTTTTAGTAGGTGGGTAATACTCTCTCAGAAACGCGGCAGAAATCTCACTCCATTCAGTTTCCTGCACATCGTTCAACCACTTCTGGGCTCTATCTCTCAAAGAAAACTCGAACAACATGACTTTTAACTGATCTGGAGTGACGCCGGCATGTTTAACGGTTCGACAAAGTTGTTGAAACCGTTGCAGATGATTTGCCGGATCTTCAGTAGGATGCCCACCAAACTGATTTTGCTGGACCATGCTGATGAGTCCAGGCTTAATCTCAAAGTTGTTAGCGGCGATGGTGGGCATAGTAGGTCCAGTGGAGAGACCATCTGGGTTGGGCACCCCATATGACTTCAGTGACTTTGACATGACTGAACTCAAGGTGTTTGTTCCAGAGTTGTTCAGCTGAACAGACTGCTTGTCTTTCTGCTTTATCTTTCGGATCCGCCTAATTGTCCTATCAAGATCAGGGTCCGCTGGAATGGGGGAACCGTTTCTTTGGGACCTGGGCATACAAAAGAAACAAAAAACAGCAGTAAAGGGTACCTCGATTGAAACAATGAAGTTCCAATGAGGTACAGAGAAGTAGACCAAATAATTAAATAAAAACTTAGAGAACTAGCCGTCTCCCCGGCAACGGCGCCAAAATTTGATAGGTTTTAGTCGTATCACCTAATCAAAAATAAACCTACGGTCCTCTAACTAAGGTAGTCAGTGGAAGCAGGGTCGAATCCACAGGGAGACAGAGTTTCTAAATCAATATTCAACCAATTCAGCTACTCCAGATGAAATCAGGAAGGAATTAATTAGACTAATGATTAAGCTGAGAAAGACGAATTAAACAAAGGATTTAACTATGGAATAAAAACCTAGGGTATTAGGTCGGTCCATCATGCTTATACCAATCAAACAAGGTCAACAGCTATCAAAACCTAAGTCAAGAGTCGGGGGATTAGAGCCTATGTTGAGCTATGGTTAAGACTCAACGCTCATAGTTCAACATACGCCGCATGTTCACTAACGTAATCAGAACTACTGACGTGTCCTAGGTCTCTAGTCGTAAGACGGATCTGTGCAAACAACTATTAACCACAAGCAACCAACGAAACCGCGCAATAACGTTAATTACTCAATAAAGAACAAACCACATCACAATCGCCCTAATCAAGCCCTAGAAATCAATAAGAGTCTAAATCACAATCATGGTATAAACATGGCTTTCCTATCTAACACCCTAGAAAGAGACTACTCACTCATAATCGAATTAACAACAACAAAACTAATATGAAACCCTAACAATTGCATCATGAACGATTAAATAAATAAACTAAGCAATCAAAGTAATTAAAGAGATAAAGAGTAGAGAAGAGTACCAATTGACGGAAAGCAGGAACTTTTATTGAAATCGAAATAGGTTTGATCACCTCTAAATTAATCTAAAGTGTTTGAATTGAACTAAGAACAATGAAGAATAAAACTAGTCTAAAGCTAATGAAAGATGAATAAAAGATGAATGAAAGATAGATGTCTCTCAATAATGAGGAAAAGGTATTTATAATACCCCTCAAGTTCACTAAAAACGGGAACAAAAAGTGAAAAAAGCGCGATAAAGAGCGTCAGACCCGATCGGGCCCGAGTCATCCACCCGATCGGGCCGACGTACAATGTCACCAATCTGCGCTCCTGGGCCTTCGTATAGTAGCAGCGAAGCAACAATCTAAGAATTACGGCCCACCCGATCGGGCCGTGGGCAGCCACCCGATCGGGCCAGGCGACAAACGAGCTCAGCAGCTTCTTAGCGTCCGCAGCTTCACAATGGGACCTAGCATCACCCCCACCCGATCGGGTCGGGCACACTACGCCCGATCGGGTCTGGTGCATTGATGTTCGCCCGATCTGATCGGGCACTCCTTGCCCGATCGGGTCCGCAACTTTCATACCCGATAATACTTCGCCCAATCGGGCCATTTCTGCCCGATCAAAGCACGGAAACTCCTTTTTGACTCTTTGGCTCTCTAATCTTCACGTTTAGGGGTCTTGGGACCTCCTAAACTATCCATAAAGCTCGTGAGCCATCCTACGTGCCTCGTAACATCTCGTAAAGCCGTGGTTGCTTCAAAAAGGCTCGGGAATAAGGAGAAAACTCCATAAAACCTGCAATTCAATACTAAAACACGAAACCACAACTACATACGATAGTTAGCACAAAATAGCTCCCAAGAGCTCCAATGACGCACAAATTAGCTTGTAAATAAGGGAGAAAACTCTATATAAATACGTGATATCAAAAGTCAACGGTAATTTTAGTCGGTCAAACAGGTTGCCATCATCCTGTACCAATGAGAGAATATGGGTGTCAAAGGTCGGATTATACCTGGATTAATTGAAGGTGGTACCATTGATGGAAGACCGGCCAAAGGTCGGATTATTCTTGTCAATTTTTCCTATTTTAATTACATTTATGAATAAAACTACTAATCTATGACTTTTTACTAACATCTTTCTACTCCAAATTCTAATTGTCTTAAAGTGATAAAATATAATACATATAAATCCCAGAGCATCGTCTGGGCCTAAATATTACTCCCTCCGTTCCCTTTTGTTGTTCCCATTTGGAATCTTACACTATTTGAAAGTAGAGAGAATCTTCTAAGTGGTTTTCAATATATAAGAAAAAACACAGTCATGTGGGATCTTGTTTTATTCGTCTCGACGAGTACATCAAGAATATCAAACTTTATAATTTTTATTAAAATGTTGTTAGAGATATACACGATATAAAATGTGCATTGACAAAGGTGAAAAACCAAATGAGAACAACAAAAGGGGACGGAAGGAGTAGTTTATTATGAAAAATAGTATTAATTTTTAATCATTAATAACACTAATTTACGCATGATTTTAACGTAATTTCAAATTTAATTTCATTTTGGTTAATGTATTTGATATTTATTTACGGTCCGTTGGATATATTTTTACTCCTCCATTATTTACGCCCTATTTTGACAAATTAAGTTAAGCAAATATAAAAGTTCTGCAAAAGAATTCCTTTTAAACTAAAGATAAACCAAATTCAGTAAAAATAAGGTTCAAAATAAATAAAATATAGCAAAACTAAATTGAGGGTTATAAAGAGTACAAAGGTACACATTAACCATGACTTTAGATAACCAAATTCAGTAAAAACAAGGTTCAAAATAAATAAAATATAGCAAAACTAAATTGAGGGTTATAAAGAGTACAAAGGTACACATTTTTTTTTTTTGGGAAGATAAAGTGTGGGATAGGAGAACGTCAGGAGACCCTCGCACGAGGGCTTCTCCTGACGCATCAGACATGAGGATTGAGTGGAGACTAGATACAGGGTCTAAAGTAATGTTGTGGGAATCTAGAATTAAGTGGCCTACATTAGCCACCCAATCTGCTGCTCGATTTCCTTCTCTAAAGACGTGTCGTACTTCGCAATTTTGAAAGCTGCTGATGATTTGTTGTGAGTCCTCAATGATGTGAGCTATCTGCCAAGGGGGGGACCAAACGTTATTGAGGGCATTGATGACTAGGAGGTTGTCGCCTTCGATGATGACTGAAGTGGGAGACAAGATAATGAGTTGCTGGAGACCTTTGTGGAGTGCTGTTGCTTCTGCTACCATGATGTTGGTGTTGCCGAGGTTGAAAGTTTGTGCTGCTTGGAGGTTGGCTTGATGGTCGCGAATGACGTAACCAGCTGCCGCAAAGTTTGATTTGACCGAGCCATCGAAGTTGAGTTTGAGGGACCCCTCGGGGGGTGGGGACCAGCTGACTTGGATGGTGTTGAGGTTGGAATTGGAATGGGGGAAGGGGAGGGGAGGAATCCCCCTGAGGGGAGGTCCGGAACAAGGTGTTGTCCAGAGTTGTTCTACATTTCCATTCTTTCTGGTGAAAACTAGCTAGGTGGCTAACTTTGTACTCGTTGAAAGTTGTGCTTTGGAAAATGGCAGAATTTCTTTCTTTCCAAATATGCCATAGTAGGAAAATGTAATTGATGAGATTACTTCCTTTTTGTTTGAGGTGGAGAATGGTGTCAATAGTGGGTAGGGGTGGCGGGGTGATAGATTGTGGAAGATTCCAAACTTTGTTGGTCTCAGGGCATTGGGAAAAGAGGTGGTCAATAGTCTCAGGGAGTGTTCCGCAGAGTGAACAAACATTTGATGGGGCAATGTGTCTTTGGTGTAGGGTGTTGTTTACAGGCAAACTGTTGTGAAATAGTTGCCAGAGGAAAATCATGAGCTTTGGAGGGATGTCAAGTTTCCATATCCAATGGAAATTCCATTTGGGGGTATCTCGGGGAATGTCGTGTGCAAGCCAGGTGGCAGATTTGACCGTGAAGAGGCCTTGTGGGGACGGGCCCCAAATAGGCGTGTCCTCAAAATCATTTGTCGGGAGGCGGATCCCTTTAATCTGAAGACAAATGCCTTGTGGTAGGATGTGACCAAGTTTAGGGAAGTCCCAAGACTTGCTTGCGGTAATAAAGTCGGAAAGCTTTTGGTTAGTGTTCACTGTATGGGGGTTTATATTTAACTTTTCAATAAGGTTATGGTTGTCAAACTAGTTATCTAACCAGAAAAAGATACTCTTTCCATTGCCTATTTTCCATCTAATGCCTTTTCTTATAATTTCTCTTTGGGCCAAAATCTTCCTCCATATCGTTGAGTCGGTAGCCTTGGGCTGGTATTCGAAAAAAGACTTATTTTTGAAGTACTAGGCCCTAATTAACTTCACCCATAGGTTAGTCGGGTTTGAGATGACCTGCTAACCTAATTTTGCAATGAAAGCTTGGTTTAATGGTCTTGTTTTCCTTAATCCTAAGCCCCCTAGGTGTTTTGGGGAGCAGATTTTATCCCAAGAAATAAGAGGGATTGTGTTCTTATCCAATTGTTGTTGCCAGAAGAATTTTCTATGTAGGGCGTCTAGAGAGTTTGTCGTGCTGGCAGGTAGGAGGAGAGATGAGCAAGTATACGTCGTAAGAGCTTCCAAGTTTGACTGAATAAGCGTGTGGCGCCCAGCTTTGGAGAGAAAAGTCTTTTCCCATAAGTTTATTCTATCTTCTGTTTTAGCAAGGATGTGTGCCATGTCGTTCTTAGTAGGGCGAAAGGAGCTGAAATGAATACCTAGGTATCTTCCTAGATTTCCTTTAGGGGTGATATTAAACTGGCTAGCTAAGGAGTGCTTTTTCGTATTGGGCACATTCTTTGTGAAGATTAAGGCTGATTTATGAAAGTTAACTAGTTGACCTGAGTGGTCACAAAAGTCGTCTATCAGTTTTTTTAGGTTCATGCAGGCTGTAGTTGTGGCCTTACAGAATAATAGGCTATCATCGGCAAACATTAGGCAAGGGATGTGGAAAGAGTTAGGGCATAGCTTAAAGCCTAGACCAGCTTTTGGTTGTGAGCTCTCGATTGACATCCTCCTGATGAACACTTCCATACAGATTATAAAGAGATAAGGGGAAAGAGGGTCGCCCTGACGCAAGCCACGTGTAGGTTTAAACCATTCAGTTGTAATTCCATTTACTTTGATGGAGTAGGAAACTTTGGTGACGCATTGTTTCACGAGTTCACAAAGGTACACATTAACCATGACTTTAGATCATAGAAAGAACTTTTCATATACTTTATACACAATAACCAATCTTGCTTGGTGTAGTGGTTGGGGATTCACTTTGTAACCACAAGATTACAATCTCACATGGTCGAATCCTCCCAATTGCGGTGCTTGGAATTGGAGGTAATGATTCCCCTTACCATTCCCCCTCTACTTCCAAGTGTCTAGCTGTTAGATAGTTAGCTAGTCTATATAGCTTATCATGTTCTGCATTGTATGAGATACTAGCACCTTAATCAGTTTGTTAGATTCTGTTATTAGGTTGTTAGATTATGTTATTCTAACAGTTTAAATACTTCAGCTTTGTTGTAAGAATTCATTCAGTCAAATAATAATAAAAACACTTTCTCTCTCTCTCTCTCACTCTATGTGGAGATTATTCTCCAAGACTGATAACATGGTATCAGAGCATGGTTATTCAAGCTGAATGCAATTTTGAAATGCGAACTCGATGCGGATTCTAACCTAGAAGCTATATGTAAATTACTGGTGCGAAATCACATTTATGTTTTCTTTTCTCGTAATTGCGAGGTATGAATTTCTGCGATTATTCTTGCATACTATGATTCGTTGTTTTTGTTGCGAAATGGTGAATAGATTGAAACTGCAACACAGAAATGAATGTGTTTGATTGTGATATGTTCGAATTCATATTCTGCTTGATTCTGAAAGCCTGTTGATGAAATTGAAATTGAAATTGAAATAGCTGATTGTTGATTGTGAGTTAAAATAGTTGCGTTTTTCTGTTGTTATTGAATCGTTGGATTGATGTTTGAGATTGATTTGGTGTATTCTTGAAAAGTGTTTGAGGTTGGATTGGATTGGAGTTTTTTCTTGAAAAGAGATTGAGATTGAATTGGAGATTTGTGATTGAGATTAAATTGGTGATTGAGATTGAATTGGTGATTTGTGATTGAGATTAAATTGGTGATTGAGATTGACTGGTGATTTGTGATTGAGATTAAATTGGTGATTGAGATTGAGATTTTCTGGTTTGGTGATTGATTCTCCTTTGTAGAAACCAATATTCACTACCTTTTTTTCTTTCCTCTTCTTTTTTCTACAAAAATGGCCACTGAAACTCCTCCACCACCTCCCACTGATCCTACTACTGTTTTTGGGAGTGTTTATTATATCCATCCTTCATATACTACAGTGACTAAGCTTGTTAATGAAGTTTTTGATGGAAGTGGTTTTGCTGATTGGAAGAGATCAATCATGCTTATCTTATCTTCCAAGAACAAGCTATGCTTCATTGATGGATCCTTAGCTACTCCACCTCCCACAGATAACGACTATAAAGCATGGCATAGATGCAATGATATGGTGATGAATTGGCTTCATTGTTCTTTAGAAAAAACTGTAGCTAAGAGTGTTTACTATTGTGAAAGTGCAAGTGAAATTTGGACTGATTTAGAAGAGAGATTTGGACAAGCTACAGCTGCTCAGTTGTATTCCTTACAACAGAGTCTTCTAGATATAAAACAAGAAAAGGAGGAATCTATCTCTGCTTTTTACACCAAGATTAAGGCCATTTGGGATGAAATAGATATGCATGATCCTATTTCTGTTTGTACTTGTTCCAACTGTTCTTGTCAATCTGGGTTGAAAAATCTGAGATCTCAACAGGCTAGGAGAGTGATGATGTTTTTGATGAAGCTTCATAAAGATTACAAGCAGATTAGGAGTAGTATCTTGATGACACAACCTCTCCCACCACTTAATCATGCTTATAGACTATGTATGCAAGAAGAAAAACAAAGAGAAGTTTCACAGCTTGTTAGTGCTAGTGATGCTATGGCTTTTGTTGTTGATAGAAGGAGATATAATCCTAACTATAACAACACCAAAACAAGTAAAGAGAGTTCTGGACCTGATTCATATTCTGGTTACAATAGCAACAATGGAAGAATGAGTGGAAATAAGAGAAATTCTGGTTGGTTTTGTGATTATTGCAAGATGCATGGTCATGGTAAAGAAAGATGTTACAAGTTGAATGGGTATCCACAAGGTTGGGAATAAAGATAAAAGAATGGTTAATTTCTCTTATGGGAATCAAGATGAAGAAGTTACTGCAGCATCTCCTAACAACTCTCAGTCCACTACTCAACAACATTCCACTGAATTTTCACCTTCAATCACTTTGGAGCAATACAACCAACTTATGAATTTGTTGACTAAGAGCTCCACTGATTCACAGCATCCTAAAGATCAACAATCTTCTAATGGAAATGCTTTCCTAGCAGGTACAACACTTGATCTTTTTTCTTCCTATAAATTTTGCATGATGAGCAATCATAAACCTGTTTGGGTTATTGACAGTGGGGCCACTGATCATATTTGCTATGATTTAAATCTTTTCACCTCATATAAGCCCATGAACCTAGAAGATAGTGGGATTACTATTCCAGATGGAAGAAAAATTGAGATTAAACACATTGGCAATGTTCTTTTACCTGGTGGAATCATTTTAAAAAATGTATTCCATGTTCCTGATTTTCACTATAACCTCATTTCTGTTTATAAACTCTGCTTGGACATGAAGTGTGAAGTTAAATTCACAGCTTCTTCTTGTCTAATTCAGGGACACAACTTGACCCCAACCAAAGTTCTTGGTAAACTTCATCAAGGTTTGTTTTGTACTGATGCTTTATCTTTTCATTCACCAAATTTTTCTGCTTGTCATGTTTCTGTTAATGATGAAGCTGCCAAATTGTGGCATCTCAGACTAGGGCATTTACCTTTTTCTCAGTTGAGTCTAGCTACAAATAAGCTTGTGTGCTGTAACTGGTATCACGTATTTATATAGAGTTTTCTCCCTTATTTACAAGCTAATTTGTGCGTCATTGGAGCTCTTGGGAGCTATTTTGTGCTAACTATCGTAAATAGTTGTGGTTTCGTGTTTTAGTGTTGAATTGCAGGTTTTAGGGAGTTTTCTCCCTATTCCCGAGGGTGGCACTCATTGCCAAGCCCCTCCTATTTGAGAGATGGAGGATTATGGTCGTGCGGGACCTTTATAAACCAGCGCTGTGCGAGAGGCAACTCGTATTCTTTCCGTTTTTCCTTTTCTTTTCATTTTTTTCTTTATTTTCTATTTTTATTTTTTTTTTCTTTTTGTGAGCGAGAGTGAGGGCACTAACATTGTTTTTCCTCTTAGCATAGTCCTTATCATCTTTTGGCATTGAGGACACTGCCAAGTTCAGCTTGGGGGAGGAGTTCTGTTTGTATTCTCTCTCTCTTTTACTGCTTTCTAGGATAGATTTACTGCTTTCGAAAAATAGTGAAAAAATCAAAAAAAAATATGGTTCCCATGACTGGTTTAGTTGCCTCCCTGTGCCCCATGCTGTGCTCTATTTAAAAATAATTTGACTTTGTTTTCTGGATAGCTGGGCATTTGTGATCTTGAGGCTATGATTTGATGTTTGATTGCTATAATTTCGAGCATTTTTGGATTATATTAGACCACTTTGTGCTGCATATCTGAATTGGTTAGACAGTGAGGCCTCTTTGTAGCCTATTGGATTCATATTATTATCCAGTCTATTCTTGTGTGTTAGTTCCTCTTTAGTGGATTGATCTTGACTTTGACTTTGTACTTGTCTGATTTTAGATGACTTGTAGCATGTGCTGTGATAGAGGCGTTCTTTTGTCTAATTCTTGAGCTTCAGAGTGAATTTTTGATATACTTTTATCCTCCTTAGCCCCGCTGAGCCTAATGACTTGTTTCGTGTTACTTAAACCCCTATTATGAGCCCAAAGCTTTCACTTGATATTATTCCAAGCCTAGCTTGGGGGAGCTTTTGTATGGGTTAAGTTTGAGATTGGTTTGTTGGTTTAGTTTGCTTTTTGAGGAATTTAAAAGTGTATTTGTTGTGGTTTGAGAGTGAGAAAGAGAAAAGAAAAAGCAAGTTTAGAGTTGCGTGAATGAAGTTTAGAAAAATGAAAGAAAAATGAAATGAAAATTCAAAAGAATTCTAGTTCTTTCATTCACGTACGTTCATAAAGGAATATTCTCTCCATTGCTAGAAAATTGGGTTTGTTATGAGCTTTTCATTGATTTATGAGAGTTGGGTTACTTTACATGGTTTTATGGTGATTGTTAGGAGTTGTGTAGGCCATCTTAGGCCTTGTTTGAATGATTTATGCTCCCCCTTTCTTGGTTTTTCCACCGCATTACCCAAAAGTATCCCCTACCTCTCACCTAAGCCCCATTACAACCTTATAAAGTCCTCTTGAGCTTGTGTCTCCATTGTCCATTTGATTGATTTCGAGTCAGTTTGTCAAAGCTAGAGAGTATTTCTGCTAATTGAGTCGACTTGACTAGGTTGAGCGTCATTGAACCTTCTTAAACACATGAGAGTGTGAGTGGGAAGGGTACTTATGGTCGGGTTGGTGAGTGTTCGGGCATATTCTTTGCCTGCCACAAAATAGAGAGGAGTGACACCCTTGTGAGAGCCTTTTCAGGACTTGTATGCCTTGTGGATGCTTGAGTTTGATAAATTGCTTGAATGATTGGTGGTTGGATGGATTTGATTAGCCAAACTTGAATTATGCTTGCTTGAACGATTCTTAGTCTTGAAAATGTTTTGAGCTTTGATTTGTTTTTATCTATGGGGTGAGGCAATCTATTCCACGTTCATGTTCTGTTTGCTTGAGGACAAGCAAATGTTTAGCTTGGGGGAGTTTGGTATCACGTATTTATATAGAGTTTTCTCCCTTATTTACAATCTAATTTGTGCGTCATTGGAGCTCTTGGGAGCTATTTTGTGCTAACTATCGTAAATAGTTGTGGTTTCGTGTTTTAGTGTTGAATTGCAGGTTTTATGGAGTTTTCTCCCTATTCCCGAGCCAATTGAAAGCAACCACGGCTTCACGAGATGTTACGGGGCACGTAGGAAGGCTCACGAGTTTTATGGGTAGTTTAGGAGGTCCCAAGACCCCTAAACGTGAAGATTAGAGAGCCAAAGAGTCAAAAAGGAGGTCTCCGTACACTGATCGGGCAGAAATGGCCCGATCGGGCGAAGTATTTATGATCGGGTATGAAAGTCACGGACCCGATCGGGCAAGGCTTGCCCGATCAGATCGGGCGAGCATCAATGCACCAGACACGATCGGGCATAGTGTGCCCGACCCGATCGGGCCGGATGCTGCTAGGTGCCATTGTGATGCTGCGTGTCAAGAGAGCACGCTAGTGGAATTTGTGTGAGGACCCGATCGGGTTCTGGATCGGGTGGACCTCGTGTTGCGTTGAATGCTGCGCTGCTGCTAACGAAGGCGCCAGAAGACCAAAAAAGGCTAAAGCTGCTGGGCACCCGATCGGGTACTGTGCTCGGGCCCGATCGGGTCTGGTGCCATTTGTCGCGAATTTCGTCTTTTGCTTCCTATTTTTAATTAGACTTGAGGGGTATTATAAATACCGTTTTCCTCATTATTTAGAGACATCTTTTATTCATCTTTCATTAGCTTTAGACTAGTTTTATTCTTCATTGTTCTTAGTTCAATTCAAACACTTTAGATTAATTTAGAGGTGATCAAACCTATTTCGATTTCAATAAAAGTTCCTGCTTTCAGTTAATTGGTATTCTTTCTTACCCTAATCTCTTTTATTATTCTCAATTGCTTAGTTTATTTATTTAATCGTTCATGATGCAATTGTTAGGGTTTCATATTAGTTTTGTTGTTGTTAATTCGATTATGAGTGAGTAGTCTCTTTCTAGGGTGTTAGATAGGAAAGCCATGTTTATACCATGATTGTGATTTAGACTCTTATTGATTTCTAGGGCTTGATTAGGGTGATTGTGATGTGGTTTGTTCTTTATTGAGTAATTAACGTTATTGCGCAGTTTCGTTGGTTGCTTGTGGTTAATAGTTGTTTGCACAGATCCGTCTTACGGCTAGAGGCCTAGGACACGTCAGTAGTTCTGATTACGTTAGTGAACATGCGGCGTATGTTGAACTATGAGCGTTGAGTCTTAACCATAGCTCAACATAGGCTCTAATCCCCCGACTCTTGACTTAGATTTTGATAGTTGTTGACCTTGTTTGATTGGTATAAGCATGGTGGACCGACCTAATACCCTAGGGTTTTATTCCATAGTTAAATCATTTGTTTAATTCGTCTTTCTTAGCTTAATCATTAGTTTAATTAATTCCTTCCTGATTTACTCTGGAGTAGCTGAATTGGTTGAATATTGATTTAGAAACTCTGTCTCCCTGTGGATTCGACCCTGCTTCCACTGACTACCTTAGTTAGAGGACCGTAGGTTTATTTTTGATTAGGTGATACGATTAAAACCTATCAGTAACTCTATAGATCATATCTGTCAAGTGTGTCCTGTAGCAAGACAAACACGACTTCCCTTTTCTCACCGTTCTATCAAAACCAAAATTCCTTTTGAGCTTATTCACATTGATGTTTGGGGGCCTTATAAATCTCCTACACAAAATAAATGCCATTTTTTCCTCAAAATTGTGGATGACTACACAAGATACACTTGGGTGCATTTTTTGAAACACAAATCTGATGCTGTTACTGTTATGCTTCATTTTACTTCTTATGTTCATACTCAATTTCATTTATCCATCAAATCTGTTAGATGTGATAATGCCAAGGAATTGACAGAGGGAGATATGTTAAATTTTTACTTGGCTAAAGGCATTGTTTTGCAAAAATCTTGTTCTAACACTCCTCAACAGAATGGAACTGTTGAAAGGAAACATAGACATCTACTTGAAACAGCTAGAAGTCTATATTTTCAATCAAAAGTTCCTATTTCCTATTGGGGGGAATGTGTTCTTACTACCACTCACCTCATTAACAGAATGCCCCTCAAATCCATACAAAACTTTACTCCCTATGAAAAACTCTTTGGTTCACCACCTACCATTTCTCATTTAAGGGTTTTTGGTTGTCTATGTTTTGTTTCTACTTTGAAACAACATAGAACCAAATTTGATCCTAGAGCTGAACCTTGTGTTTTTCTAGGATATCCTCCTAGTCAAAAGGCTTACAAAGTTCTTAATCTTATTACTCACAAAATACACATTACCAGGGATGTTATCTTCCATGAGAAACATTTTCCCTACCATTTTTCTTCTTCCACTTCCCCTTTTCAATTTTTCCTTCCCTCCTCTACACCACTTTCTTCTTTTCATGAGTATGATATTCCAGATATTTTTCCTCACCTTCTTTTTCTTCTTCTCTTTTACATTCTATTGATGATACATCCCTTTCTATGACTTCTACTCCTCTTATAGACTCTCATGATGAACTCTCTGATCTTTCTAACTTACATACTTTTTCATCCACCTCTTCATCACCACCACCACCACCACCACCACCACCACCTCCACCACCTCTCTCACCACCATCCTCCACGAGAACTTCTTCTAGACCTATCAAATTACCTTCCCACTTCAAAGATTTTGTTTGTACTGTAACGCCCCGACTTTTAATCATTCCATTAAGTTACTTTAATCGGTTAATAGAAGCGGAAGTCCTATATAGTCGGTGCGCTACCGCCGTACTCCCTGTTAGGGGAGCACAAGGCGACATAAACATTAAGTTCACAACCGTAAGTAAACTTCAAGCCAACATACAATATATATATATATATATATATCGTTTAAACTTAAACGAGTTCAAACATCGTTAATAAGATAAGCATACTTGAGAGTCTTATAGCTAAATTCTTAAAGTGAAGCATCTTAAATTACATAACCGTTATAAAAGCATAAGCTAAGTAGTTATTAATCCTCACAGCTACGCCATTCCGTCATCCCCACAAGTACCTAAAACAGAAAATAAAACGTCGTGAGCCGAAGCTCAGTAACATACTACTCTAACAACGTAAATTCATTTCAACTCATTTTAGTTGAAAACAGAGAGGAGAGAATAGCGTTAAAATCATTTCACAAACATGTATCCAAAAACAACCATTCAAAATCATATATTCCTTTATCATAGTTATGACTATAAACACCTCTTTTAG
Source organism: Patellifolia procumbens (assembly GCA_947645195.1). Taxonomy (NCBI): domain Eukaryota; kingdom Viridiplantae; phylum Streptophyta; class Magnoliopsida; order Caryophyllales; family Amaranthaceae; genus Patellifolia; species Patellifolia procumbens. The sequence goes on along the minus strand of CANSGD010001469.1, from coordinate 533,734 downwards.
TTTCTTGGCAAGCATAACAGAAGGGACGCCATCATTAGCGCCGTAGCCACCAGGGACATTGTCCCTAACCAGAAGGTGGCATAAGCCATACATAAGTGCTCTACCACCAGAGGCAATGACCTCTAACCAGAAGGTGGCATGCAATGCCATACATAAGTGCTCTACCACCAGAGGCAATGACCTCTAACCAGAAGGTGGCATGCAATGCCATAATACGGATGCCACCAGGAACGATGTTCCTAACCAGAAGGTGATGTTTCTGCCATAAACAGAACATAGTACCGCCAAGAACCGTCTTTCACTTTCATTTATCATGTTTCATATCATTTATTTTCTTTTCATAAATCATGACATAATCATCGTATAAATCGTATCTCTTTCATGACATCGAGTCATGCATCAAAAATCATACTTTTCGTAACATTCAGTCATTCGTAAACATCATTTCATAAAGCATTTCATATCCCACAAGCCATAAGATAACATTTGCATAAACATCATATTTAAATCAACATGAAACACATTATAAGGGGCTTGTGGGTGTTAGCAGTAGACGTTACCTCGTTCCTTGCTTAGTGACTTGAGAACCGGGGGAGACTTGTAATACCCTTTCCTTTAATCTAGTCAAGTATTAATGCATTAGAGTCTTTCTTTTTAATTCTTGAAACTATTACTTATAGATTTTCTTTAAGTTTATAATGTTAATACATATACTTATCGTCGTTATAGTTATTATATTGCTACAACGTCTTTCATAAACATTTTATATTTATTTACTTAAGTAATCACATAACATTAAAAGAATTATTAATTAAACTAAAGGTTTTATAATGTTATAATGATTTACTTAAACATTAGAACTTGTTATAAGAACATTAACATTATTTAAAACTAGTAAATAATTAGACTAAAAATATAAACAAGTGAATAATAAATATAGAGGTGAATCTAATATTATATTTAATAATGTGAGAACTATAAATTAGTACTTTTGCATAAATAAATATTTACATAAAAGGAAACAAAGCATTATAACTTAATGGCTTGCTTTTTATTATTTCATGTTCTAACTTTTAGTTTTATGTTAGTTTAGTAGTACTATGTTAATAGTCCAAAGTCCATGAGTCATTAAGTCAATAGTCTAAAGTTAGTAGGTGTCCAAGTCAAGGTACATAAGAAGTTTGTCATAAGATTTTAGTTTACTTTAAACTCATGATATAATTAGAAACTTTAAGTGACAATTAAACTCAAAACTTATTATTTAAAATGATTCATTAGTCATGTTAAGTTAGCCATATTATTTTTAAGTATTTCAGATTTAAATATTTTATATACTTAAGAAATAAACTAGTAAGAAGAAGTTAATTTAGAATAATAAGGTATTAAACATAACTATTATCAAAACTCAAGAAGAAAACAGAGCAAGGGGAGGAGTGGGCTTCTGTGGTGCGTGTGCTGGTGGCCGGCGGAGCTCAGGTGGGGCCTCGGGCGGCGGCAGCACTGCTGCTGTGCCGGCGCAGCAGCTGCGGACGCAGCAGTGAAGGGGGGGCAACAGGGGCTGCGAAGGAGGGAGAGAAAGAGAGAGGAAAGGGAAAGGAGGGGGGCTGCTGGCGGCGCGTCTGGGCGGCGGGGCTGCTGTGGCGCGTCGCCGGCGGCTCTGCCGGAGTGGTGGTGCTCCGGTGGTGAGGAAAACAGAGAGAAAATAGAAGGGAGAAAGAAGAGTTTGTGGGTGGTGATTTTACATGAAGCAAATGGTATTTATAGGCAAATACTTGTGAAACAAGGATTAATAAAATCAGAAATTGGATGCAATTGAGTGCTTGGGTAAGGTGTGTGCAGCAAAAATCTGATTTTGTTGAAAGCTTGAATACCATCAATGGAGGGAGAAGAGAAGAGGAAGAAGGAAGAGTGTTTGACTAACCTTGCATTTTCTTTTTCCTTTATTTTTATTTTGTGCAAGTGGGCAACTTGCTCATCCTTTTCTTTTATTTCCAAAAGCTAGTACTTCATGCTCTAAGTACTTCACATTTTAAGTATACATGTATTTTAATACATTAGTTGTATTAATATTTTATGTACATGTATATATACATATATATACTTCTTGCTATGTAATTATGCGTTTACTTATTTAAAAAAAAATTATTAGCCACTAATAATTGTGATTTTTATAAATTATCTCGCTTTAAATTTTAGGGATATTACATGTACTCTCCCCAAACTTTCCACTACACCAACCTGTAACCTCGTTCATTTTCCTCCTACCTCTCTTCTTTCTTCCTCTCTTCTTCCTCCAGAACCCACCTCTTATTCTGAGGCAGCCTCTGATCCTCATTGGGTTGATGCTATGGACAAAGAGCTTCATGCTCTCCACCTCAATAACACTTGGGACATTGTTCCTCTTCCACCACATAAAAAACCTATCTCATGCAAATGGGTGCATAAAGCTAAGCAAAAGGCAGATGGTAGCCTAGAAAGATTAAAAGCTAGACTTGTTGCCATTGGGTATACTCAACAATATGGCATTGACTACTCTGAGACATTTTCTCCTGTAGTTAAAATGTCTACTGTTCGAACCTTAATAGCTGTTGCAGCCTGTAAACATTGGAAACTTTTCCAACTTGATGTTAACAATGCATTTCTTCATGGAGATTTGCATGAAGAGGTCTATATGAAGATGCCACCTGGCCTTCCTAATCCATCCAACCATGTTTGCAAACTTAAAAAATCCCTGTATGGTCTCAAGCAAGCTAGTAGACAATGGTTTGCAAAGTTAGTGTGTGAGTTAGAGCATCAAGGTTTCACACAATCAAAAAATGACTATTCTCTTTTCCTTATAAAGAGATCATCTGGTCTTACATTGGTAGCAGTCTATGTTGATGATATGGTGTTAACTGGGACAGACTCTGAAGGCATTCAAAGCCTCAAAGTTCACCTTCACAGAGTTTTTGGTATAAAAGATTTGGGTCTTTTACACTATTTTCTGGGTTTTGAAGTGGGGTATTCCACTGAGGGAATTGCTTTGACTCAACACAAATTCACTAAAGAGCTTTTAGCAGAAGCTAATCTGCACCAACATAAGAAAGTGTTATCTCCATTACCTCTACATTTGAAGCTGTCTGCCACAGAAGGGACTGATTATGCTCATCCTGATCTCTACAGAAGTTTAGTGGGGAAACTTAATTTTCTTACAAACACAAGACCAGACTTAGCCTATTCTGTTCAGACTTTAAGTCAGTTTCTACAATCTCCCAAAGAATCTCATTTCAAAGCTCTTGAGCATGTGCTGCATTATGTAAGCAACACTGTTACACAGGGGATCCTTTTGAGAGCAAGTGATAAACTAACTCTACAAGCCTATAGTGATAGTGATTGGGGTGCATGTGCTGATACTAGAAGATCCATCACTGGTTTTGTTCTTCTATTGGGGAATTATCCTATAAGCTGGAAAAGTAAAAAGCAAAGTACTGTATCTAGGTCCTCAGCAGAAGCAGAATACAGAGCAATGTCAAATGCTGCAGCAGAAATTACTTGGCTAGTAAGATTACTTGAGGAGATTGGAGTTCACAATCTGCAACCTGTCACCCTCCATTGTGACAATCAAAGTGCTCTTCACATTGCTACAAACCCAGTCTTTCATGAACGAACCAAACATATAGAGCTTGATTGCCATTTTACAAGAGAAAAGGTGATGGAAGGACTTATACAGTTGACATATTTGCCTACAAACAGCCAGCTGGCAGATGTTTTTACTAAGGCTTTACCCTCTGGACATTTCAATGAGTTGTTAACCAAGCTAGGCATGCTTTCTCCTATGCCTACCTTGAGGGGGGACGTTAGATAGTTAGCTAGTCTACATAGCTTATCATGTGCTGCATTGTATGAGATACTAGCACCTTAATCAGTTTGTTAGATTCTGTTATTAGGTTGTTAGATTCTGTTATTCTAACAATTTAAATACTTCAGCTTTGTTGTAAGAATTCATTCAGTCAAATAATAATAAAAACACTTTCTCTCTCTCTCTCTCACTCTGTGGAGATTATTCTCCAAGACTGATAACACTAGACGCAAATGCTAAACTAAGACATCGATATGTATCTATTACACGGGCAATTAACTATGCGTCTTACTTACAAGGGAGCCATATGAACAAAATTTACAAAATATATACTTCCTCCGTTTTTTATTAGATGCAACAAAAGAATTTTTTATATCTCTCAAAAATTACCCCTTTGTTGCATCTATTAAAAAACGGAGGAAGTATATGAAACAATATTGTATAGGCTCTAAACCCCCTATACAAAGAGCTCCAAGGTCTGAAAGGAAAGCTCGAGCAAAGCCTGTGTTGAAGTCTCGGCATCTGATCAGATGTGAGCCTGTGATCCTAGCATTGCATATGTTTGCAATAGAGCGCATATACTTCATTCCATCGTATTGAGTAATTTGCAAATTGCAACTACGTACTTCATCATATGTAGAGATGTGGTGCACATGATAATTTGTGATCAAAAGAGTAATGATCTAACGATTAATAATCGAGTTCTTCAAATAAACACTACTCTTATAATTAACTATGCATCTTACTTACAGGGGAGCCATATTAACAAAATATATAAACAATGAAACAGTATTGTATCAGGCGCTAAACCCCCTATGCAGAGAGCTCCAAGGTCCTGAAGGAAAGCTCGGGCAAGCCTGTGCTGAAGCCTCGGCCATCTGATCAGCTGTGATCCTGGCATTGCATATGTTTGCAATAGAGCGCATGTGCTTCATTCCATATTGAGATAAAGATCCACAATGTCTTTCAAAAGTTCTTACCTGCATGAAACAAAATGTACGAGTGGAAGATTTTAATTGGATTTCATTTAACTTTGGTTGGGAGCAAAACATTTTCACGGAAAACTGATTTTGGTGTGTAGAAGAGTTCATCATTTCTAAGGAAAGAAATGTCACTTGCTCCTCTCTATTCCTTACCCTTTTTCTCTTCTTCTCTCAATCTCATTGCCCCTCTCGCAAATATATTTACGGAAAATTATTTTCCATAAAAAGAAGTTTATGTCCAACCAAACAGAACCAAAAACAGGATATATGATGCTCTTACCAATGTTTTTAGGCAGTTCCAGTCATCGACAAGGGGCTGTCCTGTAGGTCGGACAGTCTGTAGCACATCTAAACCCTTCTCGATCCCAAACAGAAGCTTTCCAACAAGTTTGATGCTGTCATCTAAGTGAACTCTATGTGACAGCGCTTCCATAAACTGCTTCTGAGCGTTTATCTTTCTTTGAGATCCTTCAGGAGCCTTACGAAACTGCAGAAAACAAAATCTTCAGAATTTGTTCAAGTGCAAAGTAATTAAACGATGTATTTTGAGATGGATGGGGACTAGGACCTTGTTCCAGAAATGGACTAGATCAGCATCTCGCTGATTAACAGCATTAGACGATGTAGGCGGCAATGAATTATCATCCATATAAGTATAATTTTCATTAGCAGGATTTGTACCCATGTACAAGTAAAGCATATCCTGCCTAAGCTCTTTATCACCATACTGCATGACATGTGAGCTGTAAAAAGGGTCTGCTGATGTCCTCGTCTTAACCTGCAAATGACCACAATGATACCGACTTTTTTTAACTTCTGTAAGAAACATATATCCCTCTACGTAACATAGTAAAAGCGCAAATATAGGGCTTAGACAAACTATTGGATCAAACTTAGTTGTAGCATAACTGAGTGTTGTAAGGAGATATCCATATGTTCTTACCAGTTCATACTGGTGCTTCAAAGATTCTGTCTGCAAGTTGTGTTTCGCACTGTCCAGAATATGAAACATTAGAAATCTTTCATACCGAAATGGAAGTCATTTTACTAGTTAAGCATTCTTTTACTGACGGGAACTAATTTATCTAATCAAAGCTGATTTTACTAATGAAACTGACTTTTACTGATCAAACTGATTTAGCTAAATTGACTTTACCGATTAAAACTGGTTATAACTAGAACATTGTTTCTTTTAAGTTGAAGTAAACACGACGTTACTCTAATAACTGCAACTTAGAGAAAGAACACATCCAAAATACCCAAATTAGTTCTCTCCACTTTCACTCTTAAACCTCCGTCCAAAACCCCAATAGAAACTTCTTTAAGGAACAGCATACACTTAGTTTGTAATTCAGATATATAGAAACCAACGTACAGATAAAAGTCATACCTGTCTTCAATCCAAGACACACTGTACAAATCGCCGAGACAGGTATCATACTCTGAAGGAACATCAGGATCCTCTCCAGGGCAGTAAGTTCCCCAACTACTCTCTACAGCATTAGAAGCAGTGGTAGCATATATATTAAGCCCTTCAGGAAGAACACCCTCAAAGATGCTCCCAGATTCACAGGCTTCAATATAGAGTACCTGATAATTTCAGAGGCTCAATACATATTCGATACAACTCTATAATATTCAGCAAAGACGAATGTTGACGGAATATATGAAGGATGTCAAGGAGATGATCATATTGCTTACCAGGCTTTTATAGGTTCCAGAAGCATGTTTTGTCTTCAAAGTTTCTATGAGTTCATCAGCGTAAAGGTACGGAAAGGTAGGCATACCTGATCAAAGGAAGAGAATAAAGAAGATGGAATTGAGCATAATGAACAGAAGCCAACACTAACAAAGTAGTTTGGAAAGGCAGAGTAAATGATTGTCTAAGGTCTGAATACAGCAGACAGTCCAGCACTAAACTAATACCTATCAAACCATAAATAATTTCTCCCACAGGACTTCTACCTACAGGACATCTCAAGCTGAGTAATTGCCGAAGAACCACTGAAGATAAAATATTGAGTCATGCAGCCAACACAATAGCCATCTTACTGGTATTTAGACTCTGACGCTGTTGTAGACTTTGTTGTTGCCGAAAGGTGTTATAAAACATATCAATCTCTAGGAGAATATCCATCAAGTCAACAACTAGAACATGATATGTAATGTAAATTTTCTACAGTATTTTACAAGATTCTAATTCAATTGTCCAATACAGATCTTTTTAAATGACCCGATTTAGTGCCATTGTGCTACCCTGTCCATTAACCAAGCCTAGCCGCCTAGGCAACACAGCATAGTGCATGAGAAAGAGTTACGAAGCTCAAAATACTAACCAAGCACACCAGGACCGCCATGGTCTGAGTAAAAGATGAAGATGTGATCATTAGGTCCGCTATTCACAACCTTTCCACTGCCACCTTTAATGGCCGTTCTGTTTCCAAGTATAGCTGCGAAAAAGTTATTAACAGTCACGTCTTCTCCTGTATAATCCTGCCACAACATGCAACGTTGAGATCAAATGCACACTTCTTACGTAACAATCAACACATATTTGAACTTCATATCAAACCTTTGGAACTCCTGCATAAACATCATCTCCATATGGGCTATTAATGATGACTCCGGGTCTTGGATTCTCTTCATCATAAGCAATGTCGTCATACATGAAAACGATGATATTCTCATCCTTTAAACCTCCCCTCCTTAATACTTGGTAAGCATGACAAACATCAGCCTGTAAAAGAGGAATACATTAATACAAATGATGATTAGGGTGATTGCCAACATTCATATAATGGGTTCAGAACATTATAGGGTGTTTTAAAAGAGAAATGTGTATATGTTATTTTCAACAAGAGGTAGTTGATCCTAGCATGTGAGAATCAAACAAAGTTCCAGCTTGAGCACCAGTGGTAACGAATACATTAAACCTGGTATTATCGCCATTCTACATTAATCTACACAGATTTTTCTTTTCACCAGTGCCAAATGAGCCTAGCTCTGAAGGTTTGGTTTTGATCATAGGCAAGCATTTCATCTCTTGGGAGGGTGGGGGAAGGGGTGGCGGTTCGAGCTCCGATTGGGCAGAAGAGTACCTTGGCAGCAGTTCCTCGGCCCAAGCGTAGTTCTATGCATGAAAAAGAAGTCACCGGCTATGACTTCAACATTAAGTGGTTGTTTGGTTGAAATTGGAAAGTATTAAGGAAGTGCAATTTTTTGTTTGGTTGAACATAAGAAATAGAATTTCCCATGAAAATTTCCACTTACATAGGAGGCTTTTCCTCCTTTTTGTAGAAAATAAAACTTCATAAGAAATTTCATTTCTTATATTTTTGCAAACCAAACAAGTAACAACCCATATATTTACTTTCTCGGAACACTAATTTCCTATGCATTTGAAATTTAATCAAACAGGCTCAAAGACTTGAGAATTCACTTACAGGGACCACTTGTTGAGCAAAGACTAAAGAGCAACTCTAAGAAGCTCTCAAAAGTCAAAAGCATAGTCAATTACTGATACACCCTTCTTATCAAAGATCAAAGTATAGACATGAATATGATAGTGATATGACTGGATAATGGCTTTAATTAATACTCATAATTCTAAGATAAACTGTAGAGACCAAGGCCCAATATAAAGTTCACCTTTAATAATTCGAAAGAAGTTCAAAATATCAACAAGAGAGCCCACATGAATAGCTAAAGTTGAAGATATCATACCAGAAATAACAGCTTATTGTATACACTGATACACACCTCCCATAAAGGAGTGAAGGACTCATAATGTCATAATGGTGGGTTTGGTGGCTGTAATGCCAAACTCCAATACGCAAAAAAGGAACCAAAAAAAAGCAAACTACGAAACTCACCAAGGCTTTACACTTCTCTCATTATTCATTAGTATTGGAGGAAAATGAAAATACAAAGGTACAACCAAATAGTATAAGATACCATCTCTGTCTCGAGATACATCATCTATTTTGTTATTTTGGATGTCTTAAAATACTATACCTATCTAAAGTTTACTCAATAATCATCCATTATCTGTCTTATCTAAAGTATTAATATTTAATTATATATTTTTTTTTCCTTTTTCAATATAATAACTTTCAGATGCCTCATGCCTCATGCCTCCCCTATACTCCATCGTTAAATTTCATTCCTAAAATCAATCGTTTGGGACATAGGTTTTTGAGATTATGCATTATATATCCGAGTGTATTTGAGCAAAAAAAATAGTTTTGTGTGTATAATGCTCATGGTACATCCAAAATATTTGAGCAAAAAATAGCGTTGAGTGTACCATGTTCATGGTACATATAATAAAAATTGTATAGGTTTTTATATAGGGGCAAAAAACATAAAAAAAAGGATGAACTAAATAAAATAAAAGTAGATAGCATACTTAACTTGGTGCATCGAGATTTTTCCTAAAGGTATAAGAAATAAAATTGAAGAGAATTGGTACAGAGCTCACAAGACTATACAAGTCAAAAACCTAAATGTGTAACAAATTGAACTCTTCACCTTGAAAATTTATGTTAAGGTTCATATCGTTTTCAATAAGTTCTTTAGTATCACATTATCAATAAGCACTTCTATTCGGTAAATTTGGGTAAAGCTCATTAAAGTAGCCTAATCTGTAGCCCCATCTTGTCCTGTCCTAAGTATAAGATGAAGAGTTTCCTAAACTTTTCTTATACATTAAAGAAACAAAATTATGGTGAGAAAAGCCCCAAAGTTGATTGTCTAAGGACTAAAGTCAAAAGTTAACCCTATTTTTGGAAAAGGTCAAGTCCTCCCTCCATCCCTAACAACCAATTATTGATAGATAACCTAATAATAATCTTAATTTAATAGATAATTTTAAATAAAAATAGTTTATGCAATTAAATTGGAATCTATTATCTCCCTTATCTATTACTCATATTCTATAACATGATATCCGTCATTTTCTCATGGAGTCAATAAAATCTTCTACAACTTTTATTGTACATCGGAATTTAACATGAGCCTGTCCACTTGACTATTTTTTTTGTTCCTACCTTATTTGAAGATATTCAAATCTGCAATGAGCAAAAAAATAGCCTTTGTATACCATGTGAAGGAATATGTCCTTAGACAATTTCCGCAATTACTAAATATAAATGGGATTGTATTTATGGAGATAATATAGTTAATTATTTTAGTAACCGTATTTGCTTGCTAGAGAATAAATTACGGTTTGTAGACAAATTGGTTTGGGCCTACAACTAAGTTAATTAATCCTATGAGGTCACACAGAGTAACACTGATTAATAAATAAATTATAAGCCCATAAAGGCTTATAAGGGCCGGCCACTATTAGGGTGATTAGGGTTTTAGTTTGTTCCTTTTCTCTTAACCTAATCTCTATTTATTATATATAGATATAATAAGAAGAGAGATGGGGCAATTCAGTTAATCAGTAACTTGACACAAAAGAGAGAAAAAGAAAAACCCTTCTCCCTCTTTAGTCTAGGCGCCTATCCCATCAAAAGTAAGAGAGTGAATAGTTCATACTCTTCCGTTCTAGCAGACGTGGGTATTAATCGGTGTTCGTGGACTAAGTAGAGGAATTGCAATTGTAGTTCTTTATCTCTAAAGTAACCAGATCTGCAATAATACTTTGTAGTATTCAAACCCTACATACCTGTTCAAGTCGTGAATAAAAGGTTTGTGTATTATCTACTCTATGTATCGATTCATATATTGTTATGCATGCGATTCTGTTATAGATGTTAGGAAATTGTTTCCTGAAATTCCGCTATTCGCATCTATGAATTCCTACAGTGGTATCAGTTTTAGCCTCTTGCATAATTTTATATGATCAAGTTCATAATTTTAATTCAATTCAAGGAGAATTTTTAATATGTGTTAATTTGGAAGATTAATATGTTGATATTAATAAATTGAAAAGCATAAATTTTATGAATTTTATGTTAAAAATTGCCCAACAAAAAAATAAATTGTTTTTTGATTTAATTTACGGAAATTTAAATCGAAATTTTTTTTTTTTTTTTGGTTTTGTTCGACCTAGTTTGGTCGAAATTCTTGCTCCCAAATTCAGCAATTCAATGTGTTTATTTTGTAAAATTGAATTAGGGCTTTGATTTGTTTTGATTTGAATTGCAAATTGATGTATTTAATTGTGATTTTCGTTTCGAAATCAAATAGTTTGATTCGAAACAATCAAAAACCCTAATTTTTTCCCCAATTCGTTTTATGGTTTAATATCTGCAATTGAGTTGTACTTTGTTAACCAAATTGTGTTTATAAGCTTATTGTAAGTTTATATCACAAAACAAAACCAAAAATTAGTTGTTTTGGCCGAAAATCTTTCGTCTTTTGGTTTGAAAACAACCCAGATTTTATGAAAATGTTTTCGAAAATTCTGGGCTACTCCTTGCTTTTTCCGGCGAGTATGGCGGCAATCCAGTTGCTTCGTTTGACCGACATCACTCCGGCGATCCACCACCATCCCTCCGACGGGTCGCACGCGTGACTGGAGCCCTGTGTGGTTGCGTCACTGCTGCGGATCTGGTGGTCGCGAGAAGCCAGCAGCCCTGTGCTGCTTTCGCGGGCCAGCAGCTGGGCTGGGCTGGGCTGCGGGCCTCCGCCGGGCCTAGCTCAGTCCATCTATTTTATTTTTTTTGTTTTTTGGTTAATGGTGATTTAAATTCTGATTTATTGATTTTCTTTGGGCAAAAGTTATAAAATTTTCAATTATGCAAATTAATATTAATGGAGATTAATATCATATTAAAGTTGTAATTGAATGAAAAGAATGAAAGTTTCCTTATTAGTTATATTCTTAAATTTGTTAAGATGACTAATTTTAGGAAAATTATTAATTCGATTAATATTTCCTAAATATTTTATAACTTAAAGTTGTTAAGTTTTAAAATTATAATGGAAAATTTTATTTTCTCATTAATCGTTAATGGAGTAAATAAATTTTTTATTATATTATTGTGTTATTTTTTTTGCTTGCATTTTATTTTCTAAATAAATGCGTGAATGTTTTATATATTTTGGAAATATTTGTTATTACCCATTAAACGTTAATGGAGTAAATAAGTTCTGATTTATAATATGATGATATTATATTTCTTTCATGAATGCATATAATATGTTTGATATTATACTGCGTCGATATCTTTTATAATATGTTGATATTATAATTTTGCTTAGATGTATATTATAATATGTTTGATATTATATTTGCACAATCGTGACTGGTATGGCCCAAATTAGGATAGAAAATACGATCTGTGCATCGTTATGTATTTTTGTAATTAAAATACGATCTGCGTGTCGTTTGTATTTTTGTAATTTAAATTCTTTGCTTAGAATAATTTAAATGAAGATCAAGATTGAAGTTCCATGGAGAATCAAGGATGGAGATCCAAGAAAGTCCCAAGGGAGGATTCATGAAGATTAGATTTTCTAGATTTAGGGGCCATACTAGGATCGCGTTTTAAGTTCTTTTTTGATTGCTTATGCATTTAATTTCATTTAAATTCTCGCTCAAGTTTATGTGTGGTTATTTATGTAATGTGTTCACCTTTTAATATAACCAACATAATAAACTTGAGTCCCCAAGGGTGATATTGAGTTTAAATGCTTTTCCAAACAACACCTATAAAGCCTTAGATCATGAGTAATAGGTTCTGCCAAAGCAGGGTGTTGCTCATAATTCCGAGGATAGTAGGGTAGGTTTTTTGAAACTTACATGTTAATGTTTGGTTTGACTCAACAAAATCATCAAAAGATAAAGTTTTGGGTTTTGAAGCAGTGAGATAGGAGTTTATAAAGAGTTATTAACCTATCTACCAAGAATTATAAATTGTTATAATTAGTAAAGTGGTTTACTTACCTCTATCACTATCTTTAAAGGCAGGGCCAAAGTCCGTTTAATTTTAGTGGGAGGGGATCTTGGTTATTTCTTTATTCAATATGGGGTTTTATATTTTGAATAAAGTATTAATAGTTGTTTAAATTTGTTTAAATAACCATCATTGATAAACTTTTTGATTGAATGCTTGTTTACTATTTTTTGTAGTCATGTCTAACAACAACAACAATCACTCTGGGTATAATTTGCGCTTTATTCTTGCAAAAGAAAAACTCAACCAAGAGAACTTCCTAGACTGGGAGAGAAATCTGAGAATAGTTCTCAGAAATGAAAGGAGAGAAACTGTTCTTGAAACTCCTATTCCTGCACTTCCCGAGAATTCTCGCCAAGCTGATAGGATAGCTAGGCAAATACTCATAAACAAATCTGTGCCTGTCACATGTTTGATGCTTGCATGTATGGAACCTGACTTTCAAAAACGTTTTGAAGGAATGGATGCCTATACAATAATCCAACAGTTGCGAACCTTTTTTCAAAAGCATCTTAGGTTGGAGAGGTTCGAAGTGAACCGCAAGCTTGTTGAGTGTAATATGGAGAAAGGAAAAACAGTTGGTCCCCACGTGTTCAAAATGATTAGTCATTTTGAGCAAATGACCAAGTTGGGATTTTCCTATCCCAAAGAGATAGCAATTGATATGATCATCAATTCACTCACTGATGCATATAAGAACTTTAGTTTGAACTTCTATATGCAAGGAGGGGAAAAGACCATACAAGAGTTGCATGGTATACTGATTCAGGCTGAAAGGAGCTTGCCTACTGAGCCCATAAAGGAGCATAAGGATGTTTTGATGGTGCAAAAGGGCAAGGGGCTCAAGAAGCACGGAGTTCCGTCTAAGAAGGGTAAGGGCAAAGGCAAACAAGTTGCTGAGCCCAACACTTCTGAGGAGCCAAAGGCAACACCTAAAGCCATAGTAGCAATACATGAGTGCTACTATTGTCACAAGGTGGGTCATAGGAAGAGGAACTGCCCTAAGTATCTGGAGTACAAGAAGACTAGAGCTTCTTCTTCAGGTATTTATGTTATAGAGATAACTTAAACTACTTTTGCATCATGTGTATTTGATACTAGATGTAGTTCTCACATTATCTGTAATGTGCAAGATCTAAAAAGAAGTAGGAGACACGCTTAATGGAGAGGTAGAATTGCAAGTTGGCAATGGAGCTCGAGTTGCCGCCTAGGCAGTGGGAGTTTTCAGTCTATCTTTACATTATGGATTTATTTTGAGACTTAATAATTGTTGTTATGTTTTAAAATATTGCTGAACACTATTTCAGTTTCTATTTTGGATTCTGAAGTTTTCTCATTCACAATAAAGAAGAATTGGTTTTCTTCTTATTTGAATGATATGTTCTGTATCTCTACTAAGTTATCAAATGGTTTGTATGTTCCACAAACACATATCTATAAAAATAGCGAGAAACATAAGTCAAATGAATTAAACCCAATACACCTATGACATTGTCGATTAGACTACATAAGTACAAAACGAATTGAGAAATTACATAAAGATGGAGTTCTCAAAATCATTTGATTTTGAATCATCTGATGTGTGAGTTTTGCTTAATGGGAAAAATGATAAAGTCTCTTTTCACTAGTTCGAGTGAAAGGGCCAATGACCTCTTCGTCCTCATACATACGGATGTGTATGGACCTAAGAATACATTGGCTAGGGGAGGGTAAGTTACTTAATTACTTTTACTGATGATGTAAGCACATATTGATATGTTTACCTCACGCGGCATAAGTTGGAGGCCTTTGAAAAATTCAAAGAATTCCAAAATGAAGTACAAAACTGACTTGGCAAGAAGATTAAATCTTTATGATCTGGTCATGGAGGGGATATCTGAGTCAAAAGTTCGGTGATCATTTGAAAGATTGTGGAATATTTTCACAAATCAACTTCAATAGGAAATTCCACAATTCAGTGGTGTTTCCGAGAGAAGGAATCGCACCCTATTAGATATGGTACGATCCATGATGAGTCTTGTTGATCTCTCTATATTTCTTTTGGGATTTTCTCTTGATACAATTGCGCTTACACTCAATAGGACTCCATCCAAAGCAGTAGATTAGACTCCATATGAGATATGGTCAGAACCGTTCCTAAAATGTCTTTTCTAAGGGTTTAGGGTATGAAGTTTATGTAAAACGTTTACTATCTGATAAATTAGCACCCAAATCTAAAAAGTGTTTCTTTGTGGGATATCCCAAAGAGACCTAGGGATATTATTTTTACCACCGTAGCGAAAACAAAGTGTTTGTTGCTCGCTATAGTGTCTTCCTTGAAAATAAGTTTATTTCCAAAGAAGACAAGTGGGAGAAATGTATATATATCTCGAAGAAATTCGAGATGAGCAACAAATGGGTGAGGTTAACACCTCATTAGAGGCGGACCGGCATGAAAATGTTGGGAAGGGGGTAGTAAATCCTATCCACGAACCTCCTACCGTCCCACTTGGATCGAATCCATGCGAAGCTTCTAAGTCTAACGACCCAGATTCTTCTTCTGTTGTTCCCCTACGTAGATCTCATAGGATCACCATTCCATCAAGAAAATATGTTGATTTTCTTTCGACGGAAAGTTCTAAAATAACGATTTTAGTAAGTTGTGAGCCTATCAGCTACAAAGATGCTTTGGAGGGCCAGGACTCCTAGAAATGGCGTGAAGCCATGAGATCCGAAATGGAATCTATGTCTGAAAATCAAGTATGGGACTTGGTTGATTTGCCTGATGGCGTGAGACCCATTGGAAGCAAATGAATTTTCAATTTGAAAACAGACAAAGACTGAAACATTAGTGTTTTCAAAGCTACGATGGTGGCAAAAGGTTTCTGTCATATTCATGGTATAAACTATGAATTTAACCTTTCCCTAGTAGCCATCCATTAGGATAATCCTTGCAATTGCCGCATTTCATATGAAATACGACAAATGGATGTAAAAACCGCTTTCTTGAACGGGTTCTTGAAAGAGGATGTGTATATGACACGACCTCAAGGCTTTGAACATCCAACAAATTCAGGGAAGGTATGCAAGCTTAAGAAATCCATTTATGGATTCAAGCAAGCATACAGGAGTTAGAACCTCAGATTTGATTAGGCAATCAAAAAGTTTGTTTTCCTCATAAATGAAGAGAAATCTTGTGTATACAAGAAATTGAGTGGGAGTAATATAACAATTTTAGTCTTGTATGTGGAAGACATACTTCTCATAGGAAATGATAAGTCGTGCTTGAGTCAGTCAAAGGATGGCTTAAAAATCGTTTATCTATGAAAGACTTAGGAGAGGCAGAGTATATTTTGGGAATAAAGATCTATAGAGATAGATCTAAAAAGGCTGATTGAACTTAGTCAAGGAACTAATATAGATAAGGTTCTTGCTAGCTTCAAGCTGGAAAACTCTAAGAGAGATTTCAATTCCATGAAACATGGCATATCACTTGGCAAGACTCCGTGTCCTTCGACACCTGATGAAGTCAAGAGATTGAGTAATGTTCCCTATGCTTCTGCATTAGGTTCCATTATGTATGCATGCTATGCTTTGCACTCAACCAGATGTTGCCTATACTACGAGTAAATGCAACATATACCAGTCTTATCCAAGTTACACGCACTAGATGAGTGCAAAGAATATCCTTATGTACTTACGAAGAACTGAGGATCATTGATTGGTATATGGTGGAGAAATTGAGTTTGTTGTTAATGATAGGCATATACGAATTACCAAAGTGACAAAGATGATTTTCGATCTCCATCTGGTTTCATTCTTTGTCCCAATGGAGAAGTTATGAGCTGTAAGAGTTCTATACTGAATAAGCAAGATTCATATTGATGAGAATGTGGGAGATCCGCAAACTAAACCTGTTGCTCGACCTAAGCATGAAGGTCATACTAGGTCTATGGGCTTAAGCATATAAAAGAATGGCTTTATAATGCTTACTTTATGTTTGCATTTGTAAAGACATTGATTATGCTTGGAATTGTTTATCAATAAAAATCTACATTCTTATTTAATTTGTTTAGTATTAAATAAGATGTCCAAATAAATTGTGTTTTGAAATAGGATCATCATAAACGTTGTGATGAATGGAACCCTATATAGTGAACAAAAACCACAGTTTATAATATGTCCCTAGTCTAAGGCACTGAATTGGACATAAGTGACTTGTTAAAAGACTAGCATAATGTTAATTGATAGCGCAGTTCCTTGGGCTATAGAGACATAGGGATGTCAAATTAACAAATATGGATGTATGATTGATACATTGAGACTTGACCTAATTAGATTCTAATAGTAGAATCGGAATGTCTATATTTAATAGATTCCTTGGACATGAGTATGTCCTAATAACCATGATATGATTAGTTTAGCTTTGACATTGTTAAACACCGTGCCGTAAAAGGAGGTTATAAAGGCAATGCTCAGGTTGGCTAAGAATTGAGTGGGAGTTATGGTCATACAAGATTGAATAAGTCCTCCTATTTGATAGGAATGGTGTCTGGGCCTCTTGATGAGGGAGAATTGTAAAAACGCATGGCCATGCTAAAATGAGATTAAAGAGTTGATCTTCAGTTGAACAATTCAACCTCGGTGATCAAGAAACATATTTGAGTATATAACATCGTGTTATCAAATTTGGCATTAAGAGACTTAAGGAATTTAATATTGCGTACTTGTCTTACGGACAAGTGGGAGATTGAAGGAATATGTCCTTAGACAATTTCCGCAATTACTAAATATAAATGGGATTGTATTTATGGAGATAATATAGTTAATTATTTTAGTAACCGTATTTGCTTGCTAGAGAATAAATTACGGTTTGTAGACAAATTGGTTTGGGCCTACAACTAAGTTAATTAATCCTATGAGGTCACACAGAGTAACACTGATTAATAAATAAATTATAAGCCCATAAAGGCTTATAAGGGCCGGCCACTATTAGGGTGATTAGGGTTTTAGTTTGTTCCTTTTCTCTTAACCTAATCTCTATTTATTATATATAGATATAATAAGAAGAGAGATGGGGCAATTCAGTTAATCAGTAACTTGACACAAAAGAGAGAAAAAGAAAAACCCTTCTCCCTCTTTAGTCTAGGCGCCTATCCCATCAAAAGTAAGAGAGTGAATAGTTCATACTCTTCCGTTCTAGCAGACGTGGGTATTAATCGGTGTTCGTGGACTAAGTAGAGGAATTGCAATTGTAGTTCTTTATCTCTAAAGTAACCAGATCTGCAATAATACTTTGTAGTATTCAAACCCTACATACCTGTTCAAGTCGTGAATAAAAGGTTTGTGTATTATCTACTCTATGTATCGATTCATATATTGTTATGCATGCGATTCTGTTATAGATGTTAGGAAATTGTTTCCTGAAATTCCGCTATTCGCATCTATGAATTCCTACACCATGATCATAATATACGCGAGCATATGATGAATATGCTTTAATTTTCTCCGTAGTACTCTCTCCCGTTTCTTTTTGTTTGCTCTACTTTCCATTTTTGTTCGTTTCTTTATGTTTGTAATACTTTTTCATCTTTTTTCATATGAGAAAATTGAATTACCCATCTACCCCTAATTTATCACTTTTTAATCTCATATATACCTTATAATTTTCTCTAATCTATTTTAATCACCATATTTACTATTCCCTCTGTCCATAATATAAGTCCCCTTTCTATTTTTAGAGTCAAACTTTAAATTTTTTGACCAAATATTCTTCTTAGTATATACAAAAAACATACCCATGTGGGATCATGTTAGATTCTTCATAATATGCACTTTTTATTATTTTTACTAAAACAAAATTGAAAATATAAGAGATCAAAAGTGCGGTTTGAAGACTGTGCAAAATAAAATAAAACTTATATTTTACAACAAAGGGAATATAAATAAGTGAATTTCTTAATTCACGTGCTTATTCAGAGAGAAGATAATTTATCACTCATATAAAGGACGAAGATCCTAACACGACAAGACGAAAGATAGACAGAATTGAATTGCAAGATGTACTCTCAAATTTCCAAGGTCCCACTCTAACTTCTAACCAAAGAAAACCAAACTTAGTACAGTAGTATATACTTCTCTCTCGTGAGTATTACAACTTTTATCTTATTTGACATTTTCATATTAATTACTTTTCTATTTTAATCACCAAAAAAATCACATGCTTTCTCCGTTTTAAAATAAGTAATACATTGTTGCTTTTGCGGATTTTGAGGCAAAAGATTATAAAAATGTTTAGTGTACAATTAATGGTAAAGTTAGTGGATGTAGTCCCCATCCCTTTTGAAGTTAGTGTTGTTAATAATGTGTTTAGCAAAAAAGTAAGGGTACATAAGACATTTCACAAGCAAAAAGTCACCATATAAAGCAAAAACCCAAAGTGTATCACTTATTTTGAAACACCCCAAGAAAATAAAAAGTGTATCACTTATTTTAAAATGGAGGAAGTATGTAACTTTTTTCTCTCTCCATTACTTACTAATCATATGATATAAGTGGAAAAGACGACCTACTTTTTTTGCTCTTCTTAATAAATGTGTCAACCCCATATATTGCAACGTAACACATAACAAACGACATAAAACTTAGTAAAATAAAGTAGTAACCTGATGCCTGTAATTCCAGTACCCATTAGACCCAGCAATCAGAACCGCCCATCTAGTCCCAATTTCATCATCATCACTTCCTTCAAATACACGTTCAAACCTCGAAGATTGATCAGACGGCAACCTGATCAACTCATCCACTATCTGACGGCTATAAACAACCCAACACCATACTAAGAGTATTACTAACCGTGCGCCGGCGGTGTAGCTGATCATCATTTGTAGTGGAAATAAATAAGAAGAATGAGAGAAAGAGGAAGAGATAATGGTAGTGTAAGAAGTTGCAAAGAGTTGTATATATGGAACTTTGCCTGGGGGTGTTGAAGTGGAAGAAGAATCAGCCGTTTTTTTTATGGGGTGATGGTTACATTAATGGCTAGGATGATGGATTTGAGGATTTTAATGGTTGAGATGGGTTTCATCTGGACTTGTTTATTGTGGATCCCACTTTATTTGGTTTTTGAAATAGGGAAGAAAAAGTAACACTTGTTGTTGCTGATACGCTTGAATCTTTTTCTTTTGTTTTTTTTCTAGTCTATTCGAAACTTGTTGAGAAGAGAGCAAGCCGTTTTCTAAATAAAGTGACTAATTTAATTCATTTCGTAATCTATTTATTTCATTTTGTAATTTGTTTAATCTATTTAATATTCACGGTGTTTAAGTGGTTTCGTGACTAGTTTAGTTCATTTGGCAAGTCTTATGTTTTTATTGTTGTTATAGTTCGAAACTAAAACTGAAATATGGAAAGGAGGTGAGAAAGGATGACTGGATTGATGCTAAATGCCTAGGAATAGTGTTGGGTTAGAGTAATATGAAATTGACTTATTGATAAACTATGAGCTTTAATTGGTCTAATTTTATGACTTAATAATTTGTGTAAAATGAACTATATGCACACAACAAACATGTAGGTTTATAAATATAAGCACAAGCTTATAAAATAAATTAAAGTCGAAGGATTAGAAATAACACAAATTTTTAGGCATCTAAAGATAAAACAAAAATATAATATAAGACGAATGAAGTAATATTTTTTTAAAAAAATTTGACATAGTAATTTTCAAGTTTAGAGAGTCTTTTTGACATAAAGCTTAAATTCTATATATTGATGAATATTCTTACACGAGAAGTTAGTTTGAAAAATATTAGGTATATATATTAGTTTGTAATGGTAGAAGTTTTGGTGGATGAATATAAGAGAAAGAGGAGAGAACAAAGAGTTTTTCAATTAAGGATATGTTCTTCTGGACTGAATAGACTTGATCTAAATTGAGTTAAACTAAACCGAATTGAAATTTCTAAATAATTAGGACCATGAATATATTAAATTAAACATACCTAACTTGAGCTAACATGAACTTAATTTCTATTGATTTAGTCCAAAAGAACAAGAGTTAGAACTTAAAAGATAAGTAAAATTTCACCTATAAAATTGAAAATAGGTCACAAGGTCTAAATGGAAATGTAGCACAACCTATGATTATTAAGGAATAAAGAGAACTTTAGTTTGATTTGAGAAAATACCTAATGCCATTTTTTACACAATTTACCTTCTTTATTGTAAGAAAAAATATAATTACGTGGATGCAGTTATATTCGAAGTACAATATTATATAATTTTTTTATTATAATTTATTAAATATTGATGGTTACTATGCTATATGGATAAGTGTTAAAATAATAAAAAAAAATCAACTAAACCGGAGCTCAACTTATCAAATTTCTTTGCTCCTCCTATCACTGGTTTTTAATTTCCAATCCTTTATCCTTCTTCGTCGCTTTCCACTCGATTCCTTCGACAGGTGTAAATTGGTGAATTTTTGTGGGCCGTGGCCCCATCTTCGCCGCCGTTGATTATTCTCTTTTTGGCCTTTGAAGATTTTGAAATATCTGGCAAGCTGTCCACACTTTACTAATATGATACTGTAGGAATAAGGTCCTTTTCTTTTGAATTATTCTTTTATAGAATTTTCAGTTTTATTAGTTTAATTTATTCTATATTATTAAGTTTATTTTAGTATTGTGGTTTATTGTAAGAGAATAAGCTAATAGTCATGCATTTTAATATAGATTTCTTAGGATTTCTAGTGTCAATATCATGGTAATGCTACTTTATATTGAAATTTCTTCATTGATGTTCACGGTAACAACCCTAGGAATTAAAACTTGAGATTTAACTTATAGCCTTATATAGGACCAGAGATTGAGAACTTAGGATTACAAAATGACAATCTACATAATATTTTGTATTCCTAATTGATTGCCAATAAAAAGGTAAATAAAGTTTTTCTTATTCATTTAGGAGTATCAATTATACAATTTTTATCATGATACACCAAAGATTATTTTTTACTCAAATAGTCTACTTTTTTTGCTCAAATAGTCTTAGATGTACCATGCTCATATACAAATGTTCATGGTACCCTCGCGAAGATGACGTATAATCTCTATCAATTACCACCCCTTGTCTTAATATAGGGTGCCTTTTGATTTGTTTGCCAATAAAGTTCTTTTACCATAGACATCAATATAAGATTTTCTTTACGCAATTCCACTCAAACTCATCATTATTACTAGCATATATTACCGCCTATCAAATAAGTCGTTAGAATAGTACTCCCTCCGTCCCTTAAAGGATTTCCCATTTCCTTTGGGCACAAAGTTTAAGGAGTGATGTTGATGTGGGGCCTAGTTTTCATTTTAAAATGGAAAAGTAAGGTAGTGAGTATTTTTTAGAATTGTTTATAAGAGAGAGAGTGTGGGGTCAAATACTTTTTGTAAGGAAAATAATATTATAGTAGGTGGGCCATATGAGAAATGTAATTGAGACAAACATAAATGGAAAAACGGGAAATCCTTTGGGGGACGGAGGGAGTAATTAAGTAGTAACCTTTGTTTCATGAAGCTGTCATCTCGAAGTAAGACCGGTTACACTTTATTGCAAATGATACATAACTAACTCTTCGAATTGTCAGGCCTTTACCAGTAATAGTTAATCAACAAAAAGACTGTCACTTCTTGAAAATAAATAGTTAGATGTGTTATCACGTGATAAAGGGGGTGTTTGGTAAATGACTTTTAGGTTGCTTTTTCACTGGCTTTTGGCTTTTATTTGTGGTCAAACAGTCAAAAAAAGTGTTTGGTAAACGACTTTTGCCAAAAGCCAAAAGCTGCTTTTACTAGCTTTTGTTGCTGGCTTTTGGCTTTTACTTCTATATTGTACTTAACAACCAACTCTAACAGCCGTTTTTATCAAACACTTTTATATACAATCAATAATTACACAGTCGGTCAAACAAACCACTAAAAACAGCCGGTCAATCCAGCCACAACAAAAAGCTACCAACCACCAGCCAATTGCTAAACATCCCTAATGTCTTATTTGAGATTTTATCTAACAAGACTCAGAAGGTAGAAGTAGATATACATTTTCGAACTTCAAATAGATGTCATACTAACACTATAGCCTATAGATTATGTTTGAAATTCAATCAATGGATATAGATAATGGTGGGAGCGTAGAAGGAGAATCCAGCCTTGCAGATCTAACAAAATGTCCAGATTCCTAGACCATCTCGTTATCCACCCAGAAAGAGTTAATCAAACAGATCACCTCACAAAAGTCTAAAATTAAATTGAGAAAATTACAAGACGTCCACTTTTGTGTTCAAGTCGGCTAGCTAATGGAATCTGCCGTATGCGTACACGCTAAGGATTAAAGGGAGGCGCTATCAATAGCTTCTCCATCATTTTCACTACTAGAGCAAGTGTTAGTCCATATCTGGTGTTTGGGCTAATCCAGGTCATAGCTTAATTTGGGATAAAATGATTAAATTACCTTGTTACACCAAGCTTTCCTTAAATTGAGCCCATTATCCTTAATAAAGCCCGTAATACTCATCATTACAGAAATACCCTCGATTAACTTAATAATTACGGTTCTGTCATCACAGTATCCTATAAATACCTGATTTGCAGCATAATTTGAGGTAACTTTTTCTGATTACTCTAAACTCCCTTTTTCTTACTTTATCTCGACAGAAAAGTAATCTGACTTGAGCGTCGGAGGGGCGATCCCAGAACCACCCCCGGGGTAGTCTATCTTCGTTGTTTTGCAGACTCTTAGATATCTTATTGCGGGCAAGCGGCTAAAACAATTCCCAAAATACCTTCATTCAAATATAAATATTTTTGTTCCGGAAACATCTTGGTACATTTCTTATACATTCGAGTATTCTATAATTATATTATATACGCGGTTATATTTTACTGATTTGGAACTGTATATATAGCGTGAACATTGTTTATTTGACGTTTTTCAAACGAGCAATGAGCATGAAAATACATAGTCCATGTCCACCCAAATAGATTAGTGATCATCATTTGTGTCAAGGAACCGACTCAACCAAAAGCATTAGCTTATGATTTTAGGCGTAAGAATAATTTTATACTCTATCATGCCTCGCACAAGCCTTCCTTTGGCGCTAGATATTCTACTTAAAAAGGAGGGATGAATGAGATTCGAACTCGTGACCTTCTGGTCACAATATCTTGATTCTATGTCTAGGAACCAACTTCACCAGAAACTTAAGCTGATGATTGTAAATGCAAGAATAGTTTTATACTCTGTCAAGTTGTTATAATTGACAGATGCCACGCTTTAGTTTAGCCGCAAGTGATCTGATTTAATTCAAGAATTTCTTAGAACGTTATGATATTACATTATCTTTTATCGAATTAGAACACTTCATACACTTGCGACATGAAAATACCGGCACATCAATTTGGAAGAAATGATGGAAGTTGGAGTTTATTTTGGCCACAGTCTTCATAGTAGCATATACTTCAAGTTTTCAAAAATTCAAGATCGATTCACATGTCCATTAAATAAAGCAGTGTAGTGCATTTTTATGGATGTAGCTAACACATTATGCATAACCAATAAAAAATTGTGTATTATTGTTGATGTTTCATTTGTTAACTTATTACATCTTCTATGACGCATTCTATGTACTTGATAAGTTCTCCGCAATATCTAAGAGCTTATTAATTAGTATCACATAATTTCATGATGTCACCTAGAATATGAAATTGTTGAAAGAGAAATGTTCAACTAGATCATACTATTTG
The DNA here is from genome assembly GCA_947645195.1 of Patellifolia procumbens. NCBI lineage: Eukaryota > Viridiplantae > Streptophyta > Magnoliopsida > Caryophyllales > Amaranthaceae > Patellifolia > Patellifolia procumbens. The sequence goes on along the minus strand of CANSGD010001469.1, from coordinate 509,229 downwards.
TTCCAAGGACTCTTTATTAGTCCCATAGAAATATGTAGGACACCTCTTGTTGGTTTGACATTGATAGATTCCCTCCATTCTACGGTAGTTGCAACATAGATTTTTTTAGTTTTATATTCAACGTATAGCGTTAGTTATCATTTTATTCAAAATATATTTCACTTTTCGAGCTGTAAATTTATGTTCATAAAATTTTAAAATCAAATTATTTAACGCAAAAAAATTCACATAATAAGACAAAAAAATTCAAAAATATGCACATCGAGGTAGAGATATTTTAAAAAGTGTGCGGCTAAACACAACCCGTATTTACTAGCTCACAGCCCATATACGTATAAATATGTGGTATAAAAGTCTAAATTGCCCCTCTTATTTTACTCACTTCCTTTTAAAAAATTAAAAAAAAAATTTTCTTAAAAAAAATGGAATTTTCACGGAACCGGATTGACTTTCTGGTACCGTGTACCGAAATTCCATCCGGTTCCGTGAAATTATCAGTTTTGACGGAACCGGATGGAATTTCCGGTACACGGTACCGGAAAGTCAATCCGGTTCCGTGAAAATTCAATTTTTTTACGGTACCGGATTGACTTTCCGGTACACGGTACGGAAAGTCAATCCGGTTTTTTTTTGAATTTTTTTAAAAAAAATGGATTTTTACGGTACCGGATTGACTTTCCGGTACACGGTACCGGAAACTCCATCCGGTTCCGTGAAAATTCAATATTTTTTATTTTTTTTAACTTTTTAAAAAATAAATTTTTTTGGATTTTTTTTATAAAAAACCGGACATAATTATATTTAATAAGGATATTTTGGACAATTTGCTATAAAATACGGGCTGTGAGATGATAAATACAGGCTATGTTTAGTAACACCCTTTAAAAATCTACTCATTTGATCCCAATTCAGAAATATACGGTAGAAGTATTCTTTTCAGGTACAAGGGAGATCATTGAGTCTCCCCTATCTCTGGATATGATCCCTTGTTTCTCCATGAGAGACGACAAAGGTATCAACAGACGAAGGTGGGTGGTGATATTGCTCGAATGAGATTGTGAGGATTCAATCAGCCATGGAAGTATTGTCTGTGGAAGGTGGTCAGGTGGATGGGAAAACCACCAATCCAACCCCACAATCCACATCCTCAACCAACACACAACTCAAGTGGACTCTATCTTATCTTCTACTGTTTTTAGTATGACTTTTGAGTGAGAAATGAAGTAGAATCTATTGATTCCCTCATACATTTTCAACACCAAAGACAACAAGTTAACGTGACAACAGCATGTGCATGTAGCTTTCATAACTATATGTGTTGGAGTATCTATATTACTTTGATTGAATTAATTAGTTCACAAACTAAGACTTTTCATCGTTTATTTGGGTGGAGTGTTAGTTTTGTACACGATTGTTGTCTATGACCACTTACCGGTTATAACTGAAACTAGATAAATACTCCTTCTTTTATTCGCCAATTAAACTTCTCATTTCTCTTTTTTAAAGTCAAACTTTAAAACTTTGCCCATAATTACTTAGCAAAGTGTATTATGAGAATCCATGTATAAGAATAAATATAGTCATTGTAGAATTTTATTGATTCATTTAAAATCTTAAATTTTATTAAAACTTATTTAACTTTTTTCATGAGTCTATTTAGTTATGATTCCGTACTGTTAGAATTCAACCTTCCTTTGCTTGTATTTTCCTTATTTAATACTTCCTCCGTTTTTTATTAAGTGATACACTTGTTTTTTCATGCTTATCAAGGAAGCGATTTAAGGGTGTAAACGATTGAATTTTTCGATGAAATTTTAACACAAGTAATATAGAGTTTCATTCTTGCTTGTGTTAAAATTTCATCGAAAAATTCAATCGTTTACACCCTTAAATCGCTTCTTGATAAGCGTGAAAAAACAAGTGTATCACTTAATAAAAAAACGGAGGAAGTATAATTTTTGTCCTTACGTAATTAGAGATATTGATAGTCAAAGTCGTGTGTTGGAGATCGTGTAAAAGAAGGATGTAAAGTATAAGTAGGGACGGAGAGAGTAGTAAAGTAGTGTTTCAATCAAGTAATTGGAGCTTACAGCAACAAGCTTACTGTCTATGTTCAAACGTTATAGGTACTTATAATATTAAGTTAATATAGGCAACTAATACTAATCTATTTATAAGGTTAGCATCAAGGAACTACATTGATTACCGTTTAAAATTTATAAAAATAAATATAGAAGAGGGATTCAGATAAAATAATACAAAGGAAATGATACAAAATTGTACTAAAAGTGACATTAACTATCCTAAAATAATACTATGTTAGATTGGGCTGTTAGAACATAATTTGTCTCATCCGCGCAAAAAAGCTATAACTTGAATTTAACGACTCACAAGATTGTATTTTAGGATCATAATATGTATACGACGGGAGTGATCATGGTGTCTTCATGAGTTTTTTTGCTAGGGGGACAGGTATGTTGTTTGCTTCCATAATTCAGCTAGATTCATTGCCACTTCCTTCATTGTTGGCCTATCATCACCTTGAAGACTTAAGCATCTCACCACAAGCTTTGCAATTGACATGAGTTGCTCTTTAGTCGCTTCAGCAACCAATTGCGAGTCTATAATTTCGAATATGTTATCTTGTTGCAGAGACTTGATAAAGTATGTTGCCAAATTTTGATTATGCTCTTCGGTTAGCCTCTCCGGCAAAATTGGCTTTGTCCTTGTTAGGATTTCGGCGAGAACCACACCAAAGCTATATACGTCACTTTTCTCCGTTAATTGACTTGAAAAAAAGTATTCAGGATCAAGATATCCAAGTGTACCTTGGACCACCGTAGATAAATGGGTTTCATGTACTGGAACTAATCTTGAAGCTCCGAAATCTGATATTTTTGATGTAAAACTATCGTCTAGTAAAATATTCTGGGACTTGATGTCTCGATGAAATATGGGTATTGTATGTATATATGCTAGAGCATTAGCCGAGTCCATGGCAATGCGCAAACAATTGCTCCATGAATACCAAGAAGCTCCATTTTTGTTATGAATTTGATCATATAGTGTGCCATTGGAGATAAACTCGTAAACAAGTAATGGGACTTCAACCTCGAGACAACATCCTATAAGTCGTACCACATTCGTGTGTCTTAGGCGTCCAAGAAGGATCAACTCATTAATAAATTGTTCAATTTGATCTTCATCCACGAACTTTGATCTCTTAACCGCGACAATTTGATCATTTGCCAAGAATCCTTTGTAAACAGTACCATAACCCCCTCGACCAACGATCCTTTCGTTGTTGAAGTTCTTGGTGGCTGCCTTCATCTCATCAATGGTAAATACCTTAATTTGCTCCATGTTGTCTTGTTTGCTTGGGTTAATTAATTGCTTCAACAGTGAACCTCCGTTTCTTTGGAAGAACATCTCTTTCATTTGCCTAACCCTTCTTTTTCTACTTGCTATGCATATCCAACTTACAACAATGAGTACAGATAAGGAGCTAAAGCCAACACCTGCATTATGTTCATGGAGTAAAAAGATAATTGCACAGAGCATTAGGAACTATGCATTTGATATCCAACTAAGTGTATATGCATAAAAATCGACAAAGTATGGAAGTGCATGCAATCTACCATAATTCTAAATAGTACTCTCTCTATTTATTTCATTTGTCCTACTTTGACCAAATATGTGAGGGCTTTTTAGGCAAAAAAGGACAAACAAAAAAAACAGAGGAAGTACACTTTTTATCCCTATGTGGTTGTAACATAAATACATAATTAATTCTCTTTAGGTGTTTCTTTTAAAGTTGCGTTAGTTTGATACTCCATCGTCAACTTTGTTCTTTCTACTTTTCACATTCTTTAGAATTTGCGACTTTTTTTTTGCAACAAAAACATTTAAGTTGCCAATTTCATTGTTTATTGTAGTTGTACGAGACAAAAGTTCATGAATAATTACCTAAACCAACCTTCAAAACAGGAAATGGTCGTTGGCAACCAGTACCATTTCTTCTACCGTCGCCAGTGTATCCAGATGGGCAAGAACAATTGTAATTTCCTAGAGTATTAATGCATATCATGGAGCAAGGGCTTTTATCTAGATCTGCACATTCATTTACATCTGCCAAAAAACAAGTGCAAATTATAAACTCAATACGATTTCATAATACATCTACTTTTATCATTTTCAAATCCACATTCGCTACAAGAAAATAACCTTGATAGTTTAAGTTTACGATTCATAGAGATCATATCGACTAGGATATTTCTTACCTGAGCAACCGGGAGAAAGATAAGGATGACCCTCGTAGCCAGAACGACACCTACAACGATACCCTCCTATACCACTATCAGCGGCATCAACACAAGTAGTATTTTCCTTGCATGCATAAGTTTCAAGATCTCGTCTAGCATTGGCGCACGTATTATTGGGTATAACCCAATCAAGCACCAAAGGAGCTTCATACATTGTCCGATTTACAAAACCGGGATCATCAAGATCTGAAATACCGCGAAATTTGAAACTTTCTTGGTCTGCAACAAATGTATATCCACAAGGGCTGTAAGATACTATAGTGGTGTGGTTACTCTCAAGATCAAGACCAACTGAATAAGACCTCATTCCCTTGGGAATAGAAGCTTGGCAACATCCTACGCCTTCGCATTGCCCTGCAACCACGTCTTTGGCGCCGAAGCTACAATTGCTTCTGCAAGAGGCCTCTCCATTTTGGGAGGTTGGAAAACGAGCAGCTTCTGAGCTTCCAGAGTATCTGGCAAAGTCATGGCACCCTACGGCGAACAACTTATTTTCAGTGCCTGCATAGTGCATAAGGTGACGATTATTGTTAGTTGCTTGTGTCTTGATTATCGTTTTAAGGATTTATGTGTTAGGCTCCTAGCTACGTGGTCTGCAATTTGCATATAGATATAGGGATTATTTGGCAAATGACTTTTGGATGGCTTTTTCATTGACTTTTGGCTTTCACATTTGGTCAAACATCCAAATAAAAAATTGGTAAATAGCTTTTGGAATGACTGAAAAGTCGGCTTTCAACCAAAAGGCAAAAACTGCTTTTACCAGCTTTGTCTTTTGGATTTTGCTTTCATTTTAACTAAACAACAAGTAATAACTTGCATTTTTACCAAACAATCAATAATTATACAACCGGTTAAACAAGTCACTAAAAACGATCGGTCAAACCAACCACCATAAAAAGCCACTATCCAATAACTAACAACCACCAGCCAATTGCCGAACACCCCATAATGTCCACATGTAAACTTCACAAATTATTTTTGACTTTGTTGATTTATTGCTAGCTCCATATCACAAAACTTTTTACCCTCTTTAACTTTTACGCTCTCCATAATGCACATTTTTGAACAATAAAATCTTTCATTATGTAGGAATACAAATTATAGAAGCCTTATGATTCTCTTATTGATAAGCCTTCCATGAGCTCCCCGGCTAGCTGTACTTTGCCGCCTTTAGTTAGTTTCACGTCTTCCGTCTCCACACATCAATACTCAAGATTGCGCACAGACAAGTAAGACAACAATATTGAAGCATCATCTCAAAGAAAAATTAAGGCATACTAGTTTCCATTCTTTCCGTTTCACTAAAAATTGTTGCGTTTGGTCTCTTCACGTTTGTCAATATAAAAGTTCGAACCTTAATATACCTAAGTAGGCTTTTGTAAACATTATAGAATGAAGTTTTTCGAAAATACAAGACAAATCCAACAAGTGAACATCGATCATAAATAACAATGGTCAAAGCAGAATATTTAAAATCAATGTTAATGTATATTATCAATTTTCAACTACATACCAGATACACTGTAGGGCGCACGGGCCGTGAGGAGGTTGAAGTAAACGGAGTTGGAAATACGTGAGGATATCTCACTTGTTGAGTTGAAACACCTTCGTACAATCTGGTTTTTGAGACGAACGTGAGTTTCAGATATGTCTAGGATTTCCATTGCATTTTTATCATCATCCTTGGCTGCTGCAAGAAATGCTTTCGGAGGATCGAAAGAGGTCATGCAAAAGACGTCGTACCACATACCTCTCGAGCAGCCGGCTGCCAAGCCGACCCCGAATGGGTATGGCACGGTTAGGTTGCCGCATTTGCGCGGACAACCGGGCTTGGTGATGTTGGGAGCAGTAAACATGGTCATTGGTGTTATAGACCATGCTGGAATAATTGTGGAGATGAGTAGTAAAAGTGACAATACTAAGATATGCATGGTTTCTTTTAATTTGTTGGATTTTTATTGATATTTTGGGCTATTTTGGTTCTTCATGGATGTAAAACAGAAATCTCAAGAAGAAATGACAGATGATAATGATAGGTAGTAGTACTCACTACTCACATGTATTATCAAATGTTTTGGGTACCTAGAATTAAATAAACCTAATTATTATCGTTAGGGTTTTCTTATGAGTTGTTAACAACTATTTTAATGTTGATTACGAATTACTTTTAGAGAGGACTTACATATTCGCACAATTCGATATAAAAATATAGTATGTAGGAAGAAAATTAGTGAGGCGAAACTCGAGAGTCCAAGTTGTCTGTCCAACTAATCTCCAATTCTTGTTAAGTATGGGTCTGAGCCCCACCCATAAGGAGAAAAGAGAGTCCACTTAACAAGACCAAATGAGGTTGCATCTTAAAACCATATGACAATAAGAGGAGTATCCCCTTAGCCTTATTAAGTGAACACCTCTTTCCAATATTATCAATGTGGGACTCTCACATATGATGTATGTTCAATGAGGTGAAATCCTTAATAACACTCCCCTTCACATGTGATATCCCATTTTTAAATTGGTATAGAGTATATTAACGGAACAATATATCATTGTTGTAGGATTGACTCTGATACCATGTTAAGTATGGGCCTGAGCCGCACCCATAAGGAGGAGAAAAAGTCCACTTCACAAGACCAAAGGAGGTTCCACCTTAAAACCATATGAACATAAGGGGAGTAGCCCCTTAGCCTTATTAAGTGAACACCTTATTAGAGACAATAATACAATATCAATGAATATATTGTATAATATATTTTAGTATCTCTTATTATTAGTAAATAGGATAATATCGTTATCTTCAATTATTGTACGTATCTTTTAGATTATAGTTTTGTACTATAAATATGATTATACATCAGCAATACATTCAAGCTTTCCAATCATTCCTCTCTTCTAACTCTATTATGGTATCATGAGCATTTGATCCATTTTTTTCTCGCTTCCGCTCTCCATGGCTACACCATCAAGAAAAAAAACCTTTGTCGACATCGACAAATGATAGTGCCATACTATTTTCCCTCCCCCTCCGTACATCTTTGGATCGAAACATTCTGATCAATCTCTAATCAACATCTGAAAGCTTCAAACTATAATACTTCTTCTCTACTTTTTTGACAACCATTGATTATCTACCAAGAGTTGTTGCCAACTTATATTTCTTTCCCTTAAACCATGGCAGTGATAAACCATATCCTTAAATACCGTCATTGCCTTAATCATACTCCACAATCTCTCCTATGACAAAATACAACAAAATTTGATAATTTTCTTCATACTAGTTTTCTCTCACTACTCTCAAATCAAAATTTCATCAAAGTTACTCAACATCATCCAAATTTAATTCCCTCTCAACTCCAAAAGAAAACTTTCACCAATAATTCTAATCTCTTTTGACATAATTATCTCCCTCCTTTATTTCATATCCCTCTTTTTTTTTACTTGTGGTAAAACTATCTAAGAACTAAGGAACTTAGAACATCTAGCATCTTTCTTCCTTCTCTCTAAAAAAAAAACCAAAAAAAAAAAACCTCTCAACTTACCTTATCTTCATTAAAAAAAATATATATATCTATCAATTGATTTTTTTACTCGTATTCATCGTTGACCACAATTGTTCAAGATTGGTCTTCCCGTCCGGTCGTCCATCTTGCGGGGGCATATTAGAGACAATAATATAATATCAATGAATATATTGTATAATACATTTTAGTATCTCTTATTATTAGTAAATAGGATAATATCGTTATCTTCAATTATTGTACGTATCTTTTAGATTATAGTTTTGTACTATAAATATGATTATACATCAGCAATACATTCAAGCTTTCCAATCATTCCTCTCTTCTAACTCTATTACACCTCTCTCCAATATTATCAATGTAGGACTCTCGTTCACATGTGATGTTTCATGAGGCCAAATCCTTAACACTTCTTCACCGCGGATGGTCGTGTTGAGTGAACTGTGACCTCACATGATTGTGTCGGGTGAGCAAGAGATGAAGAGCCCCTTATGGGCTAACAGGTCACACTCTAGCCAAGTATCCTACATAGAGACTCCGGAGAGCCAGAAGTATTAATATAAGGAATGGCCGGAGGACTGTAATCATGGCATCGTAAGATGTCTCGCCCGAATGAATTAGTTGGTACTAGTATTAGTATTTGCGTGCTACGTTTTTCTTCATCGACTAAAATTTTAATTTAAATGGTAATAAGTTTATATGTGGGGAGCTAAAAGAAAAAACTTGAAGTTTATTTGAAAATAGAAGTATACTTTTTATCAAATAACTATATGGCCTGGCTTCACCCATGGGGCCATGATCCATTATTACTGTATGATAACAATCCCAATCAGCAGGAAGCATGTAAGAGAATTGTGGCATAATTAGGGGATTTGAAATTTTAATTAGTTCTGTATGCCTTGCATATAAGAAGTATTCTTGACTTTAAATTATGCTCTAATAAAAGTTAATTAACGATTAATTTGACTTTCAAACGTCCACAGAGGACCACTTTAATTGGATGATTATTGTTCCAATATTAATGGAAACCACGTCTAGAGATGTACATTCCAGATCACTATGATAGCTAGGAGATGTATTTTTAATTGGATGATTGTTTATAACCAAGTTTTGTTTACTAATTTGAAAAAGAAAAGATTTATGAAAATTATGTTATGAATTGAAAACAGTCAATAATTGACCAGCAACGATTAATGATGTTGATTACGATCTTGTACAAAAAAAAACCTTCGTGAAATTTTTTGTTGGTATATATCAAATTTTCATGTAATTATGACATAAATTTTTACAAATTGAACATGTCTGATGATTTGAATGAGTTTTTGAGTTCAATAAAGCAACTCATGTCAATTAAAAATCAAGAGAAACCTCAAAAAAAAAAAAAATCAAGAGATTGAAAAAGTAGGTAAATAGGTAAGGTAAGGATTAGGGAATATGATGATACCATCATACCACAATTCTTCACGACCATATATGATTGAATGATAAGAGATGAACTGCTTTTCTAATTGATAATCCTAATTTTTTTTTTGCACAAACCTGCCAAATTAACAAGGAAAACTGCAACAATAAATTAGCATAAACAATCAAGTGATATGATAATATAAACAATATACAACTATAGTAGTTGGCCCTCACTTCTAGTTTCAACAACGTTAAGTGTTCTCAATTATATATATTTGAACATATAATTAATATGAATCAAGGTTATGGATAGCATAATGACCCTTGGACAGCTAAGTTCGAGTAATGGTTAGGAACAGTCTTAAATTCTTAGTACAAATTCCATATATATGTTTTTTTTGTTGCAACACAAATTCCATATATATATGTGAGAACGGCAAAGATATAAGCTGCATATTGGAGTTCCATTATGTTGGGACACATTGTCCATGTGTATTTTGATGATGACAAACACAATTAGTTGATCTAACATGTTTGGTGAAGTTTTGTTGCAGATGCCTAAACGAAGTCTCGAAGAATCAATTGTCAAACGTTTTAGACTAAGGCCAATTTCCAAATATGTAAAAGTGTGTGTTCGTAAATAACGGATCAAAGTGCTAAGGTGTAATATTAGAGATTGTAGGTATTTTACTTGAGATAGTAAAATAAATGCAATCTATAATATAACACCTAAATAAAATGATTTGCGAAAACAAAAAAAAAGAAAAGGGGAAAATCGTTTTTTTGAAAATTGTTTTAAAAATCTGGAATATCTTTTTTTTGGAAAAGATAAGTTTTTTTTTGGAATAAAAAGGTTTTAGAAATTTTCTGATTTTAAGAAAAGAATCTGTCTACAAAATCAGTCCTAATACTATTAGGAAACAAATATCTTAAAGAAGATAAAATCTTCTTTAAAGATAATTGCTTGCTTAAGTTTAGGAAACTATCAAGTGGACAATTCTATCTTTGTAAAGCTTAAAAACTGATTTGAAAAACGTGAGCCTTAACAAAGAGTAAAAAGATCAGAAAATATAAAAGATACGCGTTTCCAGTAATTGTTTTAGAGAGCTATTTTCGGAAACATATCTTTAACCTCTCTGAGATCAGCACTGAGATCTGTGACAGAAAAACACATATTTAAGCTCGATAAATACCTCTAAACTGCTTACCCAAGAAGCACATAAAAAGAGGATTCAAATCTTTTTGTAATTTCATCTTTATAGAGAGTGTTAAGTTGAATTTCTAAGGGAATTAGACTTAATTAGGCAACACTTAGAGTTAAGTGTTGGGGGGCACTACTAGGGTTAGTAGTGAGGGAATCAAGTTGTATCAAGAGTTTGGTATTTTGTGATTCAATTAATAAAAGAAAAGGTAGGGTGGACGTAGATCTCAGAGGTGAGATTGAACCACGGTAAAATTGCTTGTCTCGTCTCTTTATTACTGCCTTTCTATTTAATTAACAATATTCATATACGCAACTCAAAAGCTCAGAGAAGGTCTCTGAGATCTCTAAAGAAAGTTCGATAAAATTCAGAAAATACCACACTCAATTTAAACCCCCCCTTCTTGAGTGTCTCCTTGTGATCCAACACATTAGCTGGCCACGTCGAAGTCAACAACATAGGAATATTGGGATAACAGCAACAGTTTTCAGCTCACACGATTATTGATTAGTGAATCTTTCCAGGGCTCATATTTGTTAAACTTCTTGTCAGCTCAATTAGGCATACTATTGAATAGTATTTTATATCCATCAAAAAGATCAAAAACAAATCTAGAGTTAATTATGAATGGCCAGGCCTTCCCCAACCCGATAAAAGTGCGGGCTTTGGGCAATACCCAAATTGTTGTTTTAGGTCTTGGCTCGAAAAGGCTTGCTTTTGGCCTGCAAAATCCGCCTTAATTTTGCAGGTCTTGATCATGATTTTCAACAAAAGTATGACCATATCAAACTTTTTTTTATCAAGTTTACTAAAAATCTAGAAAGACTTTTTTGCACCAAATTTTTGTTACAATAAAAGCTCCATTTTGGTGATGAAATGATGAAAATTTAAGTAAGAAGTGACGGTTTAGAAAACTCATGTTAAAAATGAATCACGTCATGGAAGGGCGACACAGTAGCATCCTAAATTCTTTCCCATGCTTGTTTCAAAAAAAAATTCTTTCCCATGCTTGTTAGATCAATTAATATCTTAGTCATGACATTTTCACATTTACATAAATGTCCTCTGACATTCTAAAATTTCTTCACAAAGACATCTAGGAAATAGGAATGAAGTAGCATAGCTCCAATGGCCTACCAAATCATTTCTCATCTTCTCCTCCTCTTCTCAATATCTCTTTACCTCATTAATCCCACAACTTGTCAACAAAATCCTATCTTATTAAGCTGGAAATGTGAGTACTCAAGAGGAAACTATTCTGAAGATAGCCCCTACCATTTAAACATCTTAAATACCTTCTCTAAGCTCACCTCCCTATCCTCTATCAATGCCTTCTCCACCTTCACTGCCGGCTCAGACGAGGATGTAGTCTACGCCTTGTATGACTGTCGAAACGACCTCCCACTCCGAACATGCCACAATTGTGTCGAGGATGCTACTAAATATCTTCTTCAGAATTGCCCCTCTAAAGAGGCCAAAGTCACATATGAGGTATTATTGTACATGTTGTTCATTCATTTTATACAAGGAACTCTTAACATTAAAATCAGCAGATGTAGAGTTCCTTCAAACCTAGTAACATGTTTTGAAGCCGAGGGGCCAGACTAGTCTTGATCACCTTTTTAGTCTCCTCAAATCTTGAATAATTGTTAGATAGGAAAAAAAAAATGATTATTTCTTCAGAAAATAAAAGAAGATCGGGATTATTTATATAAATTTTCAAATAAGTATTCTTTCTAATGGATTATTACCAATTGTTCTTCATGGCAGGAATGCATGTTACGCTATGCAAACCGCCCAATCTTCGCTAAGATGGAGCTTACGCCCTACTATCAGGATTCCGAGATAAGTATACCCGATGGAGGCGAGCTAAATCGGACAATCGAGCCGATCCTCCAAGGGCTAATTGATCAAGCCACATCGAAAAACTCGTCGCGCTACTTTGGCACAGGACAAATGAGCTATTTTGAGTATCAGAAGGTATATTGTTTGGTGCAATGTACACCCGATATTAGTAGGGAGGAATGCAAGGAGTGCTTAATGGATGCATTGAATTATACACTTGAATGTGCGAACGGTGGCATGATGATAAGTTATCACCATTCACCAAGCTGCCAAATGAGATATGATGTTGTTCAACGTTTCTTGAATGTATCATCCTCAGCTGTTCCACCATTGCCTTCTTCTTCTTCCATGCATTCACCACCATCGAATACTACTACTGCAAATGGAAGTCAACGTTTGGTTTTAATTGAGAGTTTTGTTATTTTTCTCTTCTTTTCCTTTTGTTTAATATACTATTAACAACAATGTTGCGAGAAATTTGCTAGGTTTTTTCTTGCGCATTGCTAATGGGAATATATGATTCTTTTGATTTTTTAGGATTATAATGGTGAGAAAAGGCAATCTGCAAAGAAACAAGCACGCTAACTGTTATGACATATTGAGGCGATAAAAAATATATGGAATGTAAAGAGATAAATAACACACAGATTTAACGTGGTTCACTAGTAATGTGCTAGCTACGTCCACCAGACCAGGAGGACAGTAGTTTTATTAGGTAGAGAAAACTGAATACAGATTAGTGTTAGGCAATACTCAGATTAACAGAATAGTGAATACGGCTTGATTATTCGAACCAATAGATAGTTCGAGGCATATTTAACACTAACACAAGAGTTTTAAAGGATAAGTTTGAACTTATACTACTATCAAGCAAATGGACTATCCCTAGTTTACATACATAACGCCATGACTAAGGGTTCCTTTTCTTTTTTTTTTTGCAAGACCATCAGCCATTTCATACCTCTTTGTTGTAGCAGATTGATATCGACAACAAAGAATAAGAACGAAAGTGATAAGAACACACATAGATTGAACGTGGTTCACTAGCAATATGTTAGCTATGTCCACCGGATAAACGAAGAATAGTTTATTATGGAGAGAGTACAATTAGAGTGTGTGTGTACGTGGCACAAGTTAAATCTAACGTTTTAAATAATATACTAGCAAGTAGCAATTAACCTAAACATAATGGCCCCAAACAAGCCCAAAGTCCGGATTATCTATCCCACATAGTGTCCCATTGGATGTCCCATTTTCTATTATTTTGTCCTATAACTTAAATAAAATAATTTTTTTCTTATTTTGTACATTCTCCCTACTAGTAAAGCTTCCTCAAACATAAAAAATAAAAAAACTAACTTCACTTAGTAAACTAAAGTGCGAAAATAATTTATTTTCTTTTCGCTCTTTATTTTAATGAGTGAAGTTTATTTTCTATACTTTTGTTTTTGAGGAGGCTTTACTAGTAGGGAGAATGTACAAAATAAGAAAAAAAATTATTTTATTTAAGTTATGGGAAAAAATAATAGAAAATGGGACACTATGTGGGATAGATGATTCGGACTTAATATAAACATAAGCCATAGAACGAGATCCTTGTACTTGGTTATTCAAAGCGTCATATAATTCAAGGCATATTTGAACAAGTAAAAAAAGACTGTGTTAATGCGGTATGTTTACTAGGTCAACGACTTTAGGCGTTACATGCATCCCACTCCTAAACAAATAGAAAATGCAAAATGCCAATATTTCTTTCGCTTCAACGTCAAAGTAGAAATATAATTCGTGCAAGAGTTGATGGGATTTTTTCAATTGCATTTTTATAAAACATTTCTTAAAATTAGTAATTATAAATGTTTATTAGAAAAAGAATCGTGAGTAAAATAAGAGTAAGACCTTATTTTTTACTCTCTCCGTTGTATAGTATTGTTTCCATTTTTCTTTTCGAGAAGTACCTTGTGTATTTTCTTTGTGAGAGAACATTGAAGTTGCTCACAAGTATTTGGTCGTAACCCAACGCATAAAGAAGAAAGGAAAAAGGATGGATCAATAGCTTTTTTTTTAATTTTTAGCTGGAATTTGTCGATAAGGCGTCTATATTGATACAATAGTCATAATAAGATTCTTTGTTACAAAAAAGCTAAGTATAAGGTTCATTCTTCTTCGACAATTGTAATTACAAAATCTCTAATTTAATTACTTAATTTTTTCTTGATTGATCTCTTTCTTTTATCACGTTTACCAATGCTTAATTTCAATTGTTTATATCTTGAATTTATCAATATGTATAAATAATTAGGAACATTTGTTATTTTGAAATGTATAATGAGAAAATTATAATAAGATCGCACATGATTGTATTTTCTCTTATATAGATTTTGTCAAAGTAGAATTTGTGAATACTAATAAAGTCAAACTGGGTTATAAAAAAAGAAACAAATAAAGTATTAAATATGTGTGAATAAAAAGTCAAACAACTAAATAAGACGGAGAAGAGTACTTAATTGTTTTTGCATTATCTTGTCCTATAATCATTCTAATAATTTACATGTAAAAGGCCACCTTCCATTTAAGTCATATTTTGTCCATGCACCCTTAAAGCAGCCTAACCTTATTTTCATAAAAACATGGTTTCAACACCATTTCATGGCCTTCAAACAAATTTATCTCTCCTCTTATTCATCATATTGACCCTTTATATTGCACCCAGTAGTCAAGTAACTCGGCAATACTGGCCAAAATTATGGGAATGTGTGAGAATGATTATTACTTAATCATTCTCCTTGTAATAATATAGCTTAGTTAAATAACAGCTTTAGTGAGTTTGTTAGAGAGGTTATTAGTTTGTTGTGGGCCTTTGTATAAATAATGTTCTCTTTTCCTTTTCCCATTTAATGAGAATAACCACCACTCTTCTTCACTTTCCCTTTCTCATTCTCTCTCTAAAGTTCTTCAGGAACTTTCATACTTTCATGGTATCAGAGCATGATGCGATCCATTTGATCGTTTTCGCTCAACATTTATTCTTCTCATCTCCTTCTTTGGAAATCTTGAAATTGTTGATTCAAGTTCGTGCTTCTTAGCTCAAATTACAGAGTTGAAGCTTCTATAATGGCAGATTCTGAGATTAATTCAGAAGTTCAAATTGCACAGAATATGAATTTGAATAAAGTAAGTTTCAATAATCCTCTATTTCTTAGTCCATCTGATAATCCTACACAATCGCTAGTTTCTGTTCCGTTTAATGGCAATAATTTTCTCAATTGGTCTCGTAATGTCAAACGAGCACTTGGAGCTAAGAATAAACTAGGTTTTATTGACGGATTTCTTCCTAAACCACCAAATACTGATTCTACTTATCAACAATGGAATCGATGTGATTTTATGGTCGTTGGATGGATTTTAGCTTCTATGCTTCCTGAATTGTCTGAAAATTTCACTTGCGTTGATTCCGCTGAACACTTGTGGTCTGATATCACTGAACGTTTTGGTCAAACAAATGGACCTCAAATATATCAGTTGAAGAAGGATTTAGATAATCTCAGGCAACAGAATCTTACTATTTTGATGTATTACAACAAGATGAAAAACTTATGGGATGAATTAAGGAGTTTGAGGAGTTATCCTATATGTAATTGTGGATGCTTGAATTCTTGCACCTGTAATTTCTTGAAAAGAGTTGCTGCTTTTGAATCTGAAGAGAAGGTGATTCAATTTCTTCTTGGTGTTAATAGTGGCTTTGACAACACTATTTCAAATATTCTTGCAATGGATCCTCTTCCTTCCATAAATAGAACTTTCTTTCTTTTACAACAAGTTGAGAAGCAGAAGGAAGTGAGTGGTTTGGCTGAGCAGTGTGCTGAAACAAGTGCTTTTTCTGTTCAAAAGCATTTTCCTAAGAAAATTTACGCTCTTTCTGTTCATAATTCATCTGGTGTGAAGAAGGATTGGAAAAAAGATAAAGAAGACAGAATTTGTGATTATTGCAAGGGTAAAGGACACACCATGGAACAATGCTTTAAGATCATAGGCTATCCAGAATGGTATAATGCCGGCAAAGGGGCTAAATCGGGCATCAAAGCAGGCAAGTTTGCTGCACATGTTCACACTGCACCTGTTGATAATGCCGATACTCCTCTAGATGAAGGTGATGCTCATGATTCATCAATGTTCAATGCTATTTGCGTGAAGGTTATGAAGGCTATGCAAAACAAGGCTTCTACTGTTTCTGGAAATTCTGGTTATCACGCTGCTACTGCATTACATTCAGCAGGTATACAATCTTCTTTATCTATCTATAATTCTTGGATTATAGATTCAGGTGCGACTGATCACATGACTTTTGATGAATCACTTTTCACTAAAAAGAAGGTGTTATCTAAACCTATACATGTCCGCTTACCTGATGGAACTTATAAGTCTGTTGCAATAATTGGTGATATTCTGCTTGAAAATGGTCTTATCTTGCATGATGTTATGTTGATCAAGGAGTTCAAACACAACCTTATGTCAGTAGGAAAATTTGTTGGCAAGAATGGACTTCATGTGACATTTGATGATAATGGATGCGTATTTCAGGACCTCAATTCTGAGAAGGCTCTTGCTATTGGACAAAAGAGTCATGGTCTCTACTACCTTCAACTGAATGGTTATGTTTCTGGTGATAAAAATGTCTCTTCGTCTCCAGCTACTAATATTGCAATAGTTGAATCTGTTGTTTTGGCTAATAATGTGAATAATGACACTCGTGATGTAAAGCATGTTAACTTGGACTTAGTTCATGCTAGGATGGGTCATGCATCTTTATCAAGGATGTCACATTTGCCTCATTGTAATTGTTCTGGTTTGTCTTCTTATGACTGTAACACTTGTTGTCTTGCAAAGTTTCATAAGCTACCTTTTCCAAAGAGCTCTTCCAAGGCTGCTCATTTGTTTGATCTTATTCATATCGATTTGTGGGG
Organism: Patellifolia procumbens; assembly: GCA_947645195.1. Taxonomy (NCBI): domain Eukaryota; kingdom Viridiplantae; phylum Streptophyta; class Magnoliopsida; order Caryophyllales; family Amaranthaceae; genus Patellifolia; species Patellifolia procumbens. The sequence continues at coordinate 491,974 of CANSGD010001469.1, read as the reverse complement.
TCCATACAAAATTCATGCTTTAAATGGTGCTTCTTATTTTCTCACCATACTTGAAGATTACAGTAGAACAACTTGGACATTTCTACTTCATAATAAACTTCAGGTTTTCAAAACCATTGCTGATTTCATTTCTCTCGTAGAAACTCAATATGAGACTATGTTGAAATGTATAAGGTCGGATAATGGTACTGAGATTATACAGAGTGAATGCCGAGTTTTATTTGCTGAGAAAGGGATTATACACCAGAAAAGTGTAGTTGGAAATCCTCAACAAAATGGCCGAGTTGAAAGGAAGCATAGACAGTTGCTAGAGGTGGCTAGGGCTCTCAAAATTCATGCTGGATTACCATCAAAATTTTGGGGAGAGTGCATTCTTTCTGCTGCTTATCTAATAAATATATTACCTACTCCTATTCTTAGTTGGAAAACCCCTAGTGAAATGCTCATGGGAAAAGTTCCTACTTATGAACATCTAAGAGTTTTTGGATGTGAATGTTTTGCTTACAACAATGATAGAAGAAAAGATAAATTCACTGCCAGAGCTATGAGATGTATTTTTCTTGGATATCCTTATGGTCAAAAAGGATACAAGGTATATGATCTCTCTTCTCATAAACTCTTTGTCACTAGAGATGTCATTTTTCATGAGACAACATTTCCTTTTCTTAACAAAAATAATACCTCTTCTTCTGATAATACTCATTCTCTTGTTAATCCGGCAGTTGATTTTGACAATGGTTGTCATTTCCCTTCTCTAAATTCTCCTAACTCATTACTTTCCACTCCTATTTCTTCTCCTTTCATGTCCACTGAAAATAACATTCCTAATATTAATTCTTCTCCTTCTTCCCCTGAATTTTCTTCCCTTCCTCCCATAACCACTGAACCTATTTCTCCAATTATCACAACCATTACTCCTAACTTTCCCAACATTCCCACCAGACGTTCAACTAGACCTACTAAACTACCTAGTCAGTACGATAACTATGTTGTTTCATTACCCTCTAAACACACATCTAAACCCTCTTCTACTCCTGCTTCCTTCCTAGCTAAAAGTTCCCCTGATTCTGTTTCTTTCTTAGCCAATGTAATGATGTTTCCTGAACCAACTTCTTATAAACAAGCAAAAGATCATCCAGAGTGGGTCAATGCTATGAGTAAAGAGATTGCAGCATTAGAAGACAATGACACTTGGGATATTACACTTCTTCCCAACGGAAAAAGGGCTATTGGCTCAAAATGGGTGTATAAAACTAAATTTAATCCCGATGGTACTATTGAAAGGTTGAAGGCTAGGTTAGTTGCTATTGGTTATCAGCAAATTCCTGGCAAAGATTTCAAGGATACCTTTTCACCTGTTGCTAAACTCGCCACCGTTAGAGTGGTGATTGCTTTAGCTACTGCAAAAGGATGGCCTTTGTGTCAGTTAGATATAAACAATGCTTTTTTGCATGGTTTTATTGAAGAAGATCTGTATATGGCACCTCCTGCAGGGTATTCTGTTCCTATGGGCCATGTATGTAAATTGAAGAGGTCTCTTTATGGGTTAAAACAAGCCTCGAGACAGTGAAACAAAGAGTTATGCAAATTCCTCGTTAGTCTTGGATTTGTTCAGTCAACTCAGGATTATTCTCTCTTTACTAGAGAATTACAGGGAAATTTCTGCATAATTCTCATTTACGTTGATGATATTCTTCTTTCCGGAGATTCACAAGCACAAATTGATGAAGTAAAGCAGAAACTTGATATGGCTTTCACTATTAAAGATCTAGGATCTTTAAAATACTTCTTGGGAATAGAAGTACTTAGAAACTCTTGTGGAACTTTGCTTACTCAGAAGAAATACATCAAGGATATTATAGTTTCAACTGGATTAGAATCTTGCAAAACAGTTTCTACTCCTTTACCTAGTGGATTGAAGCTTTCTCTTGATAATGGTGAATTGCTTGCTGAACCAGAATCATATAGACGGTTAGTTGGCAGATTACTTTATCTTGGGATCACTAGACCTGACCTCTCATATAGTGTGCAGCACCTGAGTCAATTTCTTAGTACTCCACGACAACCGCACATGGCTGCTGCCCTACATGTTGTCAAATACTTGAAGGGTACTAGTGATCTTGGTCTTTTCTACAAGTCTCAATCTTCTTTGACAGTAAAAGCCTACAGTGATGCTGATTGGAGCTCATGTCAGTTTAGCAGTCGATCACTTAGTGCATATTGTGTGTTTTTGGGAGAAAATTTAATTTCTTGGAAAACTAAAAAACAAAAAACGGTCAGCAAGTCCTCTGCCGAAGCAGAATACAGGAGTATGTCAAGCACAACCAGTGAACTAGTATGGATTGCTGGTCTATTGGAAGATCTCAAAGTTATAGTTCCTCTGCCCATAAAGATGTACTGTGACAATACAGCTGCAGAGTACATTGCTCACAATCCCGCTTTTCATGAACGAACTAAGCACATCACCAGAGATTGCCATTACATAAGAGAACAAATTGACGCTGGATTTCTAGATACGTCTCATGTTTCTAGCAAGCTGCAGTTGGCCGACGTTCTCACCAAAGCCTTACTCCCAGCTCAACATTCCTTCCTGTGTTCCAAGCTTGGCCTTGTTACACATGTCCAACTTGAGGGGAGGCTGTGAGAATGATTATTACTTAATCATTCTCCTTGTAATAATATAGCTTAGTTAAATAACAGCTTTGGTGAGTTTGTTAGAGAGGTTATTAGTTTGTTGTGGGCCTTTGTATAAATAATGTTCTCTTTTCCTTTTCCCATTTAATGAGAATAACCACCACTCTTCTTCACTTTCCCTTTCTCATTCTCTCTCTAAAGTTCTTCAGGAACTTTCATACTTTCAGAATGTGATGATACAAAGGGAAATTTCACTAAAAATAGCACATAGAGTTTGAACCTTGCTACCGCATTTTCCAACCTCACTTCCTTCTCCTCCTCCCATCACTTCTCCAACGTGTCGGTCGGCTTGGATGACGATATTGAGAACAAAGTCTACGCCCTCTACGACTGCCGGAACGATCTTTCCCTCGGAAAATGTCACGGGTGCGTGGAGGATGCCACCAAGAATGCTTTAGACCTTTGCTATCGCCAGCCTAAAGAAGGCATAGTTATATATGAGGTAACTAAACTATACGTTTAATGTTTTGGTTCAAATTTTCAGTTCATCAATTTTGATATAATTATTTTTTGAATTATCAACTACTCCCACGATCCCAAAATATAAGTTATGTTTTCTTTTGCACAGTCTTTAACGCGCACATTTGACCTTCTATATCTTCAATTTCGTATTAGTAAACAATATAAAAAGTTGATATTATGAAAGTATATATTATAACGAATCTAACAAGATCCCATATAGGTATGTTTTCTTGTAAATATTAATAAGAATATTTGGTCAAAGCTTTAAAATTTTGACTCCCACAATAGAAAGATGACTTATATTATGGAATGGAGGCAGTACTACTATATCTTATAATTACTTTTAATATATATAACTAAACATAATAACAATCATAATTTTCGAGCTAAAAGTTTGATGGCCGAATAAATGATACATTTAATTACGATAACATTTAATATAATAAAAAATTATTTGTTAAGTATGGGCCTGGCTCTGATACCAAGGAGGTTCCACATTAAAACCATATGTTAATAAGGAGAATAACGCTTAGCCTAATCTCTCTCCAAATTATCAATGTGGGACTTTAACATGTGATGTTTTATGGAGTCAAAGCTTCAACATTATCACTTTGAATTTCGAAGTTCTTATACTTATTCCTGACGACTATGCCATTGTTCGTTCTATGATCTAGGAATGCATGTTACGCTATGCCAACCGCATGATCTTCTCCACAATGGAGCTTAGCCCTAACTACACCAACTGCGCAGGATTTAAGCTTCTCCTTGACCATGGCCAGATCGAATCCGGAGTCAGAAGAAACCTCGAATCGTTGATCGACGAAGCGAACCAAGAAAACTCATCTTCATCAAGATACTATGCAGTTGAAAATGAGAGATATATAGCACAAGGGAATTTTATTTTTTGGTGCAATGTACGCCAGATCTTAGTAGGGCGCAATGTAAGGAGTGTTTAACGGATGCATTAAATTTCACGGTAGAATCATGTGCGAGTGATAGCAGATTATGGGGACAAATTAAAGGACCAAGTTGCCATATGAGATATGATGTTGAACCTTTTTTTAATGTGTCGTCGTCAAATATTGTTCCTCCCACGCCTTCTCCTCAGGATTTTTCGGGTCAACACGCAATTTCTATTGGAAGGCTTTATTTTTTTGTTTTTATATTTATCTTCTCCTTGCTATGATAGTAGTACTTTTGTTTTCTATTTGAATATGTTTAACAAGAGGTAAAAAGATGATAAATGAAAACTTGTAAAGGTACTTGTACTATGTTTTGTTCCTTTGTACTTCCTCTATTTTCTTAGTTGTTTTATCTGGAATAATTTTTGTCCTGTTTGTACGTTTTATTTTGACGAGTTTTTGTTGCTAATATGTCAATTCATTTCCTAGATCATGATGTTTATATGGTAAAATTGAATGAAAACAGTGGTATAATTTTCTTTGCTGGGTCCTAGTTGCTATGCACATGATATTTATAGGGGATATATATAAACAGGCTTTTTTTTCTCCCTTCTCTTTAGCGAGGTAGGGTTTCTCTCCCTTTCAAAGGGCTTTTCTCCGTTTCTTGGCGGCTTGTGTGGATCCCAATGGCAGATGACATTGCAAATCAGTGCTCTGAATTGCGGCTCAATGATGACGAGAATGATATCATTGAATTCGAGGAAACGGATGACAGTGAGGCAAAGGCAAAGCTGTCTCTTTTATTAGTCGGACGACTCTTGACGACACGTTCTTTTAATGTCGAAGCCTTCAAAAATACTATGAGAAGAGCGTGGAACGTTAAAGAGGATTTGGTGATTAGGGCGTTGGGACCGAATTTATTTGGTTTCCAATTCTTTCATTGGAAGGACATGGACAAGGTGATTAAGGGTTGTCCATGGTGTTTCGACAACAATTTATTGCTCTTAAAAACGGTGGAGGGTGGGGAACAACCTAAAGAGGTTGAATTACGTTGCTCGCCGTTTTGGGTCAGGGTGCTGAAATTACCTTTGAACTGCAGATCAACAACTGATGTGACGAGCGCGGTGGCGGGAATAGGAGAAGTTTGTGAGGTTGAAGAGGATGTCCTAGGTCTGGGTGCATACAGGAGAGTTCGAGTTATGATTGATGTGACAAAGCCTATTCGTCGCACTCAAAAAATTAGAGATAAAATGGGTAGAATAATCACTGTCGAATTCAAGTACGAGAGGCTACCTTTCTTTTGCTTTGAGTGTGGAATCATTGGTCATTCGGAACGCGATTGCAATACGGTGGATGAGGAGGAGGTTAAAGTGGGTATGGGTTGGGGAGCATTCCTGCGTGCTTCTCCATCAAAAGGGAGAGTCAAGGAGAGGGAGGAATTGGCTCTACTTGCTTCAAGTAGGAAAACCCTCTTTGTGTGCAAGAAGGTAGATAGCGTGAATAAGTGTGGAGAGGAGGGGAGTGCTGCTGAGAAAGTGGGTGAGTCACACGTAGTTTTAGATGGAACAATTATAGAAGATAGGCAGGAAGACTGTTTGTTAGATAAGGCTGTGAATAACACTGAAATTGTCACGGCTGAAGAAGTCGAAGGGAATGAAATTATTCAAAAGACCATAACTCCCTTCGAACCCCCTTGTTCCTCAGTTGGTAGTTTTATGCTTGGAAGTTTTGAATGCAAGGAGGGGAAGTCTGTGGGAAAGAAGTGGAAATGAGTGGCGAGGCTAGGGCAACAAGTGGAGAAAGGCGAGTCGGGTAATGTTCTACAAAAACGGAATCTTGGGGTAGCAGACATGGAGATTGAAGAGGTTGATAATGGTGAAGGGAAACGTCTAAAGCAGCTGATCTTGGCGGAGGTTGGCAGCGACCAACCCCGCCGAGCATTATGAATCTCTTATTTTGGAACTGCCGGGGGATTGGCAACCCCTGGACAGTTCGACAGCTCCGTAAATGGAGCATGTTACATGCCATAGATATCTTGTTTATCTCTGAAACAAAGGTATCGAAGAGTGATGTAGAGAGTCTTAAAAATCGTCTTGGTTTTTCCTGTGCGTTTGGAGTGGCTAGTAGAGGTAAGGCAGGAGGTTTATGCATTTTCTGGAAGGATGAAAGAGTTGATTTCCAATTAGTTTCCTTCTCTTAAAACCACATTTGTGGGGACGTTTCTAGCCCCCACAAAGCTACATGGCTTTTGTAGGGATTTATGGTTGGCCGGAGGGAGTTAATAAGCATAAAAGTTGGGATTTGATTAGGCATTTGTGTGAGGATGATAGCTATCCAATTCTCATAGGCGGGGATTTTAATGAAATTCTCCGTTATGAGGAAAAGGAGGGGGGTGCGGATAATGAACGTCGGGAAATTGAGCATTTTAGAGCTGTCATTGATGATCATGATCTGCGGGAAGTTCCTTTTGATGGAAGCTGGTTTACTTGGGAGCGTGGCAATATTGTTGCTACGCGTATTCGTGAAAGACTCGATAGATGTTTGGGTTCCTCTCGTTGGCATGGAGTGTTCAATCAAGCTCGAGTGGAACATCTGGTCCGTTACAAGTCTGACCATGTTGCTTTGGTGCTTAGGTGTGAAGGGAGGCTTGCTGCTCGGAAAAAGCAGGGTAAGAAGGGTTTTAAGTTTGAAACCTGTTGGTTGCTAGATGAGAAGTGCGAAGAGGTGGTAAGGGAGGCTTGGGAGGGTTCTGTTGGTCTTGATGCTATGGGTAAATTACGATCAGTTGCTGCAAGTTTAAAGGAGTGGAGTCGAGACAAATTTGACAAACTAGGGAAGCAAATAACAGATGTTGAGGGCAAACTGCTTGCTGTCCAGCAGCGTGATGTGAGCCCAGACAGCATCGAAGAATGTGCTAGACTTGAAGCTTGCCTAGATGATCTAAATAACAAGCATGAGGCGTATTGGTACTTACGATCACGTGTGTCTGAAGTACGTGACGGTGATAGAAATACCAAGTACTTTCATCATAAAGCCTCCCACAAAAAGCAACGCAACTTCATTAAGGGGTTATATGATGAGCATGGAGTGTGGCATGAGGAGGACAGCAAAATCGACGAGCTTGTTACCAGATTCTATGAGTCTCTCTTCACTTCGACAAACCCTACGGAGGAGCAAATGAATGACACTTTGAGACACATGACTCCGTTAGTGACGTCAGAGATGAATGCGAGTCTTTTGAAACCTTTCACGAAGGACGAGATATATGCAGCACTAAAGCAAATGCACCCTTGCAAAGCTCCCGGCCCGGATGGTATGCATGCTATCTTTTACCAACGGTTTTGGCACATAATAGGGGATGATGTTTTCATGTTTGTTAGTAATATTTTACATAGTTTTATGTCACCGAGTCATGTTAATAGTACTAGCATCGCTTTAATCCCTAAAGTCAAGCCCCCCACCAACATGTCTGAGTTTAGACCTATTAGCCTTTGTAATGTCTTGTATAAGTGTAACGCCCCAACTTCTAATCACTTTATTATGTTACTTTAATCGGTTAATAGCAGCGAAAGTCCTAGATAGTCGGTGCGCTACCACCGTACTCCTGTTAGGGGAGCACAAGGCGACATAAACATTAAGTTCACAACCGTAAGTAAACTTCAAGCCAACATATGATATATATAAATATCATTTAAACTTAAACGAGTTTAAGCATCGTTAATAAGGTAAGCATACTTGAGTCTTATAGCTAAAGTCTTAAAGTGAAGCATCTTAAATTACATAACCGTTATAAAAGCATAAGCTAAGTAGTTATTAATCCTCACAGCTACGCCATTCCGTCATCCCCGCAAGTACCTAAAACAGAAAACAAAACGTCGTGAGCCAAAGCTCAGTAACATACTACTCTAACAACGTAAATTCATTTCAACTCATTTTAGTTGAAAACAGAGAGGAGAGAATAGCGTTAAAATCATTTCACAAACATGTATCCGAAAACAACCATTCAAAAATCATAAATTCTTTTATGATAGTTATCATCATAAACATCTCATTTAGTATCTTGGCAAGTATAACAGAAAGGACGTCATCATTAGCGCCGTAGCCACCAGGGACGTTGTCCCTAACCAGAAGGTGGCATAAGCCATACATAAGTGCTCTACCACCTGAGGCAATGACCTCTAACCAGAAGGTGGCATGCAATGCCATACATAAGTGCTCTACCACCAGAGGCCATGACCTCTAACCAGAAGGTGGCATGCAATGCCATAATACGGATGCCACCAGGAACGATGTTCCTAACCAGAAGGTGGCGTTTCCGCCATAACAGAACATAGTACTGCCAAGAACCGTCTTTTACTTTCATTTATCATGTTTCATATCATTTATTTTCTTTTCATAAATCATGACATAATCATCGTATAAATCGTATCTCTTTCATGACATCGAGTCATGCATCAAAAATCATACTTTTCATAACATTCAGTCATTCGTAAACATTATTTCATAAAGCATTTCATATCCCACAAGCCATAAGATAACATTTGCATAAACATCATATTTAAATCAACATGAAACATATTATAAGGGGCTTGTGGGTGTTAGCAGTAGACGTTACCTTGTTCCTTGCTTAGTGACCTTGAGAACCGGGGGAGACTTGTAATACCCTTTCCTTTAATCTAGTCAAGTATTAATGCATTAGAGTCTTCTTTTTTAATTCTTGAAACTACTACTTAAAGGTTTTCTTTAAGTTTATAATGTTAATACATATACTTATCGTCGTTATAGTTATTATATTATTACAACGTCTTTCATAAACATTTTTTATTTATTTACTTAAGTAATCAAATAACATTAAAAGAATTATTAATTAAACTAAAGGTTTTATAATGTTATAAAATGATTTACTTAAACATTAGAACTTGTTATAAGAACATTAACATTATTTAAAACTAGTAAATAATTAGACTAAAATATAAACATGTGAATAATAAATATAGAAGTGAATCTAATATTATATTTAATAATGTGAGAACTATAAATTAGTACTTTTGCATAAATAAATATTTATATAAAAAGGAAACAAGCATTATAACTTAATGGCTTGCTTTTTATCATTTCATGTTCTAACTTTTAGTTTTATGTTAGTTTAGTAGTACTATGTTAGTAGTCCAAAGTCCATGAGTCATTAAGTCAACAGTCCAAAGTTAGTAGGTGTCCAAGTCAAGGTACATAAGAAGTTTGTCATAAGATTTTAGTTTACTTTAAACTCATAATATAATTAGAAACTTTAAGTGACAATTAAACTCAAAACTTATTATTTAAAATGATTCATTAGTCATGTTAAGTTAGCCATATTATTTTTAAGAATTTCAGATTTAAACATTTTATATACTTAAGAAATAAACTAGTAAGAAGAAGTTAATTTAAAATAATGAGGTATTAAACATACCTATTATCAACTCTCAAGAAGAAAACAGAGCAATGGGAGGAGTGGGCTTCTGTGGTGCGTGTGCTGGTGGCCGGCGGCAAGGGCGGCGGAGCTCAGGTGGGGCCTGGGGCGGCGGCAGCACTGCTGCTGGCGGCGCAGCAGCTGCGGACGCAGCAGTGAAGGGGGGGCAGCAGGGGCTGCGAAGGAGGGAGAGAAAGAGAGAGGAAAGGGAAAGGAGGGGGGGCTGCTGGCGGCGCGTGTGGGTGGCGGGGCTGCTGAGGCGCGTCGCCGACGGCTCTACCGGAGTGGTGGTGCTCCGATGGTGAGGAAAACAGAGAGAAAAGAGAAGGGAGAAAGAAGAGTTTTTGGGTGGTGATTTTACATAAGCAAATGGTATTTATAGGCAAATACTTGTGAAACAAGGATTAATAAAATCAGAAATTGGATGTAATTGAGTGCTTGGGTAAGGTGTGTGCAGCAAAAATCTGATTTTGTTGAAAGCTTGAATACTATCAATGGAGGGAGAAGAGAGGAGGAAGAAGGAAGAGTGTTTGACTAACCTTGCATTTTCTTTTTCCTTTATTTTTATTTTGTGCAAGTGGGCAAGTGGGCAACTTGCTCATCCTTTTCTTTTATTTCCAAAAGCTAGTACTTCATGTTCTAAGTACTTCACATTTTAAATATACATGTATTTTAATACATTAGTTGTATTAATATTTTATGTACATGTATATATACATATATATACTTCTTGCTATATAATTATGCGTTTACTTATTTTTAAAAAAAACTTATTAGCCACTAATTGTGATTTTTATAAATTAGTACGCTTTAAATTTTAGGGATATTACAATAAGTTAGTCTCAAAGGCTATTGTTATCCGTCTGAAAGATGTGTTACCAGGTCTTGTTTCAGAAAATCATAGTGCTTTTGTTCCAGGGAGACTGATCACAGATAATGCCTTAATTTCTCTAGAGGCATTTCATTCTATGAAGAAACGGAACAGAAGTCGAAAAAGGACCATAGCTATGAAGCTGGATATGAGCAAAGCTTATGATAGAGTGGAGTGGGGTTTCCTGAGAAAGCTGTTACTCACCATGGGTTTCGATGGTAGATGGGTTAACCTAGTCATGGATTGTATATGCTCTGTAACCTATTCCTTCATTATTAATGGGAAACTGTGTGGTCAAATTCGGCCAGGTAGAGGACTTCGTCAAGGAGATCCTTTATCTCCGTATATGTTTATTATGGTTGCAGATGCTTTTTCTAGAATGATCCAGAGCAGCGCCCGTGAGGGTCTTATACATGGCATTAAAGCTAGCAGGCAAGGTCCGGAAATATCTCACCTTCTTTTTGCAGATGACAGTCTCTTTTTTACTAGAGCCTCCGGTCGGGAATGCACCACTATAGTTGATATTCTCAACAAATATGAGTTGGCATCCGGGCAGAAAATTAACTATGACAAATCGGAGGTTTCTTTAGTAGAGGAGTGAACTATGCACACAAAGAGTTGTTATCTATTCTGAACATGCGGCAAGTGGATATTCATGCGAAATATCTAGGTATACCATCGATATTGGGGCGATCAAAGAAATCAGTTTTTCGAGTATTGATTGACCGAGTGTGGAAGAAGCTTAGAGGGTGGAAAGAAAAGCTCTTGTCTCGTGCAGGGAAGGAAATTCTGTTAAAAGTTGTGATTCAAGCAATTCCCTCTTACCTTATGGGAGTCTATAAGCTGCCGGCAAGTGTGCTACATGAGATAAAGTCGTCTATGGCTCGATTCTGGTGGGGTGGTTCCGATTCTACTCGGAAAATTCATTGGGTCAGCTGCGCGAAGATGTGTGCTCCGAAATGTTTAGGGGGGATGGGCTTTAAGGATTTGGGGGTGTTCAATGAAGCCTTGTTAGGACGCCAAATTTGGAGGCTCATCCGACACCCCAACTCGCTTGTAGGCCGCGTGCTCAAAGCTAAGTATTTCCCTAACTGTTCTATCCTTGATGCCTCACTTGGGTATTCTTGCAGTTTCTCTTGGCAGAGCATTTGGAGTTCGAAAGCTTTGGTGAAAGAGGGTATTGTGTGGAGAGTGGGAAATGGCAGTAATGTCAATATTTGGGACGATCCATGGGTTGTGGACGAGGAGGGGCGGTTTATTACAACTGAACGGAGTGAAGAGGTGAACTTGGTTAGTGATCTCATAGATTTCGAAAGGTGTGGATGGGATATGGAGAAGGTTGACAGAATTTTTAATGAGAGGGATGTGCGTTGCATTAGTGCGATTCCTATTAGTGTGCGTATTCCTTATGACTTGGTTGCTTGGGGACTAACTAAGGATGGTTGCTACTCGGTGAAGACTTCGTACATGCTGGGTAAAGGTTGTGATCTAGATGTTTTTCACCACGCGTGGGTTGTCATTTGTAGCCTCGACGTTGCGCCAAAGGTTAGACACTTCCTCTGGCGTTTATGCACGGGTACACTGCCGGTCCGAGGTTTGCTTCATCAGCGCCACATTGTTGTTGACAGTGGCTGCCCGTGGTGTGCTACCGCTACAAAGACTAGTGGGCATGCCATTTTCTGGTGTCCGAGACTAGAAGGGCTGTGGCGAGATAGTGGGTGTAGTGATGTTAGACGGGTGAGGGGCGAGAACGACGTAGTCAATTTCTGTGAAGTAGTGGGGAGTTGGAGAGACTTGGATGCTAAATTAGTGCAAAGAGGTAGCTACCTAGCTTGGATTATATGGGGGGAGCGAAACTTGAAAGCTTTCGAAGGCAAGGCTACTATAGATGAAGTGTTACTGACCCGCTTGGCTCGTTACATGGAGGAAAAGGAAGACTTTGCAACGAAGATCTACAAACCTTGTGGAGTTTCGAAAGCACAGCGGCCCAACATTTGGCATGGCCCACCTGAGGGCTTCAATAAAATTAATGCAGACGCGGCAGTAGGGGAAGACGGATGGGTGGGGCTTGGTGTTGTTGCCCGTAACCATGAAGGAGATGTTGTGTTCGCAGCAACTAGGCGAATGAGAGCTGGCTGGTCACCAGAGATAGCGGAGGGAAAAACTATGGCTTTTGCGGCTCGTCTTGGAAGAGATTACAGGCTCGGGAAGATTATCCTCAAAACGGATTGCTTATCGGTGGTGTCTCGTTTGCAAAAAGATGTCTATTTTCTGACTGACTTTGATGCTGTTTTGGAAGACATTATGTGCTTTTGTTCTAGTTTTGAGTTTGTTAGTTTTGATCATGTTAAAAGAGATGGTAATAGCGTTGCTCATCATTTGGCTAGGCTAGTTCCGTTTGGAGTGGAACAAAGGTGGGAGAATCATTGTCCACCTGAAGTTTCTTCGTATGTATTGATGGACAAATTGTCTCTTAGTTAATACACTAGCCTTTCCTCTCAAAAAAAAAAAAAAATAGGGGATATATATATAATATATGTGGTGCACTCTTGTTCGCTTTGAATTGCGTCTTTATTATCTTTTATTTAATAATAATTATTTGCAATTATTAGTATTCAACTAGATATGTAGGCAAAACCTCTCAACAAAATAAGATCCAAATGCTAAACTTTGAATAGAAGCGGTGTTCAATGGTCTAAATATTAGTTTTTTCTTTATGGACGGACAATATGTTATAAAACGCAGACTAAACTAGTTTCATCCAATTTTCTTTATAATCAATTAAGTTCGATAAGAGTATTACAACATTTTGTTTTCCTCTTATACTATTCCTTTAACACATCATCATGTTAATCAAGCCCCTTGCTTCCTGTAGGGCAAACTTGAGCTGATGCTTGAGCCATCCGATCCTCATGAACCCCTGCATTGCAAAAGTTTGCAAATGCCCGCATGTATTTCTTTCCATAGGTTTGCAAGAGTCCACATTGCGCTTCATAAGTATTTACCTACATACCAAAGATTAACATATTCACGTACATACAAATACGCAAGGAGAAGAAACATCATAAATAAATTATATGATAGAGTTGACAGATAGTATAGCCCGAACATGTTTGGAACAACGGATTCTCCTAGACCATATACACTATTTTAGACCATTCTAGTTTTTGGCTCATTGGCCTTTCTATTACTAGTCCTACTTTTGTGGCCCAATATAAAAGGGCCAAAATGATTTGGTTTTTAAGCGCATCTTCGACCTATAATCGATCGAATTTTAAGTATTAGTAATTTAGAAAGAAAGATTTGGACTGAAACTAACGTTATGATGGAAATGGCTAGTTATATTTTTGGTGCAATAGCTAACACTTCGTACATACTACATACCATTGCTTTGAGACAATCCCAATCATCAACAAGAGGAATTCCTGCTGGCCTAACCATTGTAAGATATAAATAACCTTTCACTTCACCAAATAAAACATTTGCAATTCCTTGCACATTTTTATCCACATGTTTTCTATGCAAGATCATATCGTCTAATTGTCTTTGAGCATCACTCTTCTCCTTAGAACCTTCAGGAGCGCTTCGAACCTATTCGAAAATCAATAACATATTGTTAATGAGAATTACATTGCAATTGTAAGTGAAAATTGATTGAGATTATAGCTAGATTTGATTAATACCTTTTCCTTGAAGTAAATAAGATCAGCTTCGCGTTGCTCAACCCCAATCAAAGGACTAATCAGCTCAGATTCATTCACAAAATAATTTCGGTATTGCTTGCTCAAACCCGAAACAAAGTACAGTGAAAGAAAATCCGAGTCTAGTTGAAGATCACCATATTGCATTACATGAGACATATTTGTTCTCTTCTTTACCTGTGAAATTACATAATCATTTAAGTTTTTCTTAGAGTACTACTAATAGACCGTTAGGTATTGGCGAAAACATTTAGTGGAAACTTTCTCTGTTTTTTAGTTGTACGCACAACATTCAGTAGTAAAATCTTGAAAATACAAAACGGAAATTGATGTATTTAACAATATTTTTTCTTTAGGTATACAACATACGAAAAGGCTAAAATTAAATATGCAAACAGTGTCAAAAATTAAAATCATACAACTAAATAAAGAAGAGGTAGTAGTGGCGCAATTGATATTGTTTTAGTCGTCTTACCAAGGAATATTGTTGCTCCAGAGTCTCGTTTCTCGGATCTGTTTTGTCACTGTTGAATGAGCCCAAAAAACATAATATTTATTAAATGCATGATACTCTTTTTAAAGCAAAAAGATGTTGATAATCAATTGTGTAGCTACTTAAACAATTAATTTTACTAAAGAATACATGAAATCAATTCATTAATAATCTCCTTTAGCTGTTAAAAATTTTAATGTTGGTGTGTTGAAAATTTATATTCACACTTAGTAACAACATCTCATACGTTAAACTTTATACTCAAAGTTTATGAAATTTTTGGTCAAAATATTCAAATTGCGTAAACTTTTACCTATTTTCGAGCCAAGCGACACTATATAAGTCACCTAAACATGTATCATCATATTCTTTTGGAACGCCAGGGTCTCCACCACAATAAGTCGCATAACTACTCTCATGCGAGTTTGACGCGGTTGTCACATATATGTTTAGGTTTGTTGGCAAAAGACCGTCAAAAATGCTTCCCGATTCACATGCCTCGACATAAATTACCTGCAAATGTAGTATGTTTGTGGATAGTAATTAAGTGCATGCATTTATGCACTAAAGTAACAATTAATTGCATTTAGACTCCGTCAATGCAAGTTGGACAAAAAAAACATTTTCAAAGGAAAATGATTCTAATCAACTCAATTGCAAATGAGAAAACTACTTTCCAACCCTTAGAAACTCAATAAAAAAAGATTTTGTTTTAAACATTATTCACCAAACGAAATACTCTCTTAGTATATTATTAAGGTACACACACTATTTAAAAAAAATGGATGAAAAGGGCTGCACTAGTTGAAGAGGAGTTTACCATGGACTTGTAGGTCTTTGAAGCATGCTTTGTTTTCAAAACATCTATGAAATCCTTTGCGTATATCATATCCTCGTCATTAGGCATTCCTAGTGATCCCGGAGGTGGCACAAACAAAAGTTACTACACGAATTTGTATCATAAGACATGCTTCACCTCACAAACAAAAAAAACAGGCATGTGCTTATTGGATAGGTTATTCATTTATCCATCTTATACTATAAAATAAATTAAAATTTCAGAGTATATTATTATATAAGATTTTAATTTTGATCCAATTTGAATTTTATAATTTAATTTACTCCCTTCATTTTTAGATAGATGCTCCACTTTAACTTTTATAAGTGCAAAATCACAAATTTGACCATTGATACATCTGATTATCAACTTGAAAAAATCTGAAAAGTTGACATATTGAAATTTTACATCTTGTTTACTAACCTTTGTTTTGTTTATATATTATCAAAAATACAGTTTGCAAAATTGCAAATAGTATAATTGTGAAAATGTAATATATATCTATTAATTAAAATTGATGCATAACAGAAATAACGCATTCGTAACGGTCATTAACTAGATTGATATCCATAATCAAATTTCATATAATCCGAGAAATATATCGTTACGAAATACCATCGGAGCAATATCATATGAAAGAAAAATTGACTTGATACAATGAACGTGATTTAGGATTAATGTGACTTAACCTTCTTAAGTTAACCGACAATATATTGCATAAGAGTTGTTATCTAAAATATATAGTGGATGCGAATTTACCAAGTACTCCGGGGCCACCATGATCGGAATAGTATATGAATATGTGATCATTTGGACCACTTTTCAAAGCCTTTCCACTACCTCCTTCAATCGCCGTTTCATTACCAAGTATAACCGCGAAAAGATTGCTAGTAGTCAAATTACTTCCCGTATAATCCTGTTTCAATAGTATGACAATAATTAGAATTATTATTTGTTCATGAATGCGCATTATTATAAACATTTATGGAAGTAAATTCTAACCTTAGGAACTTGTACGTATACATTTTCTCCTTGTGGGCGATTTATAATAACGCCTGGTTTAGGATTATCTTCATTAGATGCAATATCGTCGTACATGAAGACAATAATATTTTCATCTTTGAGACCTCCTTTCTTCATTATTTGATATGCATGACAAATATCTGCCTGCAAATGAGAAACATGTGAGTGTATTAACCTTTGTTACAATGTAATACGTTATAGTAATAAACGATAAAAGAAAGGGAAAATGTACATGGACCAAAATTTAAGTGATTTAAGTAATATGCATGTAAAAAATGTAATAAAATATTAAATGTCTTTTTACTTTTTTTTATCCAGAAACTTAATTTAGCAGAACTGCTGAAAAGTAACGGAGATAAGAGAATCCCAAACTCCCAACCTATAGAGAAACTTAGTAATGTTTTCCAAAAAGTAACCACAACAATACCCAAATTCAGAGACACTTACATGCGAATCCTCAACTTTTATTTTTACAAAAAATAATTTTGATGAGAGGAAAATACATGGAAAGGAAGTAGGAGTAAAAGAAATAAAAACATGAATGTGATGATTCTTATGTGAAAAATAAGAGTAACCAAGTAGCTAGCATTTGGTGACGTAGTTGGTAGGAAAGGTACTTGTGATGAAGTCACATGTTTATTTTGCGATCCTTTTGGATTAGAATTTCTCTAATTTCTCAAAGTTGAATGAGATTGAATTCACCGGCCAGCAACAGGTGACGATTCGATAAGACCAATTCTTTTGAAAAAAAAAATAGACTTAGAAGAAAGTCAAAAGAAAAGAGGGGAACCTGATGCCTATAATTTCCGTAACCAGAAGAACCGGCCACTAAGACTGCCCATTTTGTGCCTTGATCAACTTTGGAAGTTGATGAAATTAGAGAAAACTTGCTAAACAATGCAAGAAATGTGGCTGCTATTAGGATTGTTAAGTGAAGCAAATCCATTCAGGGATTTGCTTAAGAATTTATGTAAAGGTCGGAAAAATATAAGTAACAATAATAATGTTTTAAGATTTGAATTATGAGGAAGCTATAGTGGGTTCATATTTATAGACCCTAGGATCTGAATATAATTTGGAAGCTAGAAAAATATTTTAGAAATTTATGACATTTCACACCTAGTTTAGACTTTTAGTGAGGACTTGTTATCTACACCTTGAACTTTGAAGTACATAAAATATACTTCATATCACTAAAACACAATCTCACTATGTAAATTCTTATTTTTCCTATAATCTCACTCATTATAATTGAATAAAACAAAAAGATTGGATCTTGGAGGTATGTAGACGGTTATGACCTATATAGTGTAACGTATACCTAATATATATCTTCACGAGTTTCTTCACTAAGACTCTAAGAGGGAAAGAGAAACAAAAAGTGAGCTACACTATAGCTATCCAATCTAAGATTTGTTACTAAAATTAAACTAAAGTTATTAAAGTGAATTTTCTTGACTTTCACTTCTCCTTAGTTTAAATAAATTGAACTTATTTTTACTGAACTGAACGGTACTGAATTGGACTTATTTATACTGAATTGAACTTTTTTAATTGAACTAAACGGTACTGAATTGGACTTACTTATACTGATTTGAACTTATTCCACTAAAGTGAACTTATTTGTGCTAAAACTGAACTTATTTTTATAAATTTTGTATTTTTTTTCTCATTTGTAGACCCTGTTCATTTTAGCTTAAAACAATAATATTCAGTAAAATAAGTTCAATTCATAAAAATGAGTTTTCAGTAACAATCAATAGTGCAAAGAAGAAAAAATAACATGCATCAATAAAAGTAAGTTAACTTTAGTAAAAAAATTCAATTCAGTAAATATCAGTAGGCAATAAACCACATGAATCAGTTAAAATAAGTTTATTTCTAGTAAAAAAGTTTCGTTCAGTAAAAGTAAATTCAGTTTAGTACAATTAAACTGAATTGCACAAGGCCTTATTTATAGTGAACAAAACTTTTTTTTTACCGAATTAAGGTTAATATTCATGGATATTAGTTTTTCAAGTGAAGTGAACAAAATCTCAATATCTCATAGTATGTAAATTGATCTAAATAAAAAATTTCTAGAATATATAATTGGGCAATGCTTATTAGAGCATTAGTAATGCTGAGAAAAAAAAAATCTCAATCTTCTCTTTCCTCATTTCTCTCTCCTCCACATCACCCAATTAATAATTTATCAAAAAAAAAAGTGTTCAAACATATATCAATATGTATATCAATTTGAAGAGTATAAAAAATCTTACATGATGATATATTTTTTAAAGTGTACATTTTATAAAATTTAGTTTTGAAAAATATGAAAAGTTCATTGTTTTTCTCTCTCCTGCTTGTCACTCTCTCATTGGCTCTCTCCTTATTGAGATTTAGCCCCAAAAATCCCTATGGAGTGAGATTTTTTCCTCTTCCCATTAAGAACTTTTTTTATTCTCAAACAATTCTCAACACAATTGAGATTTTTTTGAGAATAGCATTAAGAGCATCACTAATGGTGAGAAGAAAAAAAAATCTCAATCTTCTCTTTCCTCATTTATCTCTCCTCCACATCGCCAATTGAGATTTTCCAATTGAGAATTTTTTCCACTTCTTAACACTGAGATTTTAAAAATTCTCAATTCTATTATCTCTCCTACTTTTTGCCTACCCCACCACATGTTCTCTCTTTTCACCCAATTTCAATACTACACTACATATTAATTTATTATAATTTTTTATTAGTAAATTGTATTATTAAGGTGATTATTATTAATTAATATAAATAAAATTAATTTATGTAATAAATATTGATATATAAATAATCATTAATAGAGAATTAGGATTTTTAGATTACATAATTATGATTTTGAATATTAATTTGGAAAATCACAATTAATTGGGAATTTTTTGAAGGTGTTCAAAATATAGCAAAATGGGTGTCTATGTATAGAGGATGAAAAATCATGAATTTTGATAATTTTTATTTATTTTTTTGATTTTTCATTTGCAAGATATTGGCCATGCAAATTTTAGATCCACAAAATTAATAAAAATCTTTGGCCCAATCATTTCACGCCAGCTGGACCGACGAGCGTCAGACCCAGCTGGGTGAATTTTTTTTTTTTCGTTTTGTTGGCTTGAAACGGCATCACTAGTGCACTACTCCCATGCGTTTTGGAGGACTGGCAACCTAGCATTTATTTGGTGGGCCCCTTCTCTCACATCTCATTGCAATTGAGATTTCTCAACTCCACCATTAAGACATTTTTTTAATCTCAAAAAAATCTCAACTCCCATTAAGGATGATCTTATGCTCTTAAATTCAAAATGACAGTTATGTGTGAAAGCATCTTTCCAGATTTTCATATTATATTTCTTTATTTAATTACTATATGCCATCTTCTATTAACACAATTCAATTTATTCTCTGTTTTTTATCACTTTATTTACTTTAATTTGACTTTTATGATCTGTAATTTACGCTTTCACATCTACATAGATATACCGTGTTGGTAAAAGTTGTACTTTGTCATGTGTCATCTCATATGGCCATCAGGCCATGTCAGCATCATCATATGTGATCCTTTTATCTTACTAAAAGTTTTCAAAATGCAAGTAGTAATAAGTTTTAATTTGAACAAGTGTCCTCTTAATATCATAGGCTCTAATACCAAATCATATTCCTTTTTGTTATAAAATTGAAATTAACATTTCATTTACCTTAATAGATTTGAGAAAAAGTGAACAGATCTCGTTCACAATATTTTTTTAATTGTTTAATTGGTTCTTATATCATGTGCTTAAAACTCTTTTAAAAATATAAAAATTAATCATCGATGAGGAACATTATTCTAGCTCAATTAAATAAAAAAACGGATGTGGGCCATCGTCGGGGCCATAAAGTAGTTTATATTTGATTACGTACAAATGAAATTATAAAAAAATATATATAAGAAAATACATACGGATAAAAACCTAACAACACCTTATAAGATATGTTTTATATTTTCATTTAAGAATTTATGATAGAAACGTTATATATGTGACCAGTAAAGTCAAGTTACGGTTAGGATCCTCTAGAATTTTATTATCATAGAGTTGTAGAGTTTACTAATTAAGGTAATGTAACCAATTAGGATTGCAATCATAAATGAATAAAAAGAAGAAAAAATTACTTATCATTATAATTTTTATTTAATATTCATATATTATTTTTAAAATATTATTTATATATTTATTTAATTCAATTCAATTCAATTCAATTCAGTTCAATTCAGCTCAGTTCAGTTAAGCTCCAATCAGTTCAGTTCAGTTCAGTTCAGTTCAGCTGAATTATGCCGACGAGAACAGACCCATAGGATATCTAATGACTAAGGCCTTGTTCAGTTCACCTTGAAACATTAACAACATTAATATTCAGTAAAGCAAGTTTAATTCAATAAAAATAAGTTTAATTCGGTAAAAAATAAATTCATTTCAGTAAAATTTAAACTCAAAAAGGTATTATTTGTACTAAACTAAACTTAATTTTATTGAATTTAATTTTTTTATATAGAACTAAACTTATTTTTGAAAACAAGATCTTCTAGTATGTAAATTAATTTAAATAAAATTCTCCTAGAATGAAGCATAAATTGAACTACAATTCAGCAAAAATAAGTTCAGATTAGTAAATATAAGTTCGGTTCATTTCAATTTACTAATAATAAAGGTTAACTAAACAAAGCCTTACTTCACCTTCAAATAAAAGTTGTAAAACTACTCAGTAACAAAAGGTTAAGTGTAATTCAGTAAAAATACGTGCAGTTAAGCAAAAATAAGTTATGTTCAGTAAAAATAATTTCAAGTCAGTATAAAAATTATAGGAAAAATTGCCTAGAATAATGCAACCTTTTGGCGATTCGCAAATAATAATGTAAAAAATTATAGGTTAAATGAGACACGTGTCGTATTATTATTGATTATCCTAAATCATTTTTTTTAAAAATTTATAAACAAAAAAGATACAAAAAAATAAAAATAAAAACCAAAACCCCCTCCCCTCCCCCTCCCCCCACCCCCAACACCACCGGCCAACCCCACTGCCACCCTTAACCCCACCCCCTCCTCCCCCTTCCCCATCCATAAAACCGCCACCCGCCCACCGGCCCGGCTGTGTCACCTCCTACCTCCCCTTCCCCAACCAAAAAAACCCACGATTCCACCCACTCACAACACCACTGCTCTGTTTCGCAACACCAGAAACGCAGCCGCCACAAATCGCTGATTGTCTCCTTCGCAACCACCACAGAATCGCAGCCAGCACCACCGCCTGACGCCACCCAACCAACCTACCCCTTTCGTTTCTTTGTCCGCAACCCCTCACCGCAGTCACCACAAATTGACATACCTCCCCTTAATTCCGTCGAGATGTGTTGGCTGGGATGGGGGGTGAGAGCGACAGGGGGTGGGGGTGAGAGCGGCAGGGGGTTGGGGCTGCAGCCTGCAGGCGTGGGGGTGGGGGTGGGGGTGGGGGTGAGGGCGTGGGAGGTTGGGGCTGTAGGCGTGGGGGGTTGGGGCTGTAGGCGTGGGGGGTGGGGGTAATTTTATTTTTATTTTTTTATTTTTTTAGTTTTTGTTAATATATTAATTAAAAGTTAAAGTTTTAAATAAAAATTATCAATTGTTCAGGTAACCGGTAATTTAACCTATTTAAAATAAATGGGGTATAAAGGTTGCATTATTACAGAATAATCTTTAGATTGCATTATTATCTGTGAATGAGCAAAAGGTTGCATTATTCTAGACAATTTTTCCAAAAATATAAGCTTGTTCAGTTCAGTGATAATAAGTTTAATTTACCTTAAAACATCAAAATTTAGTAAAATTAAGTAAGTTCAATAAAAATCATACCTACAAAGAAGAAGAATACTACATGAATCAGTAAAAATAAGTTTAGTAAAAATTAAACATCGTCTATTAACACAATTAGATTTAATCCCTTTAATTTATTTATATCACTTTGCCTACATTGGCTTTTATGGTTTGTAACTCACACTTCCACATTTATATTTAGGCCCTTTTTAGTTCACATTAAGATAATAATATTTAGTAAAAATAACTTAAGTTCAATACAACTAGTCTTACATGCACGCGATGCGTACGCAAGTACACGGAAAGATAAAATTAATGATAAAATTACATATAATAACCTGAATAATATGTAAGAGTAAATATCCTCAAAGTCTTGGAATTTGTATATATGATTAAAATAGTACTTTATCAAACGTGAGATTCATACGATAAAATATAAAAAAATGAAGGAAGTATTAAATTAGAAATAATATGCACATGACATGGCAAGGAAATAAGAAGTCCCCTTGATCTAAAGAAATGTGTACATAAAATTGGGATTTGGCAAGAAAAGCAAATCCCATAACCAACACTTGTTAGCATAGTAATTCCAACAATCTTATTGTAGACACAATGTACTACACCGTCTAGTCAATGTGTGGACTACAACGCTACAGTATAAATAAAAATTGCCCATATATGGACAATCATTGAGTCTCTTGGTAATGCACCTCAAAAGAGTTTCGAAAATATTTCTTACAAACACCTAAATATTTATATCGAAGTTCTATTCGAGATCAGAGTCTATTTTCTTTTTACTTAACGTTTAGAAATATAAACACCCATTATTTGTTCTTGGTAGATGTACAATCTTTAGTGGCGCCATTTTGATGGGAAGGAAACCTGCAAAGATATTAAAACTATTATAAAATTGATATAATTGGAATTATATACGGTTTAAACCAAATAGAACCAAAAATAGATTTAAACAAAGACAACAATGTTTAAAAAATGTAGATTAGTGCATACTTCCGAGGAGTCCAATATATCAGCCATCAATGATTATTTCTGCTTTTGCTAAACTTTGATTCTTTGATTATGTTCAAACCTGCATAATTGATCGGGTAAAATTAATACAACAATAGGAATTAATAACTATAGGATACATATAATTCGCCATTTGTACAAATTAATAAGATATAGTATCACTTAAGAAAAAGAAAATTTTTCTTTAAAATAGTAAGATAAAAATAAATTTTCCAACAAAAATCAGGCCCTTTACATTGTAGAAGCAAAAAGCAGTAGAATTAAGAAATTAAGAGAATTAATAAAGAGAAACCCACCCTACTAACACCCAAAAAATCAACCGGATCAAACTACCCTAACAAATTTGCAACAAACCCACCATGGCACCATACCTCTTTTTTGTGGGATTAATTATCAAAAAATCACGAAAATCTTCCCAAAAATATTCATATTTTCACCATCTTTGTTTTCCCTCGGTTTCATGTTTTTATCATCTATACATATCTTTTCCTTCTCTTCAAACTTTTTAACCAAATCAAAAGATAACGTTTGCCAACAATTATCAATATAGTTTTCCAAAACATCTCAAATCTTATAATTTGTAAAGATTAGAGGAGAGTTAGATACTCGATTCCGAACTTCAAAAAGACAAAAAAAAAATATTTTTTAAAATAAATTAACCAAAATTAAAAAGAGAATAAACACGGGAAGTAGGAAAACAGAGAGCAGAGAAGGAAGAGAAAAGGATCGTTAAAAAGGCAAAAGAAGTGGTTGTTGTGGCATGGACATCGGGACCGGATGCTCTGCAATTGATATTCATGCTTCCATGTCGGGCCGTTAGTGTTTTACGTTTACATCTCCTCTTGAAGTTTTTTGTTCTAAATTTATCACTGTGGTGCTCTTCTAAACCTGCATAATTGACTTACATGTTAACGGAAAAAATATAAGAATCAAAAGCTACAACATAAATTACAACATCTACAAAAATTGATAAGAATAAACATGAATATACACAAAGAAAGGAGGAAATAACTCACCATGAGATAGAGGAAAGACAAAAAAAAAAACTATAGCAGAGTAGACTGGAATATGAGAGATCTAACTATTTAATTTCTTTATAAACATATAATTGCAAATAAAATATAGTAAGAGTCAAGGCGTGCCGTTTATTTTTCCTCAATTTGCGTTAATCGTGGGTGAGGCTATGTGATGATGTGAAGCAATTAAAATAATTTCTAAGAGAGATGAACTTAAAATATG
Source organism: Patellifolia procumbens (assembly GCA_947645195.1). Taxonomy (NCBI): domain Eukaryota; kingdom Viridiplantae; phylum Streptophyta; class Magnoliopsida; order Caryophyllales; family Amaranthaceae; genus Patellifolia; species Patellifolia procumbens. The sequence continues at coordinate 467,432 of CANSGD010001469.1, read as the reverse complement.
GTATTTTCTTTTTCCCCCCTCATCCTATGCTAATTATGTGGGAGCGGTTACTGGTTTTTTGTAACTGTTTTATTTTTGTTTTTTTAAAGTGTAGGCACGATTAGTTTTTTGAACGTGTGTAGGTAATTTCTGATTTTTTTTTGTTTTCCTCCATTTTCTCTTTCTGTTGGATAATTGTGGCAAGGTTTTAATTTTTTTTATTTTTTATTTTTGGTGTCCCCCACGCTTTATATAATAGAGATTACTCGTTTATTATCTTTTTTGATTTCCTATTTTTTGGGAGTGGTGTTCGCTGTTAGTAGTGGTGAAAGTGGGGTGTTTATATTTTAAGTTTTTCCTTTACACGGTAATTGGTTTTAATTAATAGAGATAATTTTTTTGTATTCTTTTTTTTGTGGGAGTGGTGTTAGAAGTGGGTTAGTGAGATAATTTTTTTCTTTTTCTATTTTTGGTGTCCCCCTAGAGTTGTTTTATATAATAGAAATAAATTACTTCGGTTCAACAAAAATAAGTTCATTTCAGTTAGATAAGTACAAATCAGTCAAAATTTAGTAGTGCAAAGAAGAAAAAAACAACATGAATCTATGATAAATAAGTTCAGTTCAGCAAATATAAGTTCAGTTGGTAAAAATAAGTTCAATTCACCTTAAAACAACGAAGAAAGTTAGTTGAATAATAATCAATACTACAAAGAAGAAAAGACAAAAGTTTATTCATAAATAAGTTCAATTCAGCAAAATAAGTTATGTTCAGTAAAGATAAATTCAATTCAGTAAAACTAAGGTGAACTAAGTGGGCCTTAACTGAACTTGTTACTGAATTCTATTTATATTTACTATACTGATGAACATGTTTTTGTCGAATAGAAGAACATACTTTAAATTTAATGATTCATGTTGTTTAAGTTGGACTTATTTTTACTGAATTGAACATAGTTCTATTGAACTGGATTTATTATTATTGAACTTACGTTATTTTTATTGAATATTTTTGTTTTAATATTAACTAAATAATGCCTCAATTGATTCAAGTAAAACGATATATTCTAATGTTGGGTGTTATGTTGTTTGAAGAATTCAAGGAATTCATGTCAGGGAGATACAAAAAAATTAGAGTTTTTTTCCAGATATATCCAAATATATCGGAAGAAATGTATTTGGGTGTATTACTTGAGTTTTTATTTAATATTTAGAATATTCACGTTCTTTATGAGAAATAAAGTATAGCTATAAATATTCACAAGTGATTGTACCAATATATATAGAAGATTAGAAGTAGTGTATATTCTCTTTGTCCTATCCCTGTTTGTATGCCTACTTTAGTGAAGAGAGTGGGAAAGGAGTGCAGGATGGAGGTAACAAAAATGCAAAATTAGAGTGTCGCCTGTATATTTTAGTGCTCCACTCATTAATGCTAGTTAATAATGGAGGACACAAATATCACAACAAATACCTTCTTTAACAAAATTCATTGAATATTTTACACTTTTCATCCTTACCTTGCATATTCTAATAAAGTAAACTAAAAACAAAGCTTGCAAATACTATATATACATATTCTTGCGCATGCATCTTATAGTGCGTATTGTAGATATCCCACTCCATATTATTTTACATACACACATGCTTAATTGATGATTACATTATTTAATTTTGGAAGCTAATTAAGGCTTTTGTACACTTATCAGTTGAAGTCGTTTCCACACACTTGAGATGCTACTTTAGCCAATTGAGCTTGTTGCACACCAGCATTGCACAAATTTGCGAATGCCCGCATATGTTTTTTCCCATAGGTTGAGAGCGGTCCACAATGTGTTTTATAAGTCTCGGCCTGCATATTAGAAGCTTCATTAGTAATCACTAAATAGAAAATTAAATTATTATGAACAACGACAAGTCGATCAACCAAAAATAAAAACAATGTAGAAGTTGATATACCAGAGTTTTGAAGCAATCCCAGTCATCTACGATTGGTTGTTCTACTGATCGGACAGTTTTAATCATGTCATTGCCATTTTCATCGCCAAAAAGAGCTTTTCCGATCTCTTCAAAAGTACAATCTACGTGCTCCCTATGAGATAATGCAGCTTCCAACTCTTTTTGAGATTGTTTTTTCTTAATAGATCCTTCAGGAGCTCTCAAAACCTAATTTGTTATAATTATATTTTAAAAAAATCAGAAAATACACTAGAGATAAAAAGTTAACATGATTAATATTTAAAGTTTCAAACAAGTTGAATCTTGAAAAAAAGAAGACTCCAAAGTTTCTCATCCCTAACTCGAACCTTAAATAAAAGGCGAGATTTTTGTGAGGATATGTAAAGATTATCTATGTGTTCTCTAAATAATATAATGCGCTTCTGGTTCAGAAGATGGGGTGTCTTCAACCTCATCGTTGAAGGTGATAATCTAGTAGTACTAAACATCCTTTGGGGACTATATCAATGCCCTTGGTTCATATATTCAAAACTTCATTATTGATCAAATATGTGTACTAGCTTATCTTAACCTTTAGCTCGGTCTACTTCAATCAGATCATATTTAATTTTGTCCTACTATTGCAAGCACGATGCAAGACCTCGGTACTTATTTTGACAAAAAAACTATAATTTTTTTCTTATCGAGAGATTAAGATCCTCCCTAATAGAAAAAGACCTCCTACTCATTTATTTCCTCCGTATCCTTTTAAAAAGGTATATCCGTATATGGTATCATGTAAGTATTGCAAATTCTATCCTACACACGGAACCATGTAGAGCTACATGCGCACAGCTCAAAACGCGTCAGTTAAATGAACATCAGTCAGTGAACAATGAACATCATCCAATGAACATTATCCAATGAACAATGAACACCACCCAATGAACATTAGTTGGACATCACCCAATGATCCACCCAATGAACAATGAACATCACCCAATGAACATCAGTTGGACATCACCCAATGAACATCAGTTGGACATCACCCAATGAACACCAGTTGGTTCTTTTGATTTACTTTATTGTTCATTTGAGTGAACTTAATGTTCTTTTAACATAAACTGATGTTCATTGGTTGACATTTTCAAATTTTCAAAAATTTGAAAATTTTCATTTCAAATCAATTTTGGAGTCTTGTTCATTGGAGAACTGATTATTGTTCTTTGTGTGTGAACTTAGTGTTCTTTTAACACAAACTGATGTTCATTTGGTGACATTCATGGGTGACGTTCATTGGATGATGTGCAACTGATGTTCATTGATGTTCATTGGATGATGTCCAACTGATGTTCATTTAGTGACGCTCATTGTTCATTGGTTGATGTTCATTGGGTGTGTTCATTAGGTGATGTTCATTGGACAGTGGGTAATGTTCATCGTGCGCATGGTGCTCACCATAGTTCCGTGTGCAGGATCTACCTATTGCTTATATATATTTCAGATTAGGACATCATACAGTATTCAAAATTGTTATTTCTCCAAGTAAGAGACGAAAATTACTTTTCATGCAAAACTACAAAAGAATATTAGACAAACCTTTCGTCTTAAATAGAGAATGTCAGCTTCATGCTGTTCAACAGCTATTAATGATATTGGCTTGTGACCGGCCTTTGGGCCCTTTCCGCCTTTATTGTGATGTTTATGGGCCGTATCATGGGCTGAGCCCAAATAGAATGCTAAAGGGTCCTTATTGAAGTTGAAATTACCATATTCCATCACATGTGATCCATGATCTCCTCCTTCCGCCGTCCGTTTCTTTACCTGAGTGTATTTTTATTTTGAATAAAGTAAGTTTCATTTGAAATGAAAAAATGGAAATGTAAAGGAGAGGAGAGGATGGATGAAAGGGGAAATAAATCAAGGGAAAAAAGTCAGATAATTGTTTTTCGCCCTTTACAAATTAAACATAGAATTAAAAATGACCTTTTTTGAAATATATTTTCATTTCATTCAAATAGTATTTTATAGAGGATTACGGATTCAAATTAGGAATATGATAGTATAGTCTACGAGTAATATTATTCATGCAGACTGATATACTACAAAGATAGTTACATCTATTTACTGGACAAATTATTCATTTATTTAGACAATTGAAGATTATCTATTGTTATTAAGCTAGATTACACTCATTATCAAGTTTTATTAAAGGTAATAATATATCCACTCAGTACAAAAATTATATGTAGCTACTGTTCAAATGCAACATTCATGCTTACATACGCACTAGCGCGAGATGAAAAATCTTTTGTCTCGCAATTTATCTAGCCCTTGTGCAGTTGTATGCCATTTTTTATCATTCAATTATTATACGTATATCTTAGATATCTCTTTATATAAGGGAAGAGCGGATGGACACCAAAAGAAAGGAAAAAGAAAAAGAAAATAAAATGAAAGAAATATCTTAGCAGTATACTAATTAAATGTTTAACAGTTTCGCACACATCGGATGCATACAATACTAGTCAAACTATAATAGATGTCAGCGATAAGAACAATCGATAAAAAGAGCGGCACACAACTACTCGAGTCATACAAGAATGGTAAGACATACACTAATGTGAGATTAAGCTAATCATTAGCCCTCATTAAAATAATATCCAACTATTGCTTACCACTTGATATTGTTGTTCTAACGTCTCTGACTCGGCGTTGTGTACTTCACTGTTGACCATTGAAGAAAAGAAAAACAATAAAGCAAGTCAACGAATAAGTCACGTACTTTTTTTTAGGGGAAAAGAAGTCAATACGTACTTACGTAGTATATTTCTTACATTAGTCATAAAATTCGATGAAATTACGTACCTATCCTCCATCCAAGCAACACTATACAAGTCACCCAAACATGTATCAAATTCAGAAGGAGGACTTGGATCAAAGCCAGGGCAATAAACTGCCCAACTACTTTCATCAGGGTTTGATGCAGTTGTTACGTATATATTCCAATCTTTCGGCAAAAGACCCGCAAATATACTACCAGCTTCACAAGCTTCTACGTATATCACCTACACATCATTATGTAAAACAATTATAATCTCTCATTGGTCAACTCGATCCCGTCCAAATTTTACAAGCCCAACCCTTGGGACAAAGGAGCCGGAAGTTGGCGGGAATCGAACTCGCAAGTTGGAGTTCATATACACACGCTAGACAAGTTCGTTATGGTATAAATGTACTTCCTCCGTTTTTTTTTAATCGCTACACTTTCCTTTCTAGAAAGTTTAAAATTAATTGCTACACTTCTCCTTTTTTCCCTTATTAGTAACTTTTTCTCTCTATCTCTCTCCTACCACTTTTTCTTACACACTTTTACTCACTCACCAAAGTTTTGCCTAGGAGTCCGTGAAATGAGAAGTGTAGCGATAAAAAAAAACAGAGGAAGTATATATACTACTATATAGCTAACGTACGTACCATGCTTTTGTATGTTCCCATTTGATGCTTTTTCTTCAAGGTGTTGATGAAATCTTTTGCATATAGATCGTCGTCATTAGGCATAGCTTTTGTCCCCACGAGTATATTTCCAATTACATAAAGATCAGTACAACGTTTATAATACTAGTATAAACACGATAAGAAAAAATGAAGAAAAGTTGCTTACTTAGTACGCCGGGACTCCCATGGTCGGAGTAGTAAATAAAAATATGATCATTGGGACCGCTATTAACAACTTTGCCACTCCCTCCTTTGATAGCTGTTTTATTTCCAAGTATGGCAGCTAAAAGATTGGCGGTTGTTAAATTATCGCCCGTATAATCCTACATGAACAAGACAATACCTTATAAATAACTCAAAGTAATTGACAAGAATACTATTATTTGACCTACCTACAAGTTATATAACGTAACTAAGAAGTTAAATTCAAACCTTGGGAACTCCTTTGTAAACATCTCCTCCTTTTGGGCTATTTATGATAACCCCTTTTCTTGGATTTTCTTCGTTATGAGCTATGTCATCATACATGAAAACAACAATATTTTCGTCTTTGAGACCACCTTTCTTCAAGATTTGGTAAGCATGACAGATATCCGCCTGCAAATGCATTCAGCAAAAGATATAAACATCATCTTAACGTGAAAAAAAAAACCAGTTTTAAACTTATCAACTCTTATCTTATGGCCTATTCTCCAGGTAAGTAATATACTAAACTACTTAAGTTAGTCATACTCAAATGGCTATCGCTTTTGAAAAGTGACAACTAAAAACTAGGAAGAGTAGAAACTATTTTTTCCAGGTTCTAACAGCATTCAAAACTAAAGAAAAAACGATGATGAACGGGTCCTAAGCTTATCCGAACCAACTACCTGGTGTCTGTAATTTCCATATCCCATCGAACCGGCCACAAGTACAGCCCACTTGGTGCCTTCATCAGCATAGTTGGCTTTTGATGATGTTTCAAAAGCTGTTGATGACAATATTTCTTGTGTTAAACGGCTCTCAACAAGTTGAGTGAGTAATGCCAAGAGGAAGATTAAGATAGGAGAAAGATGATGGTGAGCCATGTTAATGATGAGAACTTTTGATTGAAGTGTTATTATTATGATGCATGTACTTTGGGATGACAAAGTGGGGTATTTATAGAATTATAGTGGTTAGATACTTTACATCGCATTCTCCATCATCAATATTTATGCGCGGTATTGATGTGACATTTTCATAGAAGATTCTAATGGTTAACTTATTGTATGGGTCTCTTAAGGATACTCTATATGAGGCATCCGCTAAGCAGAGTATATGGATCTAAACTTGATGCAAAGAGCCTTACTGGCATAGTCTATCAGGCAGACTCATAACGAAAAAGTAAGAGGTAACTAGAGCCTATATAGGAATCAACCTTCGCCTTTTAAGCAGGCCCATATCCAAATGAAAGCTTAGGTCAAGTCCATGTAAGGAATATGTCTATATTTTTCTACTACAAAACTCATGCACGTATATAGAAAAAGGTATATTTGCGAAGGTTTAAACTTTCAACTTCAGATTAAAGAGTTGACTTAAGCATTGGAGGAGCTTTTACCGGAGACTCCTTCGTCGCCAATTGTTTGCGTTTCAGGTGACTAGACGAGAAGGTTTTGGATACCACATTATTCCACCAGCAAATCTCATCCACCACCACTATTGTTTTATACAGAAACAACGAATTATTATCAATGACAAGTCACATCAATGGTGGGACTAAGAGGGGTTGTTGTAGGCCATGATCTGGCCTTTCAGATCGTTTTGTATATTGATTCAAAGTTGAAAGTTAAAGCAGGGGTTATAATTTTGTAATGAATTATATAATTTTTGGCTTTTTGTAATGGAAAGCGTTCTGATTTTGCAACTATGTTAGATACTTTTGATTATGTAATGAGAAAATATTAAAGTCTAAAAAGATGAGATTATTCTCTTTGTCCACTAATATTATTATAAGATTTGCATAATGTGATTAATATCACTACTCTTTGTTGGAATCAATCATCTAGATTCTAGATTTGTTTATAATGGAATGTGCGTATCAGCGTATGTATCACTAAGGTCTAAGGATGGTAAAAGGGTGACGTCCTGATATCTAGAATGCTAATGGACAAGGGTTTTAATTTACTATTTTTCTAACTTATGCATTACTTGTACTTCGCTTTAAGTATATAGGATTATCTATTTCGATTTTTCTTTTCACAATAAACTTGCTAAATAAATATAAGCTAATAGAAATATATATTTCCTTTCTCTATTTCGCTTTAAGTTTCGAACTACAACAAACAATTTTATAAAAAATACTTCCTCCGCTTTTTTTTACTTGCATTATTGTACGCATCCCAATACGCATTTTATAAGTTTAATATTTTGAGTTACACATACAATAAAATTATACAAATTAGATATTAATAATCTATACAATGAGACGAATCTAACAAGATCCCACATGACTATAATTTTTCTTATATATAAGTCATACTAATCGTTTAAAAGCACATGAATGAATAGTGTTACAATCACAAATGATGCGAGTAAAAAAAACGGAGGTAGTATTAGACTTACCGAATCAATTAAACTAGTTACTAAATGAATTAAACTAGTCACTGAATAAATCAAACATTGGGCCTGTTCTGTTCAGCTTATTTTCAGTTCAGTTCAGTTCAGCTCTAATAAGTTCAGTTCAGTTAAGCTCTAATAAGTTCAGTTCAGTTCAGCTCCAATAAGTTCAGTTCAGTTCAGTTCAGCTCTAATAAGTTCAGTTCAGTTCAGTTCAGTTCAGCTCCAATAAGTTCAGTTCAGTTCAGTTCAGTTCAGCTCCATTCATTATTTAACCATTTTGTTTAATATTATTATTGTTGGTCTAATTTATTTTACTTATTATTGTTATTATATAATAATAATTATTATTATTTATATATATTGTTTTTTTATTATATCTTTACTCATTATTATTACTATTATTATTATTATGGCTGAGCAAAGTTTGGGTTGGTACACGGTTTAACCAAATTTCATGTCAATACGAGTATTCTAATTTGCAATTGTTGCTTTATTTTACTGAATAAAATTCATTATTACATCGTACAAATAAGCTACAAAAAGCTAGAAGATATGAAAAAATTACAAAGTTGCTAATAATACTGCAGTACTATTTAAAATACAACATTGTTGTTACGTTGTATACTAAATATACTTTGGCGGTTTGGTGTATTTCTATCATAGACCAACCCACCACAAATCGTGGTTTGGTTAGAAGCACACATCAACCCATGTTTTAAGCTAATTATTATTATAATGGTAATACTATTAATTTACTTCTTAGACATTATATTATATCATCATCATAAAGTATTAATATATTAATACTAATAATTATCAATAATTATTATTTTTAAAGTTAATTTATTATTATTATTATTATTATTATTTTATAACTATCATAATAACATCAAAATAATATTATAATTATTCATTTGATATTATTCTAAATTATTAATTTAATTATTAGTACTTATTATTTAATATTCATAATAATTATTATTTACTTATTATTCATATACTTATTATAATTTAATTCAATTCAATTTAGTTCAGTTCAGTTCAGTACAGCTCTAATAAGTTCAGTTCAGTTCAGTTCAGCTCCAATAAGTTCAGTTCAGTTCAGTTCAGCTCCAATAAGTTCAGTTCAGTTCAGTTCAGCTCCAATAAGTTCAGTTCAGTTCAGTTCAGCTCCAATAAGTTCAGTTCAGTTCAGTTCAGCTCTAATAAATTCAGTTCAGTTCAGCTAGAATTAGCCGAAGAGAACAGGCCCGTTGTGATTATTGAATGAAATAAAACATGTCCGGAAATGGATTAAACTAGTCATTGTTTTCTGGAAAAGACAGTTTGTTATCTTTTTCGTATTGAGATTTAGGACCTGTTCATTTCAGCTTAATTTCAGTTCAGTTCAGTTCAGTTTTAATCAGTTCAGTTCAGTTCTAATCAGTTCAGTTCAGTTCAGTTCAGCTCCAAGCCTCCAATCAGTTCAGTTCAGTTAAGTTCAGTTAAGCTCCATTCTTTTATAACCATTTTGTTAAATATTATTATATTGGTCTAATTTATTTTACTAATTGCTCTTATTATAATAATTATTATAATAATATTATTATTTATTTTTATATCATTATTATTATCTGTATATTATTTTGTTTATTATAGCTTTATTCATTATTATTACTATTATCATTAGGGAGGAACATGGTTTAGGTTAAAAGCACAAATAAACCTGCGTTTTCAGCCAATAATCCAATGAAATCACGTCAAAACGGTTTATGATGTAATTTTGCACGGTCCGACCCAGGGCCTGTTCTCCCCAGCTTATTTTCAGTTCAGTTTATTTCAGTTCAGTTCAGTACAGCTCCAATCAGTTCAGTTCAGTTCAGTTCAGTTCAGTTCAGCTCCAATCAGTTCAGTTCAGTTCAGTTCAGCTGAATTATGCCGAAAAGAACAGGCCCTAATTATTATTTTATTACTAAATATTAATATATAATTAAAGCTAATTATTAAAAAAGAAATATTAATGTAATTCTTAGATATTATTGTTATTATATAATCCTCATCAGGTCTTAACATATTAATACAAAGACTATAAAATAATTGTTATTAATTATCATTATAATCATTAATTATTATTATTATTAATTTGATTATTAATATTATTTATTTATAATTATCATTTAAAAATATCCAAAATACATTTATTATTATTATTCATTAATAATTATTCATTAGTATTACTTATCATTATTATTATTTAATATTCATATTATGATTGTTTAAATATTATTTATATATTTATTAAATTCAATTCTATTCAATTCAATTCAGTTCAGTTCAGTTCCAATCAGTTCAGTTGTGTTCAGTAAATCTAAACAGGCACTTAGTCGTTGCTTAATTTTAATTTGAAAGTATACGATGTTTTACAAGACTCGCTAATACTAGCTTTTTAAACATATGTATCAATGAGATTTACAATGGATTTAGAAGATATTTATTTACACTTCAACCCATTGTTTTCGAGAAGATTGAGTAACTCATAAATTGGAATCATCTATGTCAATTTTCACTATTTTAATAATCAAAATTTATGGGTATCCTTTCCATATTTTAATAATCAATTTTCACTATTTTATGATACTGTTTTTGTCTAAATTTTCATTGCTCTGTACCTTCATTCCAATCTAAAAAAAAAAAAAAACTACCATGACCAATCGAATCAACGAAGATGGCCTTTTTCACCTTTGAATTGAATAATTATAATTGGAACCGATATAGGAAATATATCTCCAAAATAGAGACTATTTAAAAATAAATCAAACTTGGGAGTTGGGATTCATTGGAGTAGCGCTCCTATAGTCCTATCTTGGCCTTCATACAATTTTTATTGTACATCCGAGTGTACCATGAGCGTTGTACACTTAATGCTATTTTTTTGCTCGTTAGTCATTTACACATCTATTTTTTTTACTCATTGGAAACATCCCAATGAGCAAAAAAAAAACGGTGTACGATTAATACTTTTTGAGATTCATAGAGTTAATTAATCAGTGCTATATATATCATTGAGAAAGTCTAATCAACTTACCTTATGCTCTATATTTGCGTAGAAAGTAATAAATTAGCCCAAATTAATTTAAACTAAAAGATACTACTCCCTCCGTTCCCTTTTGTTGTTTCCATTTGGAATCTTACACTATTTGAAAGTAGAGAGAATCTTCTAAGTGGTTTCCAATATATAAGAAAAAACATAGTCATGTGGGATCTTGTTTTATTCGTCTCGACGAGTACATCAAGAATATCAAACTTTTATAATTTTTATTAACATGTTGTTAGAGATATACACGATATAAAATGTGCATTGGCAAACGTGAAAAATCAAATGGGAACAACAAAAGGGAACGGAGGGAGTATGTGTTTTTGAATTTTGGCAACACTATTCAATTATATTCTATTTAGAAGTTTGATTTGAAAAGGTGAAATTAAAGAAATAAAGTATTTCCAAAAGTTTTAAATAGTTGAGGTGATGTTTTGAAAAAGTGAAAAGAATCTTCACGTATTCCATATTATTTCTCATTAATAAAACTAGCTTTAGGCCCGTAAAAATGCACAAAAATGTTAATTTATTCGATTTAAGAAATTTCTTATTTTTTCATTAAACTAATTAAGATTTCATTATATATTAGTACAATATAAATGAAATCATCTCTCCAATAAGAAGGAATATAGCTGAGTTGGTTAAATTATTCATCTCATTTTCTATCTTTCCTTCCTAACTTCTTATGCCAGAAAATAAACTCCCTACTATCTCGTTCTCACCTCAACTACATCTAAAACAAAACAATCAAGATCAATCATTTCTCAAGTAATTAACTACTTGATAGCTCCAAATCGATCAAGATCAATCCATTCATCAAACTATTAACTACTTGATAGCTCTCAATTATCATGCACTAACCAATAATATCTTGTTGCACTAAAATGGGAAAGTTTAGTCAAACTTACCCACTTCGCAATTAGTGTATGCTAGTAATTACATGCTATATACTAAAGAAAAAACATTTCATGCTCATACCATAACTATAATAGTGGAATCTACATACTCAAACAATAAGCAATGATCTCCCACTAAATAACATATCTTACATATGGGAAAATTTATCAAGTAGGGGACCAAAGTCAAGTCTTTGTTTTTGACTATGGTTGATAGGAAGACCTCGAAACAAAGCCAACCTGACTTTCAGTAAGCTAAGCTATAAGAGATAGCCTTTAGAATAACATAATTGTTGATGAAAAACTATCCTCAATATACATGGTCCTCACGCAAAAAACATAACCTTCTAAGAAGGCCTTGGCCTGTCACTTCTATGCACTCCTTTATTCAAAGTTAAAAGAGGGAATTCAAACTGTTTCTTAGTTAGTTAAAAACGGGACGGGAATTAAACGGATTTCAATTCGCCGAGTTTAAAACGGCAAAATTTTGAAAAATACGGTCAAATATTCGACAAAAAGAACATTGACTTTTTATAATACGGAATACGGATGTATACGTGTTTAAAACGGCTCCACCTTAAAAGTTCGGCTAAAAATACGGACACTATTTTCTTGTGTTTTATTCATGTTATGCTCTAATTTAAAAGATAACAACTAATATACCTATTCACCATAAGTAGATCTCAATATTTTCGAAGAACATATGCTATAAAAGACTCAATGCAATAATTACGGTAAAACTCTAAAAGGTCGCATATAGTCGCAGAGACATGAGAATTTGAGACACGTGGTTTCTTTTTTTCTTTAAAGGAGTTTTTTTCAAAAAAACGCATTCGACGCGTTTTAAACGCGTTTTATACGGGAGGTGGAGTTTTTTTGTGTTTAAAACGGAGGGGGCTCAAAAAAAAACGTTTTTTTGGCGTTTTTTTCAAAAAGACGGATACGGAGTTTTAAACGCGTTTTAATTAACTAAGAACTTTTTTTTGGGTGTCAAAAGAGAGATTAAAGTGTAAGGGTAGGATGTAGACGGGATCTGATTTTTGGTGTTCGTTACCACCATCTTAAGACTTTACAACCTATTGTTGATTCTGTTCACCTTAATATAGTAAAATTCATAGAAAGTTAGTTGAGTTGGTAAAAATCAGTTAATTTCAACAAAAATAAGTTCAAGTTCGTAAATATAAGTTTAGTAAAATAGGTTAGTAAAATTAATACAAACTGGACAAAAAGGGTCTAAGCTCAATGGCCATGGTTAATTAGATTTTTATGTTTGACTTCAGAAGATGTTTATAGACAAAGACTAATTAGATTTTCCATGTATAGTAGAAGTCAAAGCTAATATATATACATATCAAATTGAAATAAATATAATCCTAACATGGAAAAACCACGATGTTGACGAGCTTAAATACCCTTTCACATCGATGTTTGATGCAGAAGGATTATATCAATTTGTTGTAAATTTGAATTAGAACTTGATTTAATTCAACTTGTAGACATGTATCGCAACTTGCACAAAGTTCCGATCAACAAATCATCTTTAAACTTATAACAAAAACAAAATCAAGATCTCCAAACTAAACATAGAAAGAGATCAAACTCAATATGTGAGGTAGATATACCCTAAAACTTCTCTTGTTCTTGTTTAATTGCAGCATGGCCACATAGGCCTCGGAGAGGGGCACATCTTTTAGGAGAGCGTGCATGTGAGGTATAGAAAAAGTGGACAAGTGATAAAAAGAGAGGTATAGAGAGCTTATTATCATACTAAAGTAATATTATAATTAATTCGAAACTTCCAAAAAAGCAAACTATTGCAAGTGAATTAAGTGATTTAGATCGAAGAATAGTTTGACAGTTGAATAGCTCTATTTTAACATGGCCTAACTTGATAGATAACATCCTTTAGGAGTTAGGCCGAAGGATAAGGGCTATATACCTATATCCAACCCAAATGCCTTTATAGAGGTTCAATTCCACTAATTCAGAATTATAGATACAAATCTTATTATTAGACCGATTTTTACTCGCTAATTGTAACTATAATATGTATACACATGTATTAGCACACTAATGTGTAATGTCAAGGATACGATTATGATTCTCAGGAATTCTATACTTGTAGATTATGCATTTGAGATGGATCATGCTACTATAAAAGATATGCTTAGTTTCAGTATAATAATAACTGGATGGAAAAGCACAATTGCAGGCATGCAGTGACAAGAGAGCATGGGAGTTTACCAAACCCACTTTCTGTTTTACTCCAGGCTCCCGTATTGCTTCATCCACTAGCCATTATGCGGATTTCCCAATTCCTAATTTTTATAAGCAAATTTTGTTTATAAATAACAGAGTAGATAAGAAGAAAAAAATTGAGTTTTGACTTAATAATCACGAGATCAAACTTCACCAGGAATTTTTTGGGGCGAAGATTTGCTTATCTAAAATGTAGATTTTGAGAAGTGACTAGTGGAACTTATAAATGGAAAATATCTCTACATATCAAGATGATAGGATCAACTCTTTTATTGCATTCGAGAAATTATTAAAAAAAATTGAAGGGAAGCGAATAGGGTAGGGGGGAAGGGAAGGGAAGTGGAGTAGTTACAATAGCAAAGGCATTACCAATTATAAACAAGGGCAATCGATTAGGTTGCACAAATTTGAATATGAGCACGATATTATTTAACAAATTTGACCACACAATAACCAAGTTTGGCTCAGTCTAGTGGTAAAGGTTTGATCTCATGACTTAAAGGTCATGGGATCAAATTCCACTAGGGGCATTTAGAGGTGGGAATTCCCTTACCATTCCCCCTACTCTCAAATATCGGGCCCCGCAAACACCAGATCAAGAAACTGTGCTAGTTGAAATCTGCCTAGGGGTCCACCACATTACCTTCACAAAAAAAAAAAAATTGACCACGCAATAACGGAGTTGTTATAACAGAGGAGACGTTAAAGAATAATTAAAAAAACGCGAAAGATAAATTGGCACACAGAGAGTTTAACGTGGTTCACTAACAATGTGCTAGCTACGTCCACCAGATCCGGGAGGGAGTAGTTTTTTATTAGGAGAGAAACAGAATAAATAGTCTTAACCAATACTAAGATAATCAGATGTACTAAATACGGCTAAAGGTTTAGTCTAAGGGTTTATATAACACCCTTATAGTTAACCTAAACAGATTTGGGCCCAAAACCCACAACAGAATACAAGGTTTACACTAGTGGAAAAAAAGCTTGTTGATGCCGGTTAAAACCACCACTATCTGCGTATTAAGAGGCACATCTATTGAAGGCGCAGCTAATTATAAAAAAACATTAACTGCGTACATGGCCGTAGCAAGTGGACTCCATTAGTTGCGGGCTATGTGATGAGGCCTGTAGCAACAAGGTTCATTAGCTGCGGGCCTCACACATAGCCCGCAGCTAATATAATCTTTTGATAAAAAAAATCTGCAGTCTGCCCTCCATCCCCCAACCAAACCTCCTGTCACCCAACACAATGGAAAATATCATTTTTGACCCCCCCAAACTTCCTGCCACCCAACAGAATGGAAAATATCAATTACAAAATTGACAACCAGGCATAAATACGTCCGAATCCACAAAGTTTAAAACTTGTAAATATAAATTAATTTTGCACCTACAATTAATACAATGTGGTACTCGAAATATCAAAGTCAATTGTAATTGCGCTTAGGAGTAAATAAGATAATAAAACATGCAAACTTCTTTACTAAACATGAACCAATCGCAAAAGCCAGACCACAATCAATCACAAACGGGTCAAGAGCATAACACTCTTCACAGAATCCCCCGTCACAAAGTGCAATGAACTTGGTCTGAAGTTGAGAGTTGGCTTTGCAGAAAGGGGGATGAAGAATAAAAAAAACCTGTAATTTGCAGCCTGAGAGGGGAAAGACCCTCTTTTCCAATCCGATTTGACGACTTTCCTCACTTCAGTCGTAGTTCTAGTACTCTATCAGGTAAAACCGAGCATTTTGGCCGGTTTTTTAGGGCTGCTTGTTGAAATGGCAGAGAGATGTCAGGTGCTTGATGAATAAGTGCTCTAAATTATTCATGACTAACATGACCTATGCGAACAACAAAACGAAGTGATATCAGGTGCTTTAAAAAAATATTATATTATAAAAAAATATTCGGGAGGTTACAACTGACCCTCTCATACATTTACTGTGATAATCAACCCACCAACTACAAATGCTGAAATCAACAAAGTCACTAACACGGAGCAAATATAAACTGACCAAAACAAGCCCCAAACCGCAACGGCGCAACGCAACACAAGGTTAAACAGTGATTTATGCTCATTCAACCATTTAGATACAAATGGACTCAAAGTATCACCAATAAGTTTCCATAATCTCCTTAATTTTGCAAGCATAAATCTTTTACCAACCCCAACTATAAAAAATGGATTAACAGCAACCATACGACAGCAACACAGCATCCAGAATGGGAAACTAACAAAGCTAAGTAACAAATTAAATTGGAATGTAATTGCTTTGACTACCATTTCAGCAAGAAAAACCAATAAATTGAACTGCCCATCATCAATATCTCTACCAGTTCGAGTATCTATTATGATATATATACAACGAGACACACGCACATAATATCAGTTGATTGAGAGTTTGATCACATAAGTATCATAACAATCAATTCGGCACACTAGTATTCACTAGCCACTCATATTGAATCCTAGGGAGACAGATATACCTATAGTCATATAAAAAACAACTCTTGTACTTCAATATGGTATCTATTTTTCAAATTTAAATTTGGTTCAATTAACTAACATAGACACCTTTCATTGCTGAAATCTTTTCATGTAAAGTTCAGTACTTCAGAGTTCAAGAAATGACAGTATTCTGCAGAGATACTACTGACACTTTGTTAAAAGTCTTTCTTTATCTACTATCTAGAGTTCAAGAAATTAAAATGTCCTACTGACACTTTGTTAGTAAAGGCCCTCTTCTAGGAGAACTAGGAGGTCAAAAGCGGAACTATAATACCTCTTCAGAGGTAAAACGTATACCATTAATATAAGCTACTCCTCTCCCAAAAGATGCCATATACCATTATTATAAGCTGCCCATGATTGCTAGACAAGAATGAAAATGGATCAAAATTTAACAAGAGATAGAGGAGGGCAAAGGCATCCCAAATCTTCAGGCGTAATCAAGGTTGTTAGGATCGGGATCCTACCTTCGATCGATGAAGGGAGGTAGGATCGAATCGTGGGATCGTAAGATCCTACTAAATAACATTTAAAATTATCAAATATGCTATAAATTGACTAAAAACTATTTTTTCAAAAGGGTTTTATTGTTATTAAGTATTAATTTGCTCAAGAAAGACCGATCTCCAATTAGCTTTTATTGTCTAGTAGTTAAAAATTTAATGACGCAATACTTAATTGATACTTTATGTGCAAGTTTGTCAATAATGGAACATTAGTTGTGAAAATTTTCAAGTTACCGACCAATAAAATTATATTAATGTTTCATATCATATAATTTCCTAGTGAGAATGGATTAATACATTAACTTTAGACACATATAACATAATGAGTAATAAAAAAATATGCAAAAGTCTCCTAATATAGCGAAAAGTAGGATCGGATTGTAGGATCGTAAGATTGCAGGATCGTATTAAGATCGTACGACTCGTAATTATTATCGAAGTAGGATAGTAAGATCCTACGAACTTTAAGATCCCACCAAAGATCCGGATCGATCATGCAATTTTGGATCGTAGAATCATACGATCTTGAGATTTGGATCGGAATTTTAACAACCATGGGCGTAATGCATTAGATCAGCACGCATATTGCACAAGGCCAAATAAATATGAAAAGCTGAGACCAAAACCGAAGACGAACAAACAAGCACATGACTATATTGACTGAAGTACATGTAAATTGTATGCTCAAGAAAAATTAAATAGACGTCTCACCCAGTTTGCAATCCATCCTGGCAAGTGGACAGTGGTAATACTCTGGGCTTAAACAGCAGTCCGAGATCACAATGGAGCCAACCAGTAGATAATTTTCACTTGATTGTCTGATTAATCTTCTAACATCCTGTAACATCTAAAAGAATTGGATTTCAGAAGTGAAAATAATTGAATTGAAGGTTGGTAAAGCCCTACAAGAAAGAGAGGGACGTGGAAAACGTTAAGTTCTTCAACAAACCAGCAAGAAAAGTAGTTAGGGTTCAAATGATTCAACTTCATGAATTCTCACGAGAAATCCCTAAGAAGTACAAGAGAAATAAATAACACGAATCTAAACCAAAATCCAAAAAAAATGAGAGGTTACCTGACAAGGGCGATTTGCTGATTCCTTGAGGCTACATTACCCTTAGATTCCATCTGTTGCTAAACCATGCAGATCCATAAATGGAACCGATTCTGGCAACATTGTACTTGGTTAGAGCCTGAGCCTCCTATTCACTGGGTTGAAATAGGTATCCAGACTTCTCAGTAAACGAGTCAACATTGGCGGAAGCGGAAATTGACGTCGTCTTAAGCGTACAAAGATTGAAGTTGTGATGGCAGCCGGGATATGAGCGGGAGAAGGGAAGACATGGCTAGCAGGGACATAATTGGGATCCTAAAAAAAGATTGTAGCCCATAAGGCAAAAAAGAGGGAATGAGACCACGTAACATAGCTTTTATGAGATAAAGTTAGATCAAAAGGTTAGTAAAAACACATACCTCACAAGCTAGGATCAACCAACCTTGCTAGTGTTCCCACTTCATCATCCCATCTGCGTTAGAAAATGATCAAAAAATTGTACCCTAAAATCAAGGACACTAATGTCACATTCTAGTCACTCAAGAAGAGATAAAAACAAATCACATTATAGTTGACCCATAAGAGGCTTAAACAAATCTGGGATGAGAAATCACATTGTAGTTGACTCAAGACGAGATAAAAACCATCAAAAAATTGTACCCTAAAATCAAGGACTCCATCAAAGCTGGAAAAAATTGCAGCCAAAAGTCTGCAACTCTGCATATGTGCACCTCTAAAAGCATCTGAATGGGATATGACAAATTAGAGGCCTTAGACACTTGCAGACCCGAGTGGCTCAGCAAAATCACAACACCAAACACAATATTAGATCGACATCAGAAGCAGAAGCAGAAGCAGTCAGAGGAGGCACACAGCAGCATACCCTTGAAAAAAGTAGCATCAGTCTTCTTTTTTCACATCTAGTCTTGAAAATGAAGTCAGAGGAGGCATAACGTACAACAAGGAAACCTGAGTCCGAAACTAGATCGACATCAGGCATGTGTGCCAAAACAGACCTAACAACACCTATTAAGAGCTGATGAGGCCTACACACTAGACACCATCTTAGATACTGCCAACCTAAACTGACTTCTAACTTAATACAAACTGCACATGAATTTGACAGAGCCAACAGCATAGCACACCAGGTGTCATCACCTTTTCTGAACAAACCCAAAACGGCAACCAACACAGCACCAAAGACAGCCCCAGTAGACCTTGATAGAAGCTCAAATACAGCAGCACAATTTTTAAACTAAATTTTGGAGCAGATAATTGAATAGAGAAGCTCAGAACATCAAACATGGAAGTAAACTCAATAGCAACAACTGAATCGGGTCAAACAACAGATTAAGATCCCACACCTTGGCTGAAGGAAATTTGCGCTTCCATGCTGCATGAGCTTCGTCTACTACTGCTTTTGCAGCTGCCTCCTTGTTCTTTGCTGACCACACGACTGACACAACCTCGTCGTTGCTCAGTACATCCCACACCTGTATTTTAATAGATAAATCATCAGCATAAAAAAAACTTGTATTTGAAGCTACAAATATTGTGTGATACATTGCAAACAATACAGTAAATTGCCCTCTTAAGAGAACAATTCTGATGCAGAACCGCAAACAAAGAAAAATCTTCCAAAATGTCTTCAAGATGTTCTTATTACAGAGTAAGATTTGACACCAAAAGTCCCCACTATACCTCCTATTCTATAAACATTCCAACTACTAATTAATTCAGAAAACTCCCAACTTTAGGACACTTTTTCCAACGCAGTTCCTTATGACTTAGAACTTTTGTAAGTAGTTTCTATTATTTTGAGGACTATTGCTTATTTTTCCTTCTATCTCCTATTGGATATCAAAACGTCTTCTTAAGTTTGTTAATACTTTAGGTTATAAGTAATGTGAGACTGTTTTAGTAAGACATCCCCCGAAGTTAGGACTGTATTTATCAAGAATTCAGACTTTTTCAAGAAGAGGGAACATAATCTGGAGTATTCATGTCAATTTCTCTTTTCTTAAAAAAAAAACACCAGGGAGTCAACCACCCTCCGCCTTTCCCCATTGAGAAAGACAAACCATTTTCGTTTAGAAATAAGGAAACTTTACCAAGTCTCTGACTACTTAAGGCTGGACATGTTTCCAATGGAACATAGGTGATACTAATGCTAGAAATCTGACCCTGCAGAGAACATTTTAAGCAATATAGCTTGTGGTTGAACTGTCAAGTAAGATATCAAGTTAACAGAAAAAGAATTTCACGTTTCTCTAAAGCAAAATCTCCACGAGCTAGAAGCAGCAAGCTTACCCCATCACAAGCCAACACAAGGAAGTGGTCTTCAGAGGTTAAACGCCGATGAGTGACCTCAGGGGTGACAATAATTCCATAGCTCTTCATAGCAGCAAGCTTACCCTCCATTTGACTTTGTGCGGTCTCTAATACACTTATTCAACCACTGTATCTCCAATTGCCCACGAGTAAAAATTATTAAAAGTAGATATCGTGAAAATATATATTGATACGAGCCTAATAAGATCCCAGATGACTTCAAATCTACCGCCTAAGATAGACGATCAAAGTTTTAAACTTCGAAGCTTTGATCCCAAAGAAAAAAATTGGTGCATACATTTAGGGACAAAGGAGTTGTCTCATCTTGGTCAAATCTTCACATGCTGGCCCAATGAAATGAAAGGGGAACATCTGTATGCAAGAAAGAAACTGAGAAAAAGAAGCAGAATTCATGATAGTATTTGATCATTTGAAAGGCATGATCCTCCCACTAGAAGTGAAAAAAATAAAGACAGCAAAACATATAGACCCCTCAAAAATCCTTGTAACAAGAAGGCCATGAAGATGAATTTATATACATACAAAGAGGACAAATCTTAAACGGATCCCTTAGGAAAGAATGTTAGGGCAGACTTAGAAGTCCTCAAGTTAAACAGTGTATTAAGAGTTTGACCCTTGCAAAATACAAATGTATCAGATACTCCCTCTCCATATCCGATTGTTTCAAGTACAAAACGTGGAACAAACTTTAAGTACGAGCTGCTAGTGAAAACTTGAAAAATGTTTGCCAACCGCAAAATGTACCAACATTGCTTTTGTTTGAGATACTTAAATTGCCATATCATACACTTGGACAGACAAGATTTTCCTAAGTCGGCAATTCGTCGTCCCTCTCTAATAGAAAGTGACCGAGATAACAGCACAAGAAAAGGAGACTTTTTCTACTAAAACCTCGACACAATCATATCAACAGCCATACTTGGACGGACAAGATTTTTTATATTCGGCAATTCAGCGTCCCTCTCTGATTGAAAATTGCCGCGATAACAGCACAAGAAAAGGAGACTTTTTCAACTAAAACCTTGATTCAATCCTATCAACAGCCATGAGGTCTACATAAAAAGTCGTCCAACTTAAAAATTTATTCACTTGTGCGAAAAACTGCATGCTTGAGGAAAAACACAACAGAACTGGCATCTTTAAAAAGACAAAATCCTCAATATACTCAAGAGGAAGCTGCATAGCTGAGCACTGCAATATGCTGTTTCTTACCTAGTGCATGCCAAAAGCAATCCAAGTATACATGATAGTGAAGTTGAAGAAACCCCAATAAAAAGTGGAATGTCAATTATTATGATTATTAGGATGGTGAGCAAATATTACTTCACGATTCCAAAATCTTGCAACTAATTTTTAAACCAAAGCTAGCAAATTCATGATCAAAGAAAGTCACGTTAACTAAACCCAGATGTCTATACATTAACATATTCAGATCAAACAGGAAGAGGAATAGGAAGAAAAGGGAATACCTTGGGTAACTATCTACATTTCTGTCTATGACAAGGTGGTCAAGGCTTTGATGAAGCGAAGGGTTTCTTTCGTTTGATTTGACGGCACTGACGGCTTCTCCAACTGTTTTTATAATCTAAACAAATCCTTTCAGATGAGACCAGATTTAAACACATACAAGCTTAACAAGGTATTGTAGTGGCCCTTCTCAATTTCCCCCTCTTTCACCTGATGCAACAAGAGTGTTTCAATGATGAAATCTTCCCAATCTATACTCTCATGCTGCTGCTTCCTCTTCTTACTGCTTTTGACATTTTCTGCAGTGCACACATTTTTGTTACAGCTAGATTGAGCTCCTAACCCGCTATGCAAAACAGCATTACTAGAAACTTTAGCCGAGGGAATGACAATGGCATCAATGCGCCTCTTAGCTGCTTTTATCTTTTCCCGCCTTCTTTTAACTGCACGGCAACCACGAATATAGGAAGGTGGCAGAGGATCCAATCCAACATCTTTCTCCAACAGTTGCTCCATCAAAAGCTTTTCACACAATTCTGATCTTCCACTCCACCACTCATCAAAAAGCCGAAAATCCAACTCACTTAATCTATCTCCATATTCAAGTGCTTCATTCTCATTCATTTTCTTAAGATTCAAAAACTCTGCCTTGAAATTTGAGTATACCATAGCCAATTCTACATGTGAAACATTGAGATTCTCCAATTCTTCTGCCCTATCTAAACAACCCGAAACATCGAGATTCTCCGATTCTCCTGCCCTATCTGAACAACCCAACCTATTTTCAGCGACACGATCATCACCATTAATCCCACCATCCTTACTCAAACACTCCCCAACAACATCACCAAAATCAAACCCACCACACTCATCCCCAAACATCCTTCTCCTACTCTGCCTATCCTCCACCGACTTCATCTCCATATACCTCAACACAAACGGTGCATTCTTCACAATATTCTTAACATTCACATCTTTCCCCCACGGCAACCTTTTCGCAACCTCCACCATAGCTTCCAAAAGCTCCTTATACCTCAACTTACAAGTCCTAACCACCACATTCATCTCCTTCGCCACATCCTCAATCCTAACACCAACCCCATTCACCTCCCCAACAAACACCAACACCGCCACGACAACCGGCCCCGGCCTCCTACCAGTACTCAAAAACCACTTAATAGCACATTGTATAACAAAATTCCCTTGCTTTACCATCAAATCAACTTTCTCAACATCAACCCCACTAAACCCAGAAAAACCCTTAATTGTCCTCTCCAAAAAACCCACTAAATCAAATTCCTTTAACTCTAACCCTAAAAAATCAACAACCCTATTCACCATTTTCCCCATTTCATACAATTCACACCCCACATTAGCAACAACCTCAGAAATTGGCAAAACTTTATTATTCTGACGCATAACAATATAACAACAAGCACCCACAAGAACAGAAAACCAATTACCTAATCCGAATCCACCATTAGTGACTTTCTCCACCATTGATTTGACTTCGCGAGTTCGTGTATCACCGAAACTGAACCGAAAAGCTATGTCTTCAACTATTTGATTTGCTTCGTGCAGTTTGCGTTCTTTGTAGGAGTAATTAGTGCCAATTCCTGAAGTTCCGAGACGAACGAAAGTGCCTTCAGGGCCGGAAATTCCGGCGAAAGTGTGCTGGAAATCGTCGAAATCTTGCACGATTCCGCAAGATGAACATGATGTTCCTCCGGTGACGCTGTCGATTACTAATGCTTTGGATTTGCAGCTTCGACATGCTGCCATGGATGGAGACGAGAAGACAGGTGCAAAGAAATTACAACTAGGTTTAACAAATTAGAATGGGGATCAATTAGGTCTAATAAATTTTAATTACGTATGTTTTAATAAGTTTTAATTAAGGTCAATTGTGTTTGATAAGTTTCGATAAGATTTAATATATTGTTTATTACTATTTCAATTATGTATCTTATTAGAATATAATTTTATAATTCGATAACGATTTTTCCTATTTGTGTATATGATAACGAATTTATCATATCAATTAATAAAATTGATATCTTATAGTATTTTGTTGCTATACTATTCGACAAGGAAAATGTAATCAAGTACTGCATTTGATCCATAAGGCGGTTTCTCCATTGAGACTGATTTGACACAAAACCTTTTAAATGAGCAATATTGCCGAAACGAATTCCATTACTTGATTCTATTTTCAAAAAAAAAATTAATCAAACAAACACAACACATATTGACTTGGGTAGCTTTTTCATTGACTTTTGATTTTTATATTTGGTCAAGAACCAAAAAAAAGTGTTTGGCAAACGATTTTTTGAGTGGCTGAAAAAAACAGCTTTTCAATCAAAAGCCCAAAGCTGCTCTTACAAGTTTTTTTCCGATGGCTTTTGACTCTTTCTTCCATTTGTACTTAACAAACAACACTACCATCCGTTTTTACCAAACACTTTTCTTTGGTAACACAACCAATAATTACATAACTAATTAAACAATCCACTAAAATAGTCAGTTAATCCAAACGCAATAAACAACCACTAGCGAACCGCCAAATACCCCATTGTGTAATTGACGGAAAAACTTAGGCTACCCACCAGGTAGGGGTGTTCAAAACCGGATATCGGATCCGATCCGATCCGGAAATCCGGATATCCGAATTTCCGAATAACAAAAAATGAATTCCGAATCCGATCCGGATAATCCGGTTATCCGAATTACCGGTTATCCGGATTTCCAGGTCGGATAACCGGATAATCCAAATTTATAAAGTTGCTTTTTTAAAATAAAAAAAGTTCCTGCCAAAGTGAATTTCATTAGCATTTAGCATACAATTTCACAATGAATATCATTAGAAACTAGAAACCTTTTACCTAAAACAAAAGCAAAGCTAAATAAATCAAAGAATTGAATTTCAAGATTGAAAAAAGGGGTTTTTTTAATCTGAAATCCGGCGACGACCGGCGATGTGTGACGGCCGGCAACTCTGTCTTCTGTGACGCGGCGAGGAACGAAGGGATGCAACTCTGTCTTCTTTGACGAAACCGGCGAAGAACGAAGGGATGAGTGACGGCGAAGGGACGGAGAGTGTGAAGGGACGGAGAGGAACGAAGAGTATGAACTGCGAAGGGACGACGACTGTGTGACAGCCGACGATGAGTGACGGCGACTGTGTGATGGTCGGCGAAGCCTGAGGGGAGAGGAAGAGTCAGTGAGCGTGAGCGTGAGGCTAAGACGGCAAGAGGAAGGCAGTGAGTGTCAAAGATAGTGAGAGAGAGCATGAGAGAGTTAGGTCAAAGTGAACTAAAAACATAATTTTTTTTAAATCCGGATATTCGGGTATCCGGATTTTCAAAACACGTATCCGTATCCGATCCGAAAATCCGATTTCAAAACCGGATATCCGATCCGAATTATCTGAATTTTAAAAACCGGATCGGATATCCGGAATTCTTGATCGGATATCGGATATTTCGGATCGGATTTTTCTGAACACACCTACCACCAGGGCCACCACTAATAGAGTATAGTGATAATAAAATCATACTCAATATATTTATGGTGGGTAAACTACGCAGTGGATAAATGTAGCAGTGTCCGTAATTGACCCATTGAAATTCCATAATTAATTAGTCCAAACATCCAAACGGGCTCATCTAATTCATTAGAGCCTTTGAGGCCCAAAAGCGGCATTACCATTCCTAGAAAAAACCAGAGAGACCAATGAAGCAGCCATTAACTCAGTGAGTCGCCACTCGCGAGTTCCTCCATAAATTCATCAACAAACCACCCACTAAACCCTCGCCATTGTCAATTCAACAAAATAACAGCGAAACTCAGGTATTTTAGTTCAAACCTTCTAATACAATAATCGCAACTTTTAACCTAAAGTATCTATATCAATATTATTTTTTGTTGTTTTGTGATTGTTTCATTACTTGCATATCATGCTGACTGTTTTGTTAATTCTAATTTAAGGGTTTCAGTTGTTTTCGGGTTTGGATTAGACACTGCTATAAATTTTGCAATTTATTCAATATTTGATGTGGTATTAAATAAATTCTTGTTTAGGCTCTATCATGGAGGTTGGAGAGAGTGTATTAGATTCAATTAATGAGGAATTGGACTGGGAAGATGATGATGATGATGATATCGAGATGATGGAGGTAGAAGAAGGCGAATTCGTAGATGGGTATATTGCAGGGGAAATTACTGACAAAATTGACAAGGAGGAAGTGAAGGGGATTTCACACAGTGATAATCCACAACCTCCGAAGAATCGGAGTAAGAGGAGGAAGAAGAAGAAGAATAAGAATAAGAAATTCGTACCGAGCTCGGATGGTTTAGACATTGACAGGTTTTGTTCTGCCTTGCCTTGCCTTTTGGTTTAAGAAGTAGTCTTGTTTAGTGCCATTTGATTGTTGTCTGTAGGAATTTTTTCTGAAGAGGGCTAAATCGTTTCTCAAGTTGAAGTTAGCAATTTAACCTATTTTGAGTGGAAAAAAATTGGAATTTTTAGTTTGAAATTGATAAAAAAGATCGGAACTTGGATGGAGTCGAGGCTCCTGATGGCTCCCGTGTTGTATCAGTATCACTACTGGTCTGCATTGTTGATCTGGTATAATAGCTGAGCTATGTTCAGCAGTGTGTAGTCAATTGAACCCACTTGATCTTAATAACCCCCTTATAATCCTCTTTTATTTGGGGCAAAAGTAAAATAATATGTAAGGATATTATGCAAATGAACTCACTTAGTTATAATTTTAGCTCCGCCTCTTATAAGGGTAGGCATACAAACTAGGTTCTGATGCCACAACAAGCTTTACATTTGTTCATTGGAGTAGCTCTGTTCTTCCATTTCTAGTCCGAATGGCTTCTCGAAGTCTTGTGAAGGCCTTAGTCATGACTCATGACCCATGTTGCACTAACAAGACTGGACATGATGATTTTCTCATAAAGTAAAAACCATCATCTCAAAGTAACAATGTGTATACTCGATTGCATGCCAAGGTTTTGCATGAGATGTGATCATGAAATGCATATAGTGGATTGAATTAAAAATGATGTTTTCCATGTGCTGTCTTGCCTGTCTACAGCTTTGTCGTGGGTGTCTGTAAGCAGTTAAGAGAACGGAAATCATATCTGGTGTACAGTGCTGTTGGCATTCTGGGAATATCTGCTTTAAGGGACCTTGTAAACGAGGTAATGCTAATCTTAGATGATTGTAACATGTTCTTTGTTGTTTTCGTCATTGGTGCTGATGGGGATGTCCTTTTACCTTCTATGTGCTCCTTATACCAACCAGATGCTCGATGAGACGTTGTCTACACGATTGTGTTCTAGACTTATGGGCTTTGATGCTACATTAGTCGATTTGTGGTTGTTTGAACTGACCTTTTACCTGTTTTCAATCTTGGTGCAGCCATAGTTATTAGCATGTGACCATGTATTTTCAACTTCTCTATTTGTCATTATATGGTATCTCTTTCTGATGCTTTTTGTAGCGGAACAGCTCCTCTTCATTGCCACTTCTCAGTGTACCTCATATCTAGTCTCTATTATCTCCCCTAGAAACTGTTATGAGCTGTACAAACAAACAATTAGTACCTAGAAGCGAGTTTGACTCTTGCAACAGATATCTGTCTGAGTATCTCAATCGTTTAAGAGACTACCCTTTCTTTTATCTCCTCAGGAACCGAATGTACTTGATCGGTCTACCGTTTTCTTTTGTACTAATATAAGTTGAGAACTTACCCCTAATTTGAGCCTGATCTTGGAGACTTAATTTGTCCTTCAATTTAAAAGGTGAGACAAGTAAGCTTCTTTTTCCAGCCAATCTTTATCCAGACTTCAGACATATGGGCTTAATATTTTTCCAAGTTATTGATGCATGATGTTGTTTTCCAACCTTTGCAGATACCTATTGCGGAAGCTTGTTACTTCTTTCAGTTGTTCAAATTTCTGGGCTGAGATACCCATCGTGGACTGACTTTGCACTTTACCATTAGTGTAGGTCATGCCAAGATGATGGGCCTTTGAAGAACTTGCAGTTACGTTTCTTTCAGATATAAACTTAACTGAAATATCAAGAGAATAAATCTGTTGCTGAAGGCTAATATGTCGTTTTTGTCTTCAAAATATATGTTACCATATTACCAAATCTGTCACTTTTAATTTTTATTCTCACCTTCGGAGTTTAAGGAACTTGCTTGTTTTTGAATTTTAAGGATTTAGTACCCATTGTTTGTGAACCAAATTCTGTAATTTTGCCTTTTCAATTCTTGGTCAGTCTTTTTTTGTGGCAAACATGTAGTAAATTGGCAAGGTACAATTTGTATTCTTTTTGGTTCTTCCTTTGGCTTTAACTTCTTTTTGATGGATCTCCATATGGTTCATTCAAGAAGAAGTTATCGAGGAGCTTATATGAGATGCAGCTTACTGTGTGGAACAATTTATTTCCCGTTATGCATTTGTACAGTGAATAGTTGCTTGACTTGTGTTGTTTCATATGTACCATTTATTTGTCGGTCGTAATTATTTTTTATGGTCTTTGCTGATTCAATCAGTGGATGTTTTCCTTGTTCAGTTTAATATGTTTTTCTTAAATATCTTTTATTATTGTTTCTTTCCAACATGTCTATATTCAGATATCCATAATATTGATTTTTTAAAGTTAATTTTACTATTATGCATCTTTGTTTTACTACGCCTTTTGTTTAACATTTCACATCATCTCTCTCTAGTAGGTGAGCCATTTTATGGTCCCTTTTCTCTCCCTACAAGATGTCATTGTGTATGCTCTTAATGCAATGGCAGGTAGATGCTGTCCAATCTTGTGGAGGTCAGAGGACTGTTCTAGGTGATAGATACAGAACAGGTGGAGGTGTATTATGGAATATACTCAAAGCAAGGGACCCCAATGCCTATAAGGAGATAATGAAGAAAGGAAAGGAGTTTGAGGTATGTTCATGGTTATTCTTTATAATACTTTCTTGTTCTGTTCATTATAAGTGATATTACGACTATGTACATATTGTCCTGTATCTCATAAGGAAAGTAAGAGAAAGAATATGTGCATAATCAAACAGTTAGAATATATCTCTCTGTTTCATCAGTGTGACTGGCCTAGTTGCTCTTTCAATGCCAAGCCAAGAAGTGGGTTTACGTGATGGCTTTTGTTTTTCTAGTTCAAATTTCGGCTGCTTCATTAGCAAATTGTATGTTGGTCCCTGTAATGCTTGCTATGGGCACTTTCTCGTAGTTTGTTACATAATCTTGTGGAGTTTGTTATTCTATGCTTTAGCTTTGGTAGCATGATGTCTTTCACACTACTGTTGCTATTTACTTAATTTTTTGTGCTAAATAGATCGCTTCCGCAACACCAATTGCAGACTTTAATTGAACACAGTACCTTTTCTTTTGATATTCATTTGTTCACGAATGACTATACTACATAATTAGGACAGTTACATGGGGCTGGATGTTCAATCATTTGAAGCTCTACTATGATTATTCACGTCGGGTTCTTAAAACTCTTGCAGGCTTGCAGCCATTCAATTCTGATTAAGGTTTCTTAAAATTTTCTTCAAAAAAATTATTGTTCTCTTTTGACATTCTTGTTCTCTTACATCTTATGCTTTGTGTTATACAGAAACAATTTAGGCTAGCAAGTATGCAACCGCATGGTGCACTGCGTGGTGCTTCTGGTGCAAACACCAGTAAGCCTATGACAAGCACTTCAAATGATCTTGAGATTAGAACTCCACCACAAGAACAATCAGCACAGCCCAGCAATGAAGAGAGACGAAGCTTTGTACATGATAGGATTAGAGTGCCCGTGACTTATGATGATCTGCCTGGGGAGGAACCAGTTCAGGGTATATGATCATTTTTCTAGTGAGTTACTTTATACTCTTCATATATATAATATCACTTCTTCCTGCCTGGAGAGGGGAGTAGTCTGCTGCTTGCTCCCCCTCCTTTTTTTGTATCGAAGGAAGCTTTCTGCCCCTCTAATGTAAGGCTTATGATTTGGTGAGAACAGATTTTCATATGAACAAACTTAATTAGAAAATGCAGTTTTGACACTGGTAGTTTGGCGACCTTTATGTTACAACTTTTGATTAGAAGACATAATTAGCGGTTTAGAATCCCTATCTGTTCCAAAGTACAATCAGCTAATAATTTGGGAATGACGGTATGTAAGTTACAAATCTCTATATAGAGGGAACTTATGTACAACAAAAATGATCACATTTGATTTCCATTTTAAGTCTTAATGCTGATATTTTGGCCTGACAAAAAAAAAGGCCTATTTAGAGAATTGAGAACCGTTCTGGTCGTGATCAGGGGAGTGGGATATTTTAGTAATTTTAGTTGTAGGCTTCCATCTCTTTCCTCCCTCTTGTTCACCACCAAAGCAATTTCTTAGAAACGTTGAGCTTAAGTTACACTCGGCAACAGACCGCCCCCTCTCATCTGCAAGAATAGGCAGATGACTGAGCAGTCATCAACCCTTGCGGAAGGAAACTTGCGTTTCCATGCCGCACGAGCTTCATATACAACAGCTTTTGCGGCTAACTCCTTGTTCTTTGTTGACCACACCACTGAGACAACTTCCTCGTTGCTTAGTGCATCCCACACCTGTATTTCAAAGTTAGCAAATAACATGTTGATCAGTGACGACTGGAGTTATAAGCGAAGAAGCAAATCTTTCAGGAGCAGCAACTTACTCCGTCACTAGCTAACACAAGGAATTGGTCTTTTTTGGTTATGTGATGATGAGAGACTTCAGGAGTGGGAATTATTCCATAGCTCTTCATATCAAAATCTCCAAAAGCTCGAGACATGGCAAGGCCTGGGCCGTCTTCTTCAGGTGACCATACTCGTTGGATGTGTGGTTCGTGCTCTAGTGCAAACACCTGACCATTAGATTTCTTAATTCGCTCGGCTTCAGCTGCAGGGGGAGTAGACAAATTGACAAAACATAAGCCATAGAAAGAAGAATACAAAGATCATTATAAAGAAAGAAGAGCACAGACATTAGTACAAAGAAGGGTTATTGTGTATAGAGGGATCTGCTCACCAGGTACATCAGGTTTCAGATCTACTGTCAACTGAGTAGCTTGGATTCCATTTTCATTTAAGGTTCCCAAGACAGCCCGGGAATCTCCAAGATTAGCGATAACAACATCTTCATTCTGCTGATCAAATCATGTTAGAATTACCAACATACTTTTTTTTAATAAAAAAACTCTTTTTGGCTTGCGGCAAGTTCTAAGGAGCGTTTGGCTGGCTAGAAACCTTCTCCTAGGGGTGCTAATGTGACTAGTTGGCTCCTGAACTTTTGACTGCAGAAGCTCGTGAACGTGCTTGATTTAAATCTTTTGAATTATTTATAAATCTACACATATCTGAAGATGGCTGGCTTGGTTGGGCCTGGTCTGACCTATTACCAATGTTAGGGCCTGCCTATCCTGTTATATGCTTCCTCCCCAAGCCCTCCTAATTTTAAGAAACTCGATACTGTGTTTTGGCGAAAATATTTCAAGATGGATCATATCGTCATTGGATGACCTCTTATTGTTGTAGTTGTTGTTTACCTGTTTGATGACAACCAGAGCAGTAGATCCACTGCCAATTGAGTCGACAGTCTCATTCAGCTTAATGTCTTCGTCCATCGCTGTAAAAGCAGCAACACAAGCTTCATCCCACTCCATATATTTTCTATGATGTAAAAGCAGTGATGGTAACTGGTTCCTTATTAACTTGCTCACTTTATGTCCATTTCTTCCATGCCCATCGAAAATAGCACACATTATTCCACCCTTCATGTCGTACCCCTTCATTGATAGAGTACAGCAAAATAACTTCATCAAAATTAGGAAAGCCATGTATTACTTTTCGAACCGTAAGATTAAACCTTTTGCATAATACTCGGTTTGGTTGGTTGGAAAACAACTACAATTGAAAAAGGTTTTCGTATTTTTAAGGCAAAATGCAATTATAAACTCTACCAGATTGTATTTCACAAGAAAAGTTACAGAGGTCAGGGATATTGAAGGGTGCCAGATTACACATTTTAGTGAGATATGTTGACCTTTATCAAGATGATTTGTTATGTTGTTGAAGGGTGACTTGAATTATTGAAATGGGCATCTTTTACGCTCATCATTTCAGAATTACTTGTTATATTGTCAAGGATATATAAGAACTTGTCGCGCGAAAACCATCTTCAATGTTCATTATAGAGTGACTTGTTATATCTTGAGGATGTATAAGGGTGACTTATATTACCGCGCGAAAGCATGATTAGTGAAAGTAGCTCCCTATAATCTAGACGGAGGGAAAACAAACCTCATAGAGAATAGCAGCATCTTGGTTAAGACCTTTGGCTCCTTGCTGAGAATACACAGAACCAACCTTATGATTCCGGTTGCCGCCGGCAGCAGCTTCAATGTACCAGGCATTGTCATGGAAGCCATATTCATGCACTTGAGTTTTTGAAGATGTACAGTTTCCCATTTCTTAGGTGATACTCTTGTGCCTGAATCTTCAATATCTTGCAGTTAACGAATAGTTTTGGTTGACAAACTAAATTTATTTTAGTAACTTAAGGTCCTCTTAAGCTTATTAATATATTATTGCAAACGTAATTAAAGGACATGTGTATGGTCCAATAGCGTTCCATGGTGTTGAAACCATAACTTAGTGCAATTATTTCATTTAACTAAAACATAATTGTTGTTTATTAATTTTATTTTATATTTAAAAATTACCTTTAGATTCTTCTGAAAGGGTATATGAGGTGTATGATATAATTTAGATTCGACTCTTCTAAAATTTTGATTTTTCAAAGAGATGAAGAAATGGTCATCCAATAACCCTTTGTTGTAAAGAAATGGCAATGCATTGCAACAATATGATATATGAGGTGTACATTTGATCACAATAATATAATTGTATGGAAATTTGCCAAAAAAAAAAACCTTTTAAAATCTCATCATCGAAAAAAAAGCCTTACAAAATTTCTTGGACATAAAAAACGACCAGCTTAGGTTTTTTTTTTGTCAGAAGAAACCTTCCTTCATTTTTCGGTGTTGACTTTCATTTTCGGCATTGACCGCTGTTTTTTCAAACTATTATTACCACGCTATTCAAAGGGTTTTTTCCATTTAATTAAAAGCGCCGAAAAAAAGGGATCAACACCGGAAAACGGAAGTCAACGCATGAAAATGAAGGAAAGTTTCTTCGTTAAAAAAAACTAAGATGATTGTTTTTTATTGCCAAGAACATTTTATAGGGGTTTTTCTCAAAAATAAACTTTTAAAAGGTTTTTTTGGCAAATTTTGCATAATTATAAGTGTGTATTGACAATGAATAGAAAACAAAGTTGTTAATATATTTCCTCCATGTCCATGGGAGTTGGGCACGTGACTTTAAGAGAGCATGTGAAGAGCACAAAGATGGAGTAAAAAATAAAGCGAGTCTATTATGTAAGGAGAGAACTAGAATTACAAAATGAGATTTTATAATTTTACGTTTCCAACTTTTCATAGCTGATGGGGAAAGAATATTTACCATTTCCTATTCCTCCATTGCCTAGTCTTACTTCTTCTAGCACTACATCCAGAATTTCAAACCGATCTTGTTGTTAAACCCTCCGTCCTACTATAATTTCAACATTTCCACTATTCAAATTTAATCATACGAGTAATTTTTTTCCTAACACATACAAACAAAGTTTAACCTATAAGATGTTTTAGATATATTTCATTGTAAGTTCTCACGAACTTTTCATATTAATTACTCATAGGTTATTAGAAATATTAATAGTCAAACTATTGCATGTATATTGAAACAAAGTGAGTACATGTCGTCGTAGGAAAACCTTGATTGATAGCTAATGCTGAAAGAACTTTTAAGTCACAAATTTCTATAGGGATGTCAATAGAACACATCAAATTATTCGGCAGTTTTAAAGGGTTTTTTCTCAAAAATAAACTTCATTGTAAGATCTGGGGAAGTGTATTGGCTACATGTTGGAACAAGTCCGGGGTAAATTTCGACCTACACTTGAATTTTATTCCGAGGTAATATCTATACTAAATAAATAAAAAAAATGCTTGGTCAATTCAAGAAAGGTGGAGAGTGCTGCATAATATGCCATAAATGTCCGAAAAGTATTACTTCCTCCGTTTTTTATTAGTTGTGACACTTTTGATTTCACGGACTCCTAGACAATTTTTGGAGATGAAAGAGATAGAGAGAAAGAAAAAAGGGTACCCATGTGATAGGAGAGAGATAGAGAGAAAGATTTGCCCAAAAAAGAAAGTGTCACAACTAATTCTAAACTTCCTTAAATGGAAAGTGTAACATTTAAAAAAAACAGAGGAAGTATATGTTTGCTATTTTTGCAACTTGCACACTGCATAAAGGTTGGAATATCCATTGTGCAAAATAAAGCAAATGTTGAAGGAAATATTGATATTGGCATGTTTAATGATGTTCGGAAAATTTCCATGTTTGAAAGAAATAAACATGAGCTAGATAATTTGAAAAGATATGAAACTGATTGATGCACGTCAAGCTAGCTAGTCGTGAATATGTTAATGATGATCATGTAGAAAATAAGGAAAAGGTGGAGATCATATGGAAGAAGATGATTATGAAATTAAAAGAAGAAAATGATTTTTACTTAGAAGAATGTAACATATTATTTCCTCCGTTTTTTAAAACTTGCATCATTCTTAATATGACGGTATTCACACGTGTCCCTTATAATTAAAGTTATGACTTATGTGTAAGCAAACCTATAGTCATGTGAGATCTTGTTAGATTCGCCTCGATGTGTATATCTATTTTGCACAACTTTTTCTTATGTATAATAAAATATATTTAACTTTTAAATTATACACTGGAAAGCATAAAACCTCGAAATGATGCGAATATTAAAAAACGAAGGTAGTTTAATAATGTGTAATAAGTAAAACGATAATATTACTATAACATTTATTATAAATTAAGAATAATACTAAAGATGGTAACAAGAGTGTTGTTAACAATAAACTCAATTGAACAAAGTGATATTAATGGAGTTCAACTGAAACTAATGAAGTTGAATTGAATTGAATTGAAATTAACTTAACTGAATTGAAATTCAATTAATCCAGTCCAAAAGAACATGGTCTAATACAAAGCCCACATGTATGTTTGTCTTATACTCCCTAAACATCAATCTTTTCTGAGCACTCATTCAAATACGTAATTTTTTAAATAATAAGTTGTTGTTTGGTTATCAGTTATTATTTTAAATAAAAGAGAATTAGTGGTACTAATTTTATTAGTGTATAGCCAAATTCTAAAACTAGATGAGACAAGAGTGTTAGTTCATTCGAAACAAGAGACCAATAATTTATGAATATTCCAACAATTTTTACTTTCTTTCAAAAGATAAGTCTATGTTAACAATAATTACAAATTTTAAATTAAATATTTTTTAAAATTATATATTACTTCATACTTCCTGTGTTTCTTGATAGATGCATCATATTGACTGGGCACGCTTGCCCGTACTCAACTTTGACCATTAGTAACTCTAATTATAAATTATGAAAAAATATGAAAAAAAATACTTCCTCCGTTTTTTAATACTCGCACCATTGAACCAGTTTACGCAACCCAATGCACAATTTTGATGTTAAATATCTCTAATTATGCACAATAATAAATTATGCAAATTAGATTTTAATGATCTATACATTGAGATGAATCTAACAAGATCCCACATGACTATATTTTTTTCTTATATATAGGTCACAATATTGATTTAAGTGGACATGTGTAAATAGTGTAAAAGATAGAAATGGTGCGAGTAAAAAAACAAAGGAAGTAATATTTAAAAAATATGCATTGAGTTTAACACAATAACAACTTAAAAAATAAAAAATTTGTCTTAATATGTTGGTAATTAAACATGGTCAAAGTTAATTTCTAAATAGTGTGAAAAGTCAATATGATGCATCTATTAAGAAACGGAGAAAGTATCTTAAAGGGAGAGTGAGTTAAGAGAGACGAGTGAGAGTGAAAGTAATGAGAAAGGTGTGAAAGAAAAGAAGGGTAAATTTGTCCATATAGGGAGGCACTTGGAACAGGGAGGTTGGCAACGTTTAGCTCTTCATATTCACAAGCATATTATCATTTCCTATGCAAACTGCTAAATACTTGGATCCATGACTAAATCTCTCCTAGACCATAATGTTACATAGTATAGCTTCTTCCCAATAACTAAATCTCTTGATCATAATCTCGCATAGTAATATTTTCTTCCCAATGCCGCGATGCAATGCCCCATGTTAATGAAATGTAGAATCAAGAAGTATCTAAAAGTCTACGACGTCTGTTTAAAGAGTAAATATTTATACACGCAATATATGCATCACAAGAAGTGATCGCATGTACTGATATACATTCATATATACACACATACAGTGGGTAGAATAATACTATACTTTTCCCCTCAACCTCTCCACTTTCAACGCAAACATTAAGCAGCAAGCAATCTGCCTTCGCCGCTTCAGAAAACTTATAGGATATAGATTGTGTAATCTCAAGTTGCTGGAGGGAAAAGATCGTGTTCTCTGTCCTGCAAGAAGAGGCATACAACCGTGCAATCATCTACCTTGGCTGAAGGAAATTTGCGCTTCCATGCTGCATGAGCTTCGTCTACTACTGCTTTTGCAGCTGCCTCCTTGTTCTTCGCTGACCACACGACTGACACAACCTCGTCGTTGCTCAATACATCCCACACCTGTATTTTAATAGATACAAATCATCAGCATAAAAGAAACTTGTATTTGAAGCTACAATTATTGTGTGATACATTGCAAACGATACAGTAAATTGCCCTCTTAAGAGAACAATTCTAATGCAGAACCGCAAACAAAGAAAAATCTTCCAAAATGTCTTCAAGATGTTCTTATTACAGAGGAAGATTTGACACCAAAAGTCCCCACTATGCCTCCTATTCTATAAACATTCCATCTACTAATTAATTCAGAAAACTCTCAACTTTAGGACACTTTTTCTAACCCAGTTTCGTATGACTTAGAACTTGTTTAACATGTAAGTAGTTTCTTTTATTATGAGGACTATTGCTTATTTTTCCTTCTATCTCCTATTGGATATCAAAACGTCTTCTAAAGTTTGATAACACTTTAGGTTATAAGTAATGTGAGACTGTTTTAGTAAGACATCCCCCGAAGTTAGGACTGCATTTATCAAGAATTGAGACTTTTTCAAGAAGAGGGAACATAATCTGGAGTATTCACGTCAATTTTTCTTTTCTTAAAAAAAAACCACCAGGGAGTCATTCACCCTCCGCCTTTCCCCATTGAGAAAGACAAACCATTTTTGTTCAGAAAAAAAGAAACTTCACCAAGTCTGACTACTAAAGGATGGACATGTTTCCAATGGGACATAGGTGATACGAATGCTAGAAATTTGACCCTGCAGAGACCATTTTAAGCAATACAGCTTGTGGTTGAACTGTCAAGTAAGATATCAGGTTAACAAACAAAGAATTTTATGTTTCTCTAAAGAATTTCCACGAGCTAGAAGCAGCAAGCTTACCCCATCACAAGCCAACACAAGGAAGTGGTCTTCGGAGGTTAAACGCCGATGAGTGACCTCAGGGGTGACAATAATTCCATAGCTCTTCATATCAAAATTTCCAAAAGCTCGAGACATGGCAAGACCTGGGACATCCTCCTCAGGTAGCCATACACGCTGGATGTGCGGTTGGCTCTCATGTGCAAACACCCTACCCTTAGCTTTCTTGATACGGTCAGCTTCATCAGGTACATCAGGCTTCAGGTCTCGTGTCAGCTGGATAGCTTGCACTCCATTTTCGGTTAATGTTCCGAGGACTGCCCTGGAATCTCCAAGATTGGCAATGACAAGATCTTCACCCTGATCAAAATTTCTAATCAGAATTAACACCAAGAAAAATCACCCACTTTTTAAGATACACGTCTCAGAATCATGAAAGATTAATGTATATTTACCTGTTGGACAACAACAACAGCAGTACTTCCACTAAAAGCACAGTCCACTGCCTCCAGCAGCTTAATCTCCTTGTCCAATGCTTTAAAAGCACTAACAAAAGCCTCGTTCCATTCCATGAATTTCCTTTGATTAATTAATAAAGAGGGCAACTGGTTCCTTGCTACCCTGCTCACTATGTGCCCGTTGCTTCCATGTCCATCAAAAACAGCACATAACGCTCCATCCTCCATTCCATACCCCTTAACAAACAGCAATACACCAAAGTAAGCACAAACAGTCCAAGAAAGGCTAAAGAACATTACCAAATCTATATTTTAAGCAACATGACATGATATAGAGGGATCATCTTCTATATCAAATTGCATAAGTTGAATTGGTATAAAGAACAAACCTGGTACAGAATAGCAGAATCTTGGTTTACACCTTTAGCTCCTTGCTGAGAGTGCACAGAGCCAAACTTATGTCTTGCATTGCCATCAACAGCAGCTTGTAAGTGCAACGCGTTTTCATCGCACCCATACTGATGCACTTGGATATCTGAAGTTACACAAGACGTGCAGTTTCCCATTTCTTAGATACTGGTATCTCTATGCCAACCAACTAGAATATTCAGCAAGTATAAAGGAATAATCTTTACATTAAGGAACCTCTACAGCTTGGTATATATAATTGCATAAGGAAGAATACGTGTACGGCCAAATAGCTTCGTCAGGAGTTGAAAACTACAACTTGGTTCAATTATTTCAATTATCTAATTGTATTCTATTACATAAACTACCCTTAGATCCTTCTTAACAGACATCTGAGGTGTACACTTGTAGGATTCGTATCTCTAATGATAACAAAGTATTTAAGAATAGTCAGGATTCCCTGAAATTTGTAAGTGTGAAATGGTCACCCAGGAAAACGCTTTAGAAAATATGAGAAGACATTTAGCTATTTTTAAAAAGAAGAAAGTAAGAAAGAAAAATATTTCAACCACAAGTTTGAGCTGATTAAACATATACAAGCATTATTCATAATAATTGTGATATGTAAGGAGCACAAATACAACATTTGACCTGATAAAACATGCATTTTGTTTTCCTTTGAAACGAAACTACTAATAAATATTATTCCTCAAGCATCTGAGGCTAAAATTCATTTAGCATATTCTTTAAGGAAGAGCAAGGAATCATACATGGATGACAAACAATTGAATGTGTAAAACCATTCCTCAAATCCCAACAAGGAGCTCCATGTGAAACTGAAAACAAATGATATATTTCACTATTTTGACAATGTAAAAAACAAGACATTCAAATATCGGACTGAAGGTTAGCGGGCACCTAGGGGTGTAGATCATGAGATTGTGATCCAAAACTCGACATGTCTGATACTATCTGTTACCTATACTTAAGTACCCATGCTGGACACGAGTATCTGTCCAAGTGTCTTCACATGTCTATTTTATGATTCCAAAACAAAATCCCAAATTTGATATGTCGTGTATCCATAGCTATGCCGGAGTGTCAAAGATCCAACATTGGTACTTGAGGTCAAATGAAGAGTCCAAAGTAACATAGATCAGAAGAAAGGAGGGGGAAATAAAAAGAAATATGTCAATTACTTAATATTAAAGAAACCAAATAAAAGATTCTGAGGAGTTAGACTAATTATCAAATTGCTCATATAATTTGCTTTCTAATTATTCACCTAACAGTTGACTTTGAATGGTTCACTTTAAAAATGATAGGTACCTTTCCCACATGCTTAAATCGGTCGTACCATATGAGTTATGACGTATCATTGGCCATAGTATAACAGATAGTTCATAGAAGAAGAACTACATTATTAAGTTTCAACACACAATCCACACAGATTGAACAGTAATGGAGGATCAGTAACATGCTAATAATTTCTTAAGGTTAAATTCTTTAGCTTCACATGAAGAGGCAGTGCCGTATAGTTAATTTGTCAACTTTTTTAATATTAATAAACAAACAAGTATTGATCACTTTGACAATGATCTTAAGCACAAAACGACAACGATGAATTTGCAGGCCACAAGAAAACGAAAAGAACAATATTATAGGAAGGGAGAGGAACAAACAGGTCACCAGTTTGAAAATGGGGTGATCATTACAAGTTATAATATATAACAATTTGAGCAAGGTACAAAGTACAAACAGATCAGCAGCTCTTCATATATGCCAAAAATTTAGTCAATCAGAAGATGAAGAAAAATAAACTCATTAATTGAAGAAATAAAAATTCTGGCCCACATAAGTGTCAGCATACTCAGGCCAATGATATTCGGTTACTAGATCAGCACAAGTACTTATCACATAAAGATAGACAAACCAACCAATGGCAATTTGGCAAATCATTTTAGCTACTCCATCTACCCCATAAAGTTCATCGACTTTGTTTCTGTCTAGGACAGCTACAGACACACGTCATCCTAATTTATTTTGAGGTCAAACTCTAGAAACTTTGATCAATATATGTTCGATTCGGAGACTATGCCAATTCCAAGTTGAAATTTTCATGGACAGTTAGTATTATTGCAATGGTTGATAAGGTATGAACAAATTTAAAACTGATAGAAAGTGTGTTAAAACTTAAATGCTCATTCAATTTAATGACGACTAATCCCAGAAATCTACACGGCGATGGCAAACAAAGAAGACAGAAAGGGAAGAATTATGGTGTAAATGAGCATGTTTTTGTCAATGGGGGAATGCATATGAATGATAGAAGGAACTGTAATAGCTAACACAATTCAAAAATGTCAGCAAGCACATGGGAGAGTGTTTTCTTGCTGTCAAAATTAGAAGCACGAGTGTATGATTCTATTCCATGGGAAAAGGAAAGTCAGACACTTAAGCTAGTGGATCGGGTTGCTATTGACTCACAAACATGAATAATACTCTACTTATCTTCCCATAAAAAAAAGGGAAGAATGATGGCTCAATTGATAAGCTCCAGATGACCATAATTCTTCTTATATGTACAATTAGTAGGCTCCAGATAAGCATATTTCTTCTTATCTACTTGACTACAAAGCAATATATAAAAATAGAAATTGTATTGTGATGCATGATAGAGTTCAAGCCCTAAACATGCACACAAATCTGAAAGAAATTGTAGTATTTTAGATGCTAACAACATTGCAAGAGACTCTTTGTGGATTGTAATTTAATATTCATGACCAGGGATCTTTCATTCCATTGTTAACTTTATTGATTAGACCTCTTGATCCCTATACCAAATTCATTGAGCCAAAATATCACTAGCTCCAATTGAATCTATGGCTATCTTTCAGACAATACTTGAGCAAAAGGCGTATAGGAAGACACCGGAACTTGACATAGTACTTGACCTGGAAAACCTATATAGTACTGTTGGGAACAAGTGAGGCGTGCTAGACGACAATGAACCACCAGATAAGACACCAAAAATTGATTAACAGTAATTAGCAATCTCACCAAACTAATAGTAAAGAAGACACTAGGAAATCAACTAGCATGTGTCGTGTAATTTGTGTTTCCTACAAAGACCCGATACAACTCGAACTCCAAAGTCCCTACCCCTTACTTGGGGATTGGGGGACAATACTCATAGTCTTCTACGACTTGGAGCGTATCACGACTTGATCTCATGTGCCTAATGAGTTATAAGTTTATAGCGGAAGCAAAGAAGGTATACGGGATACGATCTAGGTCCATAACGGCCATGAAGGAAACCTTGTTAATCACACTGAAGGACCATATGACTCATGACAGCATACCAATTATATGGGTGATGCCCTATTCTGCCGGCATCAAGTCCCATCGATCAGGACCATCCACGCAGCCTCATTGCAAAGGTTCACATCGAGTGAATATCAGCTAGGTGCTTCATAAAAAATAGCATTTATTGTACTTGCCTTATCTTTCTCTCTCTAAGAGCTCTCTAGATTTCATCTCTGATAGGTCAAAAATTTAGACCTCAAGGGGGTTTTCTTATAACCACCCCAAGCTTAGTTTATGTTTATTCCTTGTCACTCCTAAGCCCCTCAACTACGCCATCCCGGAACATTAAACATATAATGTAGTGGCAAATAGAGGGTTAGCAATCTAATTATCTAAACTGGTTTATCAATGTCGAATTAAATAAGGCCAGTGTATTTCTAGATATGGATCAAGAGACACATTCGTCCCAACCTCGCATAATCCTAAAGCACTAGCCAAGTAGCCATAGCTAAATGCAGCATATTATAGTGGCTCAATACAAATTTTCAATCTTGGACTTCAGCCACGCCCACATGGTAGAAAGTTAACAAGACTAACACCAAAACACCATGAAGCATGAAGTGGAGGGGGAGAGAAATCACATTGTTAATTAAAATTTTAGCATAAGTTAGAAGTCGCCCCCCAAAACAAGTTAATATAGAAAAATGATGTTCAATCATCATGATTTATAAAATATAAATAAATGATGCTTCTCAGAACAGATGAACAATTCTACCATTGTATAAGCAGGGCCGTCTACAAGGGTGTGCAAAGCGACCTACACCATAGGCCTCTAGAGTCTAGACACACAAAAAGTCAATATAGTACATTGTCTGTTTAGGTTACACTATCCAAATTCACATTCTTTCTAAAATTACACACGATAGTAAGTTCAATTTTTTGCGACAAATTTTAATAATTAGCACGGGCCCTCCAACGTGCTTAAGACGTCAAAACCCCAGCAAAAGCTAATAAGCAGAATAGATGATTACCGGGCAAAGTCTGATACTTTTTTACTTATAGCATAGACTTCTTCTGCAACATGGAAATTAAGCTCTTCTACGCGTATGAACAACAACAATCTCCAATTCTTTAAGCCAAATTGATCTTTACATCATCAACAATTCGTCCCATGTCTTATTCAATCTGGAAATCTTTAATGGTGTATGCTCAATCGAATTGCATTCGGAGGTTTTTTTTATCATTGCTATGGCGCCATGATGCAATGGGAGTTTTAAAATTAATTGTTTCAGTTGTACTCTTGGAACTCAACCGCATATTGAAGTTGAAATTTTAGGGTTTACATATCCAGGACACATCTGCATTGTCCTCCATTATTAACGAAAGAAAGTGCCTGGTAGGCTGGTAACCTAGGTCAGCCT
Source organism: Patellifolia procumbens (assembly GCA_947645195.1). NCBI lineage: Eukaryota > Viridiplantae > Streptophyta > Magnoliopsida > Caryophyllales > Amaranthaceae > Patellifolia > Patellifolia procumbens. The sequence continues at coordinate 424,108 of CANSGD010001469.1, read as the reverse complement.
TGCCCACTTCCTGCCGAGGATAAACTAGCAAACTCGAGGTGGGGCCTATTAACTTAGGGGTGTTCATCGGACCGGACCGGACAAGGACCGGGACCGAAATTCGCGGAAAATGGGGACTGAAGACCGGACCGAATTAAAATTGGTTTTGAGACCCAACCGGATGGAAATCATAGGGAAAGGACCGAAACCGGACCAGTTAGACCGAAAATTCGTTTTAGTTTTTTTTTTCTATAACAATTATATACTTCCATAAACCATTCAAAATTCACAATTACTTTAACTAAAAATTGTTTTATAGTTTCAAGTTTGACAATATGAAAGTATGTGAGAAGACCTATAATCTAAAAATTCTAGATTAACTTTCAAGTTTCTATATATTTTAAATAATAAAAAGAGTTTAACCGGTCTGGACCAGAAAAAGTTCGAATTCAGAACGGACCGGACCGAACCGGATACCGGATTTTTAAATGTGCGGACTAAATACCAGACCGGAAAAGACCGGTCTGGTCTCTGTCTGGACCACTTTTCTGGTCTAGACCGAAAGTTGAACACCCCTAGTCCTATATGTTGGATTATAGGAAGGAAAAATTGTCAGAAACTACATACTAAACAGCTTGTCTTGCAAGAGACCGCCTATTATAATGCTAAAATTAGGCAGGTTCAAGCCCAATAAAATTAGGCAGGTCCAACAACCCATCCACTATCTCCTTCCCAGACCAACGCTTCCATTATTGCTGCGTCAATTTACTTTCTTTTGGCACCAAATTAATTTCTTTCTGCACCAGTTTACCATCTTTTGGCATCAGTTTAATTTCTTTTGACACCAGTTTAATATCTTTTGTGGCCATTTTATTTTTTTTCCATCAGTTTAATTTCTTTTGGCACCAGTTTTAAGTATAACTAAAAATGAGAAAAATGACGTGTTGGAGGAGAATAGGAGATGACAGTTGAGTTAAAATTCTTTGGGCCTTGTAAATTTATTTGGGCCTAGGCTGCCTAATTTAAACATCAAAATTAGGCAGCTTTTTTGGATAATTTGTGCATTCTAAAATCAAGATTTTTGCGAAAATCACATTTTAAAACAAATTTTCTGAAAAGATACCTAAAATAAAATTTTGTTTGTGAAAATAAACCTCGAGGCAAAAAAATCCGTTGTTGACTCACTATCTCAGGTATTGACCTACCCTTTTTCATGTCAAGCAATTTTAAAAATTAATATTGGCACACTCTAATTATTTTCTCCCTCTTTTCATGTTTCAAACTATACCTCTAAAAGAAGGTAGGTTGATGAATGAGGTTTCTTTTCACAAATAGTTTTTTGTTTCAGGTTTCTTTTTGCAAATATTATTTTAAAAGATGGTTTCTAGTAAGGTTTTAAAAGGTGATTTCTTACAATTTTTCCTTACAGAAATGTAGTACATTTATAGATTAAGGTAGTATTTTTAATAAATAAGGTAATATTGATAGGTTTTAGTCGTATCACCTATTCAAAGATAAACCTACAGTCCTCTAACTAAGGTAGTCAGTGGAAGCAGGGTCGAATCCGCAGGGAGACAGAGTTTCTATATTAATATTCAATTAACTAACTACTTCAGATGAAAATAGGGAGAATTAATTGAACTAATGAGTAAGCTAAGGAATACGAATTAAATCGAGGATTTAACTATGGAATAAAAGTCTAGGGTATTAGGTCGATCCACCATGCTTATACCAATCAAACAAGGTCAACTACTATCAAAACCTAAGTCATGAGTCGAGTGATTAGAGCATGCATTGAGCTATGATTAAGACTCAACGCTCATAGTTCAGCATACGCCGCATGTTCACTAACGTAATCAGAACTACTGATGTGTCCTAGGCCTCTAGTCAGAAGACGGATATGTGCAAACAACTATTAACCACAAGCAATCAATGAAATTGGCCACTAACATTAATCACTAATTAAGAACAAACCACATCACAATCACTCTAATCAAGCCCTAAGAATCAATAGAAGTCTAAATAACAATCATAGTATAAACATGGCTTCCCTATCTAACACCCTAGAAAGAGAACTACTCAGACATGATCAAATTGACAATAATAAAGCTAATTGGAAACCCTAAGAATTGCATTATGAACTAATTGAATAATAAGCAATTACACTAAAGCAATCGAGAGATAAGAATAAAGCAATAAGAAAGATGATTACCAAATTGACGGAAAACGGTAACTTTAATTGAATTGCAATAGTGTTCGAATCTCTTCTACAATGGAAAACTATGAGTAACTAGACTAAGAGCTCTCTCAATGTTCAATATATTAAAATATACAAATAAAAATAACCTAAAAAGTATTTATATTCTCTAAGAAAACAATAAGATAGAGTGGGGAAATAACGAAAAATAGCGTCCCCGTGTCATCCACCCGATCGGGAAAAGGGTCGCCCGATCGGGTCTGGAAACAAGTTTCCAACATCAGCAATATTGGCTTCACCCGATGTGATCGGGCAACTTCCACCCGATCTGGGCCGCAACCCCAGCACCCGATCGGGCAAGACCACCCGATGTCATCGGGTGGACGTCTTGTTCAGCTCTCATAAATCAGCAAGAATTTGGCTAAGTGTAAGTCCGCCCGACGGGATCGGGCAAGTTCCACCCGATCGGGCGGAAAATCTGAGCTTCTGGGCCAAAATACTCGTACCCGATCGAGCAGTTGTTGCCCGACCTGATCGGGCGAGGCTTCTTTCTTTCTTGCCTCTACTTGGCTTCAGACGTCAAGTCTTTTGCATATTTCTTTTTCACAAGGGGGTCCGAATACCATCTCGAGACCGCCAAGACGCCTCATAACCTTCCGCTACAGCGTGGTGCTCAAAACATCAAGTAAATAGGGAGTTTTTCCCTAAAAACCTGCAAAATGATATGGAACACACAAACCACAACTATATCGAAATGGTTAGCATAAATAGCTCCTAAGAGCGTCAATATCGCACAATTTAGCTTGTAAAGAAAGGGAAAAACTCTATAAGAAATCAATATATCAAATTCCCCCAAGCTAAACCTTTGCTTGTCCTCAAGCAAATAGAACATGATCGTGGAATAGATTGCCTCACCCCATAGATAAAACAATTCAAGCTCAAAAATATTTTCAAGACTAAGAATCGTTCAAGCAGGCATAATTCAAGTTCGACAAATCAAATCCATCCAACCACCAATCATCCAAGCAATTTATCAAGTTCAAGTGACTACTAGGCATACAAATCCTGAAAAGGTGCTCACAAAGGGTGTCACTCCTCTCAATTTTGTGGCAGACAAAGAATATGCCCGAACACTCACACTCTCATGTGTTTAAGAAGGTAAAATGTCGCTCATCCTAATCAAGTCGACTCAACTAGCAGACATACTCTTTAACTTTGACAAACTGACTCAAAATCAATCCAATAGACATTGTAGGCACAAGCTCAAGAGGGCTTTTCCGGGTTGTAATGGGGCTTAGGTAAGGGTAGGGAAGTATTCTAGAAAATGTGGTGGAAGACCGAGCATGAGGGAGCAAAAGTAATCCATATCAAGGCCGAGGATGGCCGAAACAACTCCCAACAATATCAAGTAACCACAAGACGAATCCCAACTCTCATACAATGATGAAAACTCACAACAACCCAAATCTTCAAGCAATGAGGCATAAATATTTTTTTCTTTGTAGACAACGTGAATGAGGGGTTTTTATTTTCTTTGAAGCTTTGATTCTTCATATTTTTTTTTCTTTCTTTCTTTTCTTTTCGAACCAACATCCACGAACCTCAAAACTCGAATTTTGCTTTCATTTTTCACACACTTGAAGCCATAAATAATACACTCTTATTCCTCAAGCAACGCAAACCATAGAACAAATTTCAAACCAAACCCACACAAATGCTCCCCCAAGCTAGGCTTGGGAATAATAAATATATGAATGCCATGGATATGTAATAAGGGTCAGTAGCACGAAATAAGTCATTAGGCTCAGCGGGGCTAAGGAGGGTAAAAATATAATGAAATTACACTCTGGGGCTTGAGAATAAGTCAAAAGAACGCCTCTATCATAGCAAATGTAACAAGTCACCAAACATCAAATGAGTACGAAGTCAAAGTCAAGATCAATCCGCTAGGGAGGAACTAACACACCAAAAACATAGTCAAGATCAATCCGCTAGGGAGGAACTAACACACCAAAAACATAGAATGGATAATAATATGTATCCAATAGGCTAGAAAAGGCCTCACAGTCTAACCAAATCAGGTATGCAGCACAAAACAGTATAGTATAGTCAGAAATCGCTCGAAATCAAAGTAATCGAACATTAGATCAAAGCCTCACAATCACAAATGCCCAGCTATCCAGAAAACAAAGTCAAATCATTCTTAATAAAAGCACAACGAGGGGTGTTTATGCCAAATTCTGCTAAGACAAAACTTAGCTGGGAGCTACAACTAGGATTCCACCAGGTTACTGGAAGGTGCTAAGCACAGCTAGGATGAACAAGTAAAGAAAAAATAAAGACAGAGACAAGACACCAAAGATGGTGACGCGGAAACCCGTGGAATAAGGGAAAAACCGCGGGTGGCTTTGAGTCCACCAATCCACTATACTTTTGATTACAACCCTAGTGCCTTTGTAACTAAGCAATTCGTAATTTGTAAGCTAATAGAACAATGCTCGTATTTTATATGTAATTGCTAAAGTGTATGAACTTTTGTCTATACAATCATTTCAAGTGTATATATAACTAAGAAGAATGTATCCGTTTGAACCTAGCAACGTCTTGAAACAGCTCTCAAATCTCTATTTATATCTGCCATTAATGCTGTTGAGCACGATTCTTGATCTTTATTGCCTTTGTAATTATGGCTTTTATTCTTATGCGGATCTTCAGGCTTTAATGTCTTGATTTGTAACGTTTTCCAAATAGAGCTGCGTTCCCTTAGCTGGGTGGTATTCAGCTGATCCTCCTTAGCTGGTGAACTTCAAGCTGGATTTCCTTAGCTGGAGGTCTCAAGCTGGGAGTTCATAGCTGCAATGATTTTTAACCTGCACCAGTAGCTACATAAATTTCATGGCGTAACAATTGCCCCTAACTTGTAGCTTATGCTGCTGGCCTGGCGTAGCGAAGCTGCAAGTTAATAATACGTTAGCATAACGTTTGTCATAAAGGTAGGTTTTTCAAAAGGCGCATATATTAAATAAAACACACTGTAGCTTTAATGAACTGAGTTTAATCATGCACTTAAGTTCATTTAGTTCAAGTAATAAATACTAGCCGTTTGTATGTCAGAGTAGGTTTAAAAGTCAAGAGATTGCGTGAGGATCTTCATTTCCGTTTACTGTCTTCTCTCTTTGGTAAGTTTACTCTCTCTCTCTTTTCCTTTCCTCTTTCGACTCTTTGCATGCCTTTTAAGCAATCCGCTAGAAAGAAGGTTTTTATCCCTAAACCTACATCAATGGGGAAGGCTAAGGACGATGTAGCTTCTTCTATTACTTGGGAAGACATTGAGAATATTAGGGTTAAAGGTAGCTTTCCTGAGAGTACAGAATTTGTGGTCCCTGAAGAATTCGATCGGCCAGAAAACACCCCTGACGATCTAGTTTGTTTCTACGAGTACCCTTTCCTTCTAGGTTACAGCTTCAGTTTCACACCTCTAGTGCGTTCCTTCGTCGAGGTTTTAAATTTTTCCCCTGGTCAGTTAATGCCAGGTTTCTGGAAAGTTTACCGTAGAGTCTGCTATCAGGGTTTGGAGCCCTCCTTTTGCCCTAGAAGATCTACTCACCCTCTTCAGCTTGAAAATCCTCAACCCCAACAAGGTCACTTTAAAGCAAAAACCTAAGTATCCCAGCCCCGTAGAAGGGACTGGTGCCTCTGAGTCTTTTTGGAAGACTCGTTTTTTCTTCGTTGCCAAGGATTCTCTTGGCGAAGCTGGGTGCTTCTCCCCTCTGGCTGGCCTGCTGGAGGTATTCTACTGTTTTTCTCTTTCTTTCTTTAGAATATTCTATTAACTATGACCTTAACCTTGCTTTTACTCAAGTTCGTCTGAAGCTGTGGAGACCTTAGAAGACTAGGACGAAAGAGCTAAGGTATTCCTAAGCATCTCTCTGGAAAAAAAGACTTACACTCCTCCCTTCAAAGCAATTCCTATTTCATCTTTGACCCCTGCCACCTCCGGAACGGATTCCATGTCTTCAGGTAGGGCAATCTCACTGTTCTGCTTTATTTTTAGGGTTTTCTTGGTATAAAACCTTTATTTACGTTTTTACTGCTCTTGTGCAGTCAAAGGTAGTACGTTATCTCAAGCCGATGTTGTGGCTCGGTTAAAAAGAAAGAGATCTGGAGTTCCTGCTAGTTCCAACCCACCTAAGCCAGCTACCCCCGCCAAAGTGGTCACTTCTACTCCTAGCATGCCGCCTCCCATAATTAAACTGGACTTAGACCCTCCTCCTCCTCCTAGAACCTCAACGGTCAATCTGTCAATGCCAGCGAATTTCCTATCTGAGGATGGGTTAAATAATGGCATATGGCCACATGCTGAGAGGCTGTTCTTTCCTGCAGCAGCTAAGCGTCTCAGGTCTGAGGATCCTGAGGTGATTGTGAACCACGCGGTTCAATACTCTCTGCAGGTATGACTCCTATTATTCCCTTTGTCCTTTAGGTTTCAGCACTCTTTTCTATTCACCCCTCTTATATGTTTAATGTTTTTATTCTAGGCTCTACAGAACTGTCTAGCAGCACGCTTCAGCTTGAGGGCTGTTGCTACGATGTCATCTCAGCTTAAGGCTTCCCAAGCTGAGGTGGTGGCCCTAAAGGAGGAGCTGGAGAAGGCCAAGAGGGGGCAGGCTATAGCAGAGGATCAACGTAAGGTTGAGACGCTGCTCTTGGAGAAAGAGAGGGATGCAAAAAAGCTCTTCGCAGCTTCAGTTGAAGCTGAAATTGCTGCTGCTAGGGAGGAAGCTAAGGTGGCTACCTGTAAGCTGGTGGAGATGGTGAAGGAGAGGGATGCTCTGGATGCTCAGCTGGCACATCAGAAGGATATCCATCTAGATAAGATGGCGGAGGTCCAGATTGTCGAACCTGCCAAGCTAGCATACCTGATTCTTTTCAAGAACCTGGGGACTAAGGAGCTGCACAAATACACCGATGCTTTCCTAGCTACTATGGATAGCATCGCAGATCTTGAAGCTCTGGCCTTGGGTTTGATTCCTCCTGGGTAAGAAGTTTCTACAGCTGATTCATCGGCTAAAGACCTAGCTGAACCTTCAGCAAAGGTTGCGATTGATGCTACAGCTGAACCTTCTAGCAGTTCTGCCCCAGCAACTGTGATGCTCCAGCCAACGCCTATAGCTGAGGAAGTCCCAGCCAAAGATGCAGCTTAGTTCCCCTCTTTGAATTCGTTGCTTTTTGTTTATCGTCAAACAATTTTAATTTCTTATGCTTTGGAGAATTTTTACCGCCAGCCAAGGGGCTGGTGCGTCTTTTTTGAACAATTTAACTTTGATATATGCATATTCTTAGATCTTTGGTACAAATGAGCTAGCTGCTTTACGTTTTTACCTGGCGTTTTGTGATGCCAATGACTTGTGTGATGGGCCCTGTTACCTAGGCGTGTAGCCCTTAGCTGATGCAACCTTGGTAGCTTGATTTTTTGGTAGCTGTCCTCCAAGGTGTCTAGGTGTTCTTGCGCCTTTGGGTAGCTTAGGAAGCTAGGTAGTTCTCCACTTGAAGCTAGTCTTGCGGTACCTGCGTGTGTTGGCTAGGCCAGGATAGTCGTTGGCATAGCCGACGATTCTCCGATGCCTAAGTCAGTATAGACTCTAGAAAAAATCTTTATAGGTAGAAAATGCAAGGAGGATGGCCTAACCTGGTGTTCCTTGGCTTTGCTTAGTAGTGTTTCCTTACCTAGTGTGACTGCTTTGCACTTGATGTCTTATGTACACAAGCTGATTACCTAGCTTCTTTAGAAATGGTACAGTTTAAGGTGTGAAGCATTCCAGCTTCTAGGTACAGCTTTCCCTTCTACCGTAGCTAGACGATACACTCCTTTGCCTACTACCTGTTCAATCAGGTAGGGGCCTTCCCAGCTAGCACCCAGCTTTCCTGCATTCAATTCCTGGGTATTTTTGGAAGACTTTCCTTAACACCCAGTCTCCTTGCTTGAAAACTTTTGCTTTCACGTTTTTGTTAAAGCTGTGGGCCACAATCTGTTGCTGAGCAGCCATCCTGACCAGTGCGCTGTCTCGCAGCTCTTCTATGGTATCTAAATCATAAAATAATTCAGAGTCATTTAGCTCAGAGGTTAGGAGCCCATACCTGGCAGTAGGTACAGCTACTTCTGCTGGTAATACAGCTTCACAACCATAGACTAATGAGAAAGGGGTCCGCCCTGTTGCTCCTCTTGGTGTTGTCCTGTTGGCCCAGAGGACTCTAGGCAGCTCTTCCACCCATTTACCTTTTTTGGCTTTTAACCTCCTTTTAATGCCGTTGATGATTACCTTGTTGCTGGACTCAGCTTGTCCATTAGCTTGAGGGTACCTGGGTGTTGATGTTACCAGGTTGATGTTCCATTCATGACAAAATTGCCGTGTTTTGCCACTTATAAACTGTGATCCATTGTCGCATACAATCTCACTAGGTACTCCAAACCTACAAATGATGTTAGGATGTATAAAGGCAATCACTTCTTTGTCCCTTACCTGCTGGAACGCACCAGCTTCAATCCACTTAGAAAAGTAGTCAGTCAAGGCCAACATATATACTTTTTGACCTAGCGCAGCTGGCACCTTTCCCACTATGTCCATGCCCCACCTCATGAATGGCCAAGGTGTCAACGTGGGGTGTAATGGTTCGGAAGGCTTATGTACCATACCTGCGTGCTTTTGACAACTTTCACACTTAGCTACGTACCTCTTGGCGTCCCTACGCATAGTTGGCCAATAATAACCGTAGGATAAGATCTTGTTAGACAAGCTCTTTCCTGCTGTATGTGAGCCGCATTCTCCCTCATGAAATTCTTTGAGGGTAGCTTCCCACTGTTCTTTCTCCAAGCATCTCTGCAAAATGTCCTGCTTAGCTTCACATTTAAACAAGACTCCAGCTATTACCTGGTACCTGCTAGCTTTCATGCGTATCTTTCTTGATTCCAGCTTGTCATCTGGTAGTATGTCTCTTTTTAGGTAATCCATTAGTGGCTTTGTCCAGCTATCAGCACCTGTCTCCTTACCAATGCTAAGTATACTGCTTGCCTCTTTGTTAATAGCTGGCGCAGCTAAGTGAGCGATAGGGACATTGTTGAAGCTGCATTTCCTAAGTGCGGAACCCAGGTTAGCTAGTGCATCAGATTTCGTATTCTGATCCCTTGGTACCTGTTGTATTGTAAACTCTTGAAAGAGCAACATCTTCGATTTGACCAGCTCCAGGTATAGAGACATCTTTGAATCCTTAGCTGCATACTCTCCTTTTACCTGGCTAACTATAAGCAAAGAGTCACTATATACTTGCAACCTGGTTGCCCCCAGATCTTGAGCCACAGTCATACCTGCAATCAAAGCCTCGTACTCGGCTTCATTGTTAGTAGCTTTAAAATCACAACAAATAGATCGTACTATCATGTCCCCTTGTGGTGATTTTAGGACTATACCTAGTCCAGCTCCTCTAAAGTTGGAAGAACCATCTACAAATAGCTTCCAACTACCTGTAGGGGTTACCTGATTAACATGCCGTACTTCCTCATCTGCTGAAGCAGCTAGGTTAGGACTGAAATCTGCCACAAAATCGGCTAGGGCTTTTGATTTTATAGCCGTTCGCGGTTGGTACCTGATGTCATAAGCACTAAGTGATACAATCCATTTGCTCATCCTGCCAGTGTATTCAGGTTTGCGTAACACAGCTTTTATAGGATAATTAGTCATAACACATATAGGATAAGCTTTGAAATAGTGTCGGAGTTTCCTCGAAGCTGTATATAAAGCTAATACTAATTTTTCCAGAGAAGTGTACCTGGTTTCTGCATCAAGTAAAGATTTACTGATATAATACACGGGTAGCTGCTGGTTGTCAGCTTCCCTAGCCAGTACCGCGCTAACAGATGTGCTACTCACAGCTAGATAAAGCTGTAAAGTCTCACCTGGCTTTGGTTTGGAAAGTACAGGTGGTGTAGCTAGGTACGCTTTAAGCTGTTGTAAAGCAGCTTCGTATTCTGCAGTCCAATCAAAACCTTTATTTTTCTTAAGCACATGATATAAAAGATGACACTTATCTGATGATCTGGAGATGAAGCGGTTGAGCGCTGCTACTCTTCCTGTCAGCTTCTGAACCTCTTTCGGGTTCGTGGGAGACTAGATATTGATGAGTGCTCTGATTTGATCTGGGCTAGCTTCAATTCCTCTTTGTGTTACTATGTAACCTAGGAACTTGCCAGCTGGTACTCCGAACGAGCATTTCGTTGGGTTCAGCTTCATGTTGTACTTTTTCAGAACATCAAAGGTGTCCTGCAGGTGAGATACATGATCCCCAGCTCGCTTGGATTTGACCAGCATATCATCGATATAGACCTCCATTGTGTCCCCAAGATGCTTTTCGAACATCTTATTTACTAGGCGCTGGTAGGTAGCACCTGCATTTTTTAGACCAAATGGCATAACCTTATAGCAATATATACCTCTTTCGGTCATGAAAGCAGTTTTCTCTTGATCTTATGGGTCCATCAAAATCTGGTTGTAACCTGAGTGAGCATCTAGGAATGTGAGCCTTTCATGTCCAGCTGTGGCGTCTACCAGAGCGTCAATGTGAGGTAGGGGGAATGGATCTTTGGGGCAAGCTTTGTTTAAATCGGTGAAATCAATGCAAACTCGCCATTTGCCATTCTTCTTTCCTACCACAACCACGTTAGCTAGCCAATCAGGATATTTTACTTCCCTAATCTTACCTGCTTGCAGCAATTTTTCCACTTCCTCGTTGATGATCAGGTTGCGTTCGGGTGCGAATTTCCTTCTTTATTGCTTGATAGGTTTGTGGTGGGGGTCCAGATTCAGCTTGTGGGTGGAAATAGAAGGGTCAATTCCAACCATGTCTTCATGCGTCCATGCGAAGCAGGTGATGTTTTCCTTGAGGAACTCGATGATCCTGGCTTTCTCCTCTGGTGGTAGGGATGCTCCAACCTGTACCATCTGTTCTGGCTTTGCAGGATCCAGCACCACTTCCTCTATATCCTGTTCTTCAGGTCTGCTGGGTGAAGGATGCTGCTGTAATTGCTAGATGTCCTCCTTCTTGGGTTTGAGAGAAATGCTGTAACATTCCCTAGCTACCTTCCTGTCCCCCTTGATCTCTTGTACTCCTCATTGGGTAGGGAATTTGATGGTTTGATGATAGGTGGATGGCACAGCTTTCATTCTGTGAATCCAAGGTGTACCTATAATAACATTGTAAGCTGAAGGACAATCAACGACACTAAACCTGGTTTGCAGATTGACTCCTTTGGCGTAGGTTGGCAGTGTGATTTCACCAATGGTGATGACGGGTTCTCCGTTGAAGCCGTACAGGACTGTTGACTTTCTGATGATATCTTCGTCACGTAGCCCCATGCTTTGTATGGAATTCTTGAATATGATGTTAGCTGAGCTTCCATTATCTACCAACACTCTCTTGATCAAGCAGTTGCTGATTGTGAGGGAAATAACTAGTCCATCATGATGATCAGCTTCCTCAGCTTCCTCTTCTTCTTCGAAGCTGATGGTCATGCTGCGTAGCTCTTGTTCCTCCTTGCTCCTGTGCTGGATAGGAGCGGATTTGGAACCTTCCCTAGCGAACCGCTTAGCTGCAGAATAGGTTAGTCCATAAATTTCTGAGCCTCCTGAGATAAAGTTGACTACCTTGTCATGTGTTGGATCAGGTGGTGGCCCAGCTGGTTTGCTATTGCAATCCTTGCTAGGTTCATCTTTCTGACCCTTCTTCCCCATCAGATGTTCCAGGTAGCCCTTCTTCAGTAGCCAAGCTACTTCTTTCCTGAGAGCCTTGCAATCTTCAGTTAGATGGCCATGGTCTCCATGGTAGCTGCACCACTGGGAAGTGTCTTTTCGCCCATCAGGTTTGTCAGTCTTCCTAGGCCACCTAGCTGTTGAGCCTAGCTTCTCCAACGCGTTCACCACACCTCCTGCATCAACATTAAAGCAATAGGAAGATAAAGGAGGGAAATCCGCATTGTTAGGTTTGCGGGGAGCTTCTCTAGCTACACTGCTAGCTTGATCACGCTTCTGGTATGGCTGATGACGCCAATCGTTTCTTTTGTTGTTGTTGCTGTTACTCTGAGTTTTCCTTTCGTAGCTAGATTCTCCTCCATACCTGGATGCATCATCTTCTTCTACGCGGATCTCAACCATAGCTCTAGCCCTGACTTCCTCAAAGGTACTACAAGGATACCTGGTTAGTTTATAATACAAGCGGGATTTAGGTATCAAACCTCTCCGGAACGCTTCGATAGCTGTGGGGATGTCCAGGTTCTTAACAGAAATCATCTCCTTGTTAAACCTGTCCAGATACTGGCGAACAGCTTCACCTGTTTTCTGTATAATGCGGTACAAGTCGCCTGTATGTTTCTCCAGCACCCTGCTGCTAGCAAACTGCTGATAAAACTTATTAATAAGAACAGAGAAGTTAAGGATAGTACCAGCCCTGAGGGTTATAAGTCATTGTAGGGCAGGTCCACCTAAGGTGGCCCCAAAGGATTTGCACATTGAAGATTCAAGGAGGCCTTCTGGGATAGGAAGGGTCCACATCTTCTGCTTATACTGGTTCACGTGATCGTATGGATCTGTGGTCCCATCATACAGCTTACCAAACGGGGCTAGATGCAGCTTCTTTGGAATCATAGCTCTAGCTATCTCTTCCACGAAAGGTGACTTGGTAAAGCCATCAGGGGTCTCTTCAGCTACGGGTGTTGGTGCCCCTGACAATTTCGCTAGCATTCGCATCATTTTCCGATTCTGGGATTCGAGGAGAGCCAACTTTGAAGCTGTGGGATCTAACTCCTCCTGGTGGGGTTGCTCTGGTATTTCCTCAGTGTCTTCATCAGCACTAGCTTCTGAGTCATCTAGCTCCAAAATTCGAGGTGCCATACCAGGAGGTCGTCGTGAAGACTTCTTAGCGTTGCTCTTAACTGATTCTAGTTCTTTTTGTAAGTTTTCAATGATCTCATTGGATTTCGTCTGAGCCTCTTGCAGAGATGCTAGAGCTTCTCTCATTTGCTCGGGAGTGAATTCGGCCATTTGAAGTTGGGTGTTTTTCTTTTTGGGAAGGGATTGATTATGAAAGATTAGATATGAAATCTAGTTGTAGGCCCCACGGTGGGCGCCAAACTGTTTATGCCAAATTCTGCTAAGACAAAACTTAGCTGGAAGCTGCAGCTAGGATTCCACCAGGTTACTGGAAGCTGCTCAGCACAGCTAGGATGAACAAGTAAAGCAAAAATAAAGACAGAGACAAGACACCAGAGATGGTGACGCGGAAACCCGTGGAATAAGGGAAAAACCGCAGGTGGCTTTGAGTCCACCAATCCACTATACTTTTGATTATAGCCCTAGTGCCTTTGTAACTAAGCAATTCGTAATTTGTAAGCTAATAGAACAATGCTCGTGTTTTGATATGTAATTGCTAAAGCGTATGAACTTTTGTCTATACAATCATTTCAAGTGTATATATAACTAAGAAGAATGTATCCGTTTGAACCTAGCAACGTCTTGAAACAGCTCTCAAATCTCTATTTATATCTGCCATTAATGCTGTTGAGCACGATTCTTGATCTTTATTGCCTTTGTAATTATGGCTTTTATTCTTATGCGGATCTTCAGGCTTTGATGTCTTGATTTGTAACGTTTTCCAAATAGAGCTGCGTTCCCTTAGCTGGGTGGTATTCAGCTGATCCTCCTTAGCTGGTGAACTTCAAGCTGGATTTCCTTAGCTGGAGGTCTCAAGCTGGGAGTTCATAGCTGCTTTAACCTACACCAGTAGCTACATAAATTTCATGGAGTAACAAGGGGCACAGGGAGGCAATCAAACAAGTCATGATCAATCATATTTTTTTTCTTTTTTTTTTCATTTTTTTATCAAAGCTGTAAACTATTCTATCAAAGCTTAAACTACACTAAAAAGCAATAAACTATACCTAGAAAGCAGTAAACTATACTAGAAAGCAGTAAAGAGAGTACTCACAGTGAGAGATCCTCCCCCAAGCTGTACGAGGCAATGTCCTCTTTGCAACGAGGGAGAGGAGAGAACAAGGGCATCAGCCGCCCATATCATCATCAGTGGGGGCACCAAATAAACCACCACTAGAAGTACCACCACCATCTGTGTAACCACCACCTGAGGGATCACCTGAAAAACCACTCATCCCTCCACCAAAACCGCTAGTACCTGCATCAAAACCACCGCCAAAACCACTAGGCCCAAGACCAAAGTCTCCTAAAGAGACGGAATGTCTAGCAGGCTCCTCCTCCTCATCCTCTGCCATGTCATCACTCGGACCGGCAGGCTGGCCAAAACTCTGGTTCCAACGGTACCACGAGGGGTGTTGAGCAGTCTGCTCAATAATGCCGCCCCTATAATAGTCGTCATAGAGAGGATAAAGGGCGTAGTGCTGGTCGTTGGCCAAGGTATCCATCCGTCCCCCCATCTCATCAACACGGGGTGTAGAGCTGATCAATGCGAGTGCCATATCCCGCGAGCGTGGCGTTGTTCGCGTTGATCAGCCCTTCCATCCGTCCCATCCCCGTCTCCATGCGACCTAGGGTCGACATCATAGAAGTGAAATCAAATGTGTCCGTGTGAGGGGGAGGAGGGGGAGGGGCAGAAGTGGAGGCGCCCTCGTCCAAGATCGGCGTATGCCGCCTATGGTAGGAACGACGAGGGGGCTCGGGGTCAGGGACAATAAGGTCAGGCGGGCTCTAGGGTCGGGTAGGATGATGGATTTTTTTGATTTAATTATCCACTGAAACCTATGGTCAGGCAGGCGGTTTAGGACTTTAAGGGTGTTGAGGTATGTGAGGTCAATGAGGGTAGGGCCGAGGACGGGGGTGCGCTGGGTCTCGTCAAAGCCGGCAATTTGTCGGGCAAACAAAGTGATCAACCCCCCGTTGACTAGCCTCCTAGAGGTCCAAGTACCGTCCTCCCTACACTTAGGGAGCGAGTTCGAGATACGCTCGAACTGGATAGCTACGTGGTGTGCCAAATTGTATTGAAATAGTTCCCTGGAGCCCTTGGCAATGTAGCTAGCGATGACAACTAACTCGGCCCCCCGGACCAAGTGACCCTCATAACGCCCTAGAAGTGTTTAGGCCATGAATCTTAGCCAGATGCTAAAGATTAGGCCATGAAAATTCGCATGAGGAAAAGGCAACCTTGGTGTAAAAGGTGTATCAGAAACCTTCTCTTTCTCCTTCTTCTTTTCTGCCTGTTCAGCTGTTTCAGATACTTTGACATCAGACGTCGAATTCTTCTCCAATTCCTTCTCTACTACCTCCTTCTCCTTGCTAGGGACAGTATCATCATCAATGGGCATAGGAGGAGCAGCATAAGCAGTGTCACTACGAAGAGTAACGACATTTGCTTGCTCCATATGTGTAGGTTGCCTTGCCAATTGTCCCTGCTGCCTCTGTGCATTAGTTTCTGCCAATTGAGCAATCTGGGTCTCGAGAAGTTTTATGTGCTTCTCTTGGGCCTTCTGTGCTTCCTCATTTGTCTTTTGCATAGACAATATGAGTTTCATCAGTTCAGAATTGCTAGGCTCTTGTGAGGTTGCATTTTGTGGTGCTGGCTGATAATTCTGATGAGTAGGTCTTTGGAAACCAGGGGGGTTATGAGAATTCCCTTGGTTTTGGTAGTAGTTGGGTTTAGGGTTGTTATGTGGAGGTTGATAGGAATTTTGTGGGGGATGGTAGGAATTTTGTGGCTGTGGGTTTTGAACGTTGTTGCTTCTATAGGAAAGAAGTGGGTTGTCTTTCCAACCAGGATTGAATGTGTTGGAGTAGGGGTTATTTGGTTGTTTGTGCTGAAAAGCATTTGCCTGCTCCATCTGATTCTTACTGAACTGACAATCATGGCCGAAGTGACCCTGAATACCACACACCTCGCAGTAAGATGAGGTGATGGGTGCAACTGCTGACATAGCGTTGATGCTCATGGGTGAAGGTGTTGAACTAGAGGACTTCATTGTTTGTAGTTGCTGAGTTAGTTGCGCCATCTGAGATGTAAGCAATGAAATAGCGTCAACTTCAAATACCTTCTTAGTCAAACTCCTAGATGATGAGTGGTCATTGGCTGCGAGATTTGCTAGGAAATCATAACCCTCATCAACTGCCTTGTCTAAAAAGACTCCTCCTGCAGACGAATCAACAGTACTCTTCGTCTGAGGTTGCAGACCATTATAAAAAGTCTGCGTCAGAAATCACTTGTCCATATTATGATGTGGACATTCCCTCTGTAGGTCTCTGAATCTAGTCCACGCTTCCCTCAATGTCTCATCTGGCTCTTGGGAAAACGTGGCCAACTTGTGTCTGATTTCTGCTGTTTTTGTGGGAGGGTAATACTCATGAAGAAATGCAGCAGAAATCGCCAGCCATTCTGTCTCAGTGATATTGCTGAACCACCTCTGAGCCTTGTCTCTGAGTGAGAACTCAAATAACATAACTTTCAGCTGCTCAGGTGTGACCCCTTGATGTTTAACAGTTCTGCAGAGTTGTTGGAATCTCTGCAGATGGTTGGCCGGATCTTCAGAAGGATGCCCACAAAACTGATTCTGCTGCACCATATTAATTAGTGTAGGTTTGATTTCAAAATTATTCGCAGCAATAGTGGGCATCTGTGGACGTGTGGGTATGCCTTCAGGATTAGGCACCCCATATGATTTCAGTGACTTCGCCATTAGTGATGTAGAAATCTCTGAATTTGGCTTCTCTTGATCAAATTCTGCTCTAAGATCCCGAAGTATTGCTTCTGTATCGGGATCTCCAGGAATAATATGAGTTTTCTTTTGATACCTGGACATATAAGAGAAAACGACAAGATAACCGTAAGAACGGCCTCAATTGGAATGGGAGGTTCCAATGAGGCAAAAAGAAGTACGCTAATTAATCGAATAAGAACTAGAAAACTAGCCGTCTCCCCGGCAACGGCGCCAAAATTTGATAGGTTTTAGTCGTATCACCTATTCAAAGATAAACCTACAGTCCTCTAACTAAGGTAGTCAGTGGAAGCAGGGTCGAATCCGCAGGGAGACAGAGTTTCTATATTAATATTCAATTAACTAACTACTTCAGATGAAAATAGGGAGAATTAATTGAACTAATGAGTAAGCTAAGGAATACGAATTAAATCGAGGATTTAACTATGGAATAAAAGTCTAGGGTATTAGGTCGGTCCACCATGCTTATAACAATCAAACAAGGTCAACTACTATCAAAACCTAAGTCATGAGTCGAGTGATTAGAGCATGCGTTGAGCTATGGTTAAGACTCAACGCTCATAGTTCAACATACACCGCATGTTCACTAACGTAATCAGAACTACTGATGTGTCCTAGGCCTCTAGTCATAAGACGGATCTGTGCAAACAACTATTAACCACAAGCAATCAATGAAATTGGCCACTAACATTAATCACTAATTAAGAACAAACCATATCACAATCACTCTAATCAAGCCCTAAGAATCAATAGAAGTCTAAATAACAATTATGGTATAAACATGGCTTCCCTATCTAACACCCTAGAAAGAGAACTACTCAGACATGATCAAATTGAAAATAATAAATCTAATTGGAAACCCTAAGAATTGCATTATGAACTAATTGAATAATAAGCAATTACACTAAAGCAATCGAGAGATAAGAATAAAACAATAAGAAAGATGATTACCAAATTGACGGAAAACGGAAACTTTAATTGAATTGCAATATTATTCGAATCTCTTCTACAAGTTTCCAGCAGCAGCAATATTGGCTTCACCCAATGTGATCGGGCAACTTCCACCCGATCGGGGCCACAACCCCAGCACCCGATCGGGCAAGACCACCCGATGTCATCGGGTGGACGTCTTCTTCAGCTCTCATAAATCAGCAAGAATTTGGCTAAGTGTAAGTCCGCCCGACGGGATCGGGCAAGTTCCACCCGATCGGCGGAAAATCTGAGCTTCTGGGCCAAAATACTCGTACCCGATCGGGCAGTGGTTGCCCGACCCAATCGGGCGAGGCTTCTTTCTTTCTTGCCTCTACTTGGCTTTAGACGCCAAGTCTTTTGCATATTTCTTCTTCACAGCGGGGTTCGAATACCATCTCGAGACCGCCAAGACGCCTCATAACCTTCCGCTACAGCGTGGTGCTCAAAACATCAAGTAAATAGGGAGTTTTTCCCTAAAAACCTGCAAAATGATATGGAACACACAAACCACAACTATATCAAAATGGTTTGCATAAATAGCTCCTAAGAGCGTCAATATCGCACAATTTAGCTTGTAAAGAAAGGGAAAAACTCTATAAGAAATCAATATATCAAATTCCCCCAAGCTAAACCTTTGCTTGTCCTCAAGCAAATAGAACATGATCGTGGAATAGATTGCCTCACCCCATAGATAAAACAATTCAAGCTCAAAAATATTTTCAAGACTAAGAATCGTTCAAGCAGGCATAATTCAAGTTCGGCAAATCAAATCCATCCAACCACCAATCATCCAAGCAATTCATCAAGTTCAAGTGACTACTAGGCATACAAATCCTGAAAAGGTGCTCACAAAGGGTGTCACTCCTCTCGATTTTGTGGCAGGCAAAGAATATGCCCGAACACTCACCGACCCGTTCATAAATGTCCATTCCCACTCACACTCTCATGTGTTTAAGAAGGTAAAATGTCGCTCATCCTAATCAAGTCGACTCAACTAGAAGACATACTCTTTAACTTTGACAAACTGACTCAAAATCAATCCAATAGACATTGTAGGCACAAGCTCAAGAGGGCTTTTCCGGGTTGTAATGGGGCTTAGGTAAGGGTAGGGAAGTATTCTAGAAAATGTGGTGGAAGACCGAGCATGAGGGAGCAAAAGTAATCCATATCAAGGCCGAGGATGGCCGAAACAACTCCCAACAATATCAAGTAACCACAAGACGAATCTCAACTCTCATACAATGATGAAAACTCACAACAACCCAAATCTTCAAGCAATGAGGCATAAATATTTTTTTTCTTTGTAGACAACGTGAATGAGGGGTTTTTATTTTCTTTGAAGCTTTGATTCTTCATATATTTTTTTTCTTTCTTTCTTTTCTTTTCGAACCAACATCCACGAACCTCAAAACTCGAATTTTGCTTTCATTTTTCACATACTCGAAGCCATAAATAAAACACTCTTATTCCTCAAGCAACGCAAACCATAGAACAAATTTCAAACCAAACCCACACAAATGCTCCCCCAAGCTAGGCTTGGGAATAATAAATATAAGAAGGCCATGGGTATGTAATAAGGGTCAGTAGCACGAAACAAGTCATTAGGCTCAGCGGAGCTAAGGAGGGTAAAAATATAATGAAATTACACTCTGGGGCTCGAGAATAAGTCAAAAGAACGTCTCTATCATAGCAAATGTAACAAGTCACCAAACATCAAATGAGTACGAAGTCAAAGTCAAGATCAATCCGCTAAGGAGGAACTAACACACCAAAAACATAGACTGGATAATAATATGTATCCAATAGGCTAGAAAAGGCCTCACAGTCTAACCAAATCAGGTATGCAGCACAAAGCAGTATAGTATAGTCAGAAATCGCTCGAAATCAAAGTAATCGAACATCAGATCAAAGCCTCACAATCACAAATGCCCAGCTATCCAGAAAACAAAGTCAAATCATTCTCAATAAAAGCACAACGAGGGGCACAGGGAGGCAATCAAACCAGTCATGATCAATCATATTTTTTTTCATTTTTTTTCAATTTTTATCAAAGCTGTAAACTATTCTATCAAAGCTTAAACTACACTAAAAAGCAATAAACTATACCTAGAAAGCAGTAAACTATACTAGAAAGCAATAAAGGGAGTACTCACAGTGAGAGATCTTCCCCCAAGCTGAACGATGCAATGTCCTCATTGCAACGAGGGAGAGGAGAGAACAAGGGCATCAGCCGCCCATATCATCATCAGTGGGGGCACCAAATAAACCACCACTAGAAGTACCACCACCATCGGCTCGGCTCCTAGCCACCCCTAAGTGTATCCATATCATGATAGAATGTCTAACCCAAGTTTTTGTAGTGCAAAGCAATCTAAAGAGGATCAACATGATTATGTTGTTCTTATACAATGGTAAAAATTAATAAATAAAATTTATGAACCTTGGCTTTGACAATAATAAATGGACAAACGATTATTATGAAACAGAGAAGTAGTTTAATTACAATAACCAATTGTTATACTCTATTCGACTTCATTTACTTTGTACATTTATTTACTTGTTTTATTTCCTTTTTTCTCATATGATCTCCATCGGTGTTTTTCACCTTTTCATTTTCTCTTTGATAACTTACATATACTATTGTCACCTTATCTATACTCCTTTTAAAAATTTATCCAATCAAAGTAGTGATTTTCATCACTATTATACTTTATAACACATCAATCATATATCTTTTAAAAACCTTCTCACAATCGAATGTGTAAATAGAAGTTCTCTGATCAAGCCAACCAACCGATTAAAATGACTAGTAGCTAACAACTAACTATTAGACTCTTTAACCAAAGTTGGTTGGTATGAGTGGTTAGTACTCTCATCCCTTAAACAAGTAGTCATGTGTTCGATTCCTGACTCCTGCCAATGGAGTAACCAAAGTTGGGAGGGGCCCACCCATTAAGTTGACTTCAGCACCCTGATGGAGATTGCCCCTACTATCAATACGGTATACTCCTTGCTAACACAAAAAAAATACTAGACTCTTTCATAACCTTCTTTTATATAATTTGTGATAATTAAGTGCTCAACAATATCAACAATTAAATTAGTTTAGGTTTCAGAAGGGCCTTCTATTTTCTTTTTTTGTATTTTATACCTTTTTGATAATAGGATAGAAAAGAATAATTTATTAAAAATATATACTTCCTATACTTTTAGCAATATATGTATAGTTAAAAGCACTAATGGTTGATTGTTATGCAAAAACAGAAATGGAAAGTTTGTCACAAGGAGTATATAACAATTTGAATATTTAAAAAAAATTGCTTATCAACAATCAACATATACATTATTAATTAGACTTGGAATTCTTCATTGAAGTCTTAAAGTTTAGATATTGATGACCAAATTTGTGAGGCCCGTCCAACTTGGCCCAAACCATGACATGTTTAAGCCCACTACAAACCAGCATTGAATGAGACCTAATAGCTTAGCCCTATATGATCTAGTACGGGCCATTTCAGGGTTGGGAGAACCTGACACATTCTAACACATCAATCATATATCTTTTGAAAACCTTCTCAAAATCGAATGTGTAAATAGAAGTTCTCCGATCAAGCCAACCAACCAATTAAAATGACTAGTAGCTAACAATCAACTATTAGACTCTTTAACCAAAGTTAATTGGTATGAGTGGTAAGTACTCTCATCCCTTAAACAAGTGGTCATGTGTTCGATTCCTGACTCCTGCGAATGTTGTAACCAAAGTTGGGAAGGGTCTACCCATTAAGTTGACTTCAGTACCCTGATGAAAATTGTACTATCGAGACGGGATACTCCTGGCTAACACAAAAAAGAAATACTAGACTCTTTCATAACCTTTTTTTATATAATTTGTGATAATTTATTTAAAATATATACTTTCTATACTTTTATCAATATATGTATAGTTAAAACCACTAATGGTTGATTGTTATGCAAAAACAGAAATGGAAAGTTTGTTACAAGGAGTATATAACAATTTGAATATTTTTTTCTAAAAATTGCTTATCAACAATCAACATATACATTATTAATTAGACTTGGAATTCTTCATTGAAGTCTTAAAGTTTAGATATTGATGACCAAATTTGTGAGGCCCGTCCAACTTGGCCCAAACCATGACATGTTTAAGCCCACTAGAAACCAGCATTGAATCAGACCTAATAGCTTAGCCCTATATGATCTAGTACGGGCCATTTCAGGGTTGGGAGAACCTGACACATTCGGCACCGTCCAATAGCCTTCACTGCTTTGATCATATCAATTGTAAAGACCAACTAATTAATCAACTAAAAGATTAAATTTGTATATAAAACCGAAAACTAAAATTATATTCATATATAGAGATGACATTGGATCTTTTACCCAACCCAAATATGTTCATTAGGATTTGGATCCCAAAATTTTGGACCTATTGTTGGATTCGGGTCATGTGCGAGAAAGGCAGATCTAGGTTCGGGTCTATATTATTAAAACTCATTTTGTTTGATATCAATAATCATCAATGTTTAAGCTTTTATACTCTATCCTTCAAAAGAAAAGAAGTTCACATATTTAATGCACCTCATATAGCAGTAGATGGATGAAGTATGTTTCAGTAGCTGGAGTTGACAATAGTTCTTACCGCTTTATTTTGGCCTTGTGGATTTTACTTAATTTATTATTAACATCATACAAGTATAGTTTACTTTATTGCTGAATTTGGGAGGTTAGTAGCGATGGATCCATTTCGGACCGGATCCAATACTTGAAAACGGATCTGGATTGGATCTAGCTCCAACCGACCCGTTGTCATCCCAAGATAGTACTGACTGAGAGCATGCATTTCACAATATAATATATAATGAATTGATAAAATCAAATTAAAGAAGACCAATTAATAGTATTAACATTGTAGCAACATCCATCAAAAGCGAATAAGCGATGGTATTATTTTTCTTTCTCTTGTAGACAAACATTATCATCTTGAGTTCTTGACATCTTCTTACATTAACACACAGTGTCGGTATGTAATGTATGGCCAGATTGAATCAAATATACAATAAGACCACTTGACATTTATTAAAACCATATGCCGAGTACTGAAAAGCTTGTATAAATAACAGCAATGTCATAACTTGGGAAACTCATCCTTACAAAAACAAAAATAAGCAGAAATTTTTGTATACTACATCACTTACTAATAATACTAACAATGGATAAAAGAACCATGAAAGCCACCTTTTTCGTTCTTCTAGCAGGTTTTGTTCTCATCTTTCTAATCTTTGATTGTTATTTTTTTTGTTCAATAAGAGCATAAGATCAAATAGTTTAGTATAACATACAAATAGATTGTTATTTTTAAATATATGTCTGTTTGGCTGTATCCACCAAAAGTCCTAATGCTTAGATACCAAAAGTCCTAAAGCCATCTTTCTCATCAATCTATCTTTTTTTTCTTTTGGGTTCCCAATCTATCGTGAAGGTTAAACTTTGACCAAATTGCTATATATACCATGTATATGTTATGATACGTACATATATGTATAAGTAAGTCTAATACTAGTAAACTTATATTACAATAATATACTATCATATGTAATCTTGTTGGATTTAATTCCACAATATGTACTTCAATTTATTATTTTGTAGTACATGTTCAAAGATGATAATGCTTAAATAAGTTTAAGAAAAACAAAGGAGAGCGAGTAATGGATTGTGTTCACCTTAAGCATATAAGATCATTTTGCTAATTTGGTAAGTACGAATTAATAACAAGCTAAATTATCAATGAGTATAATATAATCTGATCATATTCTTTGATCGTTTGAATTATTAGTGGTGATGCTCCAAATCATCGCCTTTAAGGTGGAGGCCTGCCAGGGAGTATATCATGGATCATGTGTTGCTGGCGGCGGTACAGAAGATTGTTGTGCTGGACTTATATGCTTACAAGTTTCAGCAGGCGGTCCATATCGATGTGAACATGATCCGTGTGGTGCAGTTACTAAGCCCTGTAGCCTTGATTTGGACGATTGCTGTGCGCCACTTAAATGCCATGACTCTACTTGTGTAGATTGCGAGGACCACGTAGGACATTCTTGTGATGCTAATTTCCCCTGTTGTGCGCCACTTAGATGCCATGAAGGTACTTGTGCAGATTGCGAGGACCACCCAGGACATTCTTGCGATTCTACTTTTCCGTGCTGCTCAGGCTTGACCTGCTCAAATAACCAATGCGTCTGAGTGAATACCACTCAATACTTATCATCTGTCAAGCTATATATCAAGCACTCTGGTGATGCATGCTTGACTACATATATTACTGAATACTGATTGTACGTGTGCATTTGTTGCACAAATAATGTTTGACATTTTTCTTGTGCTTGCTGTATGTTTGCGACTTTTGCTTTTGCTTGTTGCGGCCTTTGCTGCTATATGTATACTATCATGACTTTGTTGTGTGTTTTAAGTTCTTGGCTTGCTGTTGCATACGATGTTTGCTCCTATAATACTAGTTGATCTTGTACGTTAATCTCATCTGCTAGTAATTTATGGCTGGGTTGTACACGTACTATATACTCTTACAAAAGAAGAATAAATAAAATTGTAACGTACCTCTTCTAATTTCTTAGCTTGTTTACTTCTCTCTGTATCTGATCATGATCAGTCCATGACACACGTTCCTCGCAATCTCACATAAATTTAAAGCATTAGCCAGGCCTATAGCTAAATGCAGCTCATTTTACAAGTTGTGTCACATGATATGATGCCAGTGGTCCAACACAACAATTTAATCTTGGACTTCAGCCACCCCCACATTGTTGCAATTTAACAAGAGTAACCCCATAACACCACAAAACCAAAATTGTCCCGCCTCCTCAAAACAAGTTTATATAGAAATGAATGCTGTTCAACCATCATGATTTATCTAATAAAAAATGGTGTTATCAAGAACACTTCTACCCTTGTATAAGCACGGCTGTCTACAAGGTCGTGCAAAACAACCTACGCCGCAGGCCCCTAGAATCCTTAAATTCAATATACATTGTTTGTCGTAACGTTATCCCTATCTTATTAAAATTACATATGGTAGTAAGTTCATTTTTTTGTAACAAATTTTAATAATCAGCACGAGCCTCCAACCTTTTTAAGACGACAAAACTACTCCAACTAAAAAAATAGCTAATAAGCAGAATAGAGCATTACCAGCAAAGTTTGATACTTTGTTCTTATAACATGACCTTCTTCTGCAACAGGAAAATTAAGCTCTTCTACGCATATGAACAACAATAACCTCCAGTTCTTTAAACCAAATTGATCTTCGATCACTTTATCAATATTCATCCCACGTCTTTTTTTTTGGTTGGAAGAAACGATAATATTAACTACGAAACACTATTACAATAATGTTGTTAACATTGTTTAAAGACAATAGATTGGCTCCTTGAACCCTACGAATACATCCAAAAGCATATCAATATTTAGATTACAACGATCCGCTGAAAAAGGGGAAGATAACATAGTTAAACAAGCATTAGATACAAAATTTTGTTCTCTTATCCATCTTGTTAGGCTATCAGCATCCTGGAGGCATTTCCTTTCAACCTTCGATATCTCCTGCACTGTACTCCTCCCTGGATGTTCCCTGCACATTGATGTCATATTGTAGTACCGATCTTTAATAATAGGAAGTGTGTTGTGTGATCCACTGCTATTTTTGAGTCAGAGAAGAGGTGCACATTTGACAAATTTTGTTCTACTATCCAATCTAGAGCTTTATTAATGGCATAAAACTCTGCAGCTGTTGCATCTGTAGCTTGTACCTTCTTCTGAAAAAACACCTTTTCATATTGGTTGAGTCTATTCCTATATCCCTCCAAAGCCTGCTTGTAGGGTATTAGGGCAGAAGGATGCATCTACTTAGACCATGCAGTGATTATGGTGTATTTCTAGGCTTTCTGTGAGGCTCCCTCCCTGATTCTGATCATTTCCAGCCTTAGTCATTTCCTTAGTAAGTTGTAGAATTTGTTGGTGAACGAAGTGTGTTTTCTTGCTCTTTTGTTCAAACACCCAGACATTTCTTTTTTCTAGATTTCCCAGCAACCTATCCCAAATTGTATACTCGAGGGTGCCTCGTTACATTCTTGCTTGCTGAAAAGATTATCAGTCAGCCATTTTTCATTGTCAATTGTATTAAACTGTTGTGGTACCTGGGCAAAGCAGTTCTAGATCTCTTGAGCTATTGGAAAATGTCTTAGAACACGACACCATGTTTCAGGGGTGTCACGGCAGAAGGGGCAGCTTTGGTTAATGTTGATTCCTCTAGTTTGGAGTGTGTTCCTCACAGGTAGGGCATCCCAGAAAATTGACCAGATGAAAAATTCGATTTTGGGGGGCTGACAGGCTAAAGTCGTATCAATTAATCAAAGATAAATCCTAAGTCCTCTAACAAAAGTAGTCAAGGGAAGTACGGTCGAATTCACAGAGAGACAGAGTTTCTAAGTTAATATTGAGCTAAACAGTTACTTCAGACAAGATCAGATAGATATCAGCTGAACTACTATTTAAACTAAAGAAAGCAATATAAAGATGGAAATTAGACTATGAATTTAAAGGTCGAGGGTATTAATTCGGTCCACCATGCTTATACCAATCAACAGGATCAAACAACTATCAGAACTTAGGTAAAGAATCAATAGATTAGAGCACGTGTTAAGCTATGGTTAAGAATCAAAACTCATAATTCAACATATGCCGCATGTTAACTAATATAATCAGAATTACTGATGTAGACTAGGCCTCTAAAAGTAAGATGAGTCTATGCAAACAATTATTAACCACAAGTAATCAATGAAACTGCTCAATAACATTAATTATTCGTTTAGAACAAATCACACCATAACCAATCTAATCAAGCCTTAGAAACTAATAGCATTTAAATGTAATTTATGGTATAAACATGGTTTCCCTTGCCTACTATTGTTAGAGGACTTAGGATTTATCTTTGATTAGGTGATACGACTTTAGCCTGTCAAAATTTGGCGCCGCTGCCGGGAGACGGCTAGTTTTCTAAGTTTTTATTTGGTTATTTGGTTTAATTCTCTCTGCCTCATTGAAACTTCATCGTTCTAATTGAGGCACGTTTTACTGCTTCTTTTTGTTTCTTTTGTATACCCAGGTCTCAAAGAAACGGCTGCCCCATCCCGATCCCAATCTTACAAAAATTCTCAGGCAGCTTCGAAAGAAATTTCAGAGAGAAAAGCAGTATGTTCAGCTGAACACCTCTGAAGCAGACACTTCGAATTCAGCTATAGCCAACTTATTGAATTCATACGGGGTGCTTAATCCTGACGGCATTTCCACTGGCCCACCCATGCCCACCATCGCCGCAAACAACTTTTAAATTAAGCCTGGACTCATCAACGTGGTTCAGCAAAATCAGTTTGGTGGGCATCCAACTGAAGACCCGAGAAATCATCTGCAACGGTTTCAACAACTTTGTCGAACCGTCAAACATGATGGCGTCACTCCAGACCAGTTGAGAGTCACGTTGTTCGAGTTTTCATTGAGATATAGAGCACAGAAGTGGCTGAACGACGTTAAAGAAACTGAATGGGGGTGGCAAACCATGTTTATACCATGAATTACTTTTGATACCATGGTTTCCCTCTATTAGGTATGAAACTATTTTGGTTTGGGGAGATGAGGTCTCTGAAGATGGGTCTCATTCTCTTGACTATAATCTTGGTTATAAATTTTGAAACAGTGGGGCAGAGGCTGATGGGTTTGAATTGTTTGACTGTCTCAAGGTGTTCAACTGTGGGGATGAGAGTGACAATTGCTTCATTTAGAGATTCATCTAAGTTTTTAGAGTGAAATACAAAGTGGAGGAATTGGTAGAGGTCATGTTTCACAGTATGCCAATGATTATGAAAGCCATCTTTCCCAAAGGCTTTCCAAGGATTGGAACTAAACACATCATTCCTAATCTCCCTCATAGAGGTTGTATAGGCCAAATTGATGTTGCCAAAGTTTTTAAAGGTCCTAGTGGCATTAGTTTTTTCCAGTGGTGAACAATTCAGAGTAGAACAACCAGATGGGTTTTTTGATTTCAGCATTGGTGATAATTTCATTTCCCTTCTCATTCTTAAGTAAGGTGATTCTGTTTCTCCTCCTTCTTCTAATCACATAAGTATGGAAGAAGGAAATGTCTGCTTCTTTGTCCCACGTCTTATTCACTCTGGAAATCTTAAATGGTGTCAGCTTAATCGAATTGCATGCAAAGATGATTATGATATTGCTATGGCGCCATGATCGTACGTAATGGGAGTTTTAGGATTAATAGCTTCAGTTGCACTCTTGGAACTCAACTGCATTTTGAATTTGAAATTTTAGGGTTTACGTATCCAGAAGAAATTTGCATTCTCCTCCATTTTTCACGAAAGAAACGCCTGATGGGCTGATAGATTGAACAATAAATTTGGCGAGGATAAATAGGCAAACTCCATTTCAATGTGATGGGGCCATATATCTTGGATCATAGAAATGTGGTATCTTTACACATTAAGGTATGTATATTCATGTAAAACGTAAGGTAGTATATTTTATGAATAAAATCGTATATCTTTAAATTTAATAAAAATTTGTATATTAAAAAAAATGTAGCATATTTCTCTCTAATAGATATGTTGTTCCATGAACCATATATCTAACAGATACGAACTAGGCTTTTCTCCATGGTAGGCCAATAGGCGGTAGCCGATCGGGATTTAGAGGGTTAAAGAGGAAGGCTTACTTCAAATTTTGTCGTGCAAGATTTTAATGTGAAAGTATAAAATGTTAAAATTTTAAACATGATTTTAAGTTGAGTTCATACAACTTTAACTTAAATCTTTACATAGTGTAAGGGGTGGACATGAATTGAAAAGTTCATGAATAGTTCGAATTTGTCTCGTCGAAAGATTGATTCGAGTTCAATTTGTTTGTTAACAAACTGAACTCGAGCTCAAAATTATAGTTCAAGTATTACATGAGCCGAACTTGAGCAATTTTATATTTGCCTCATTAGCTCACGAACAACTTGAACTATTAAATTTCGTACATAAAAATAGTTTTAGTGTTAGCTATTTGGTCCACTATATATGAATATGATTATTTCTCAGAGTAGTGAGCACTCATTTTTAAAAATTATGTCTAGTTAGCCGCAAATTATAAAATCTTTATGCATAGTTGAAACTTGAAAGTGCTAACTAGGCTCGACTAAAGTTTGGTTTGTTTGTTTATCAAGTCGAGCTCGAGCTTGAGCACCAATTCTAGCATTCGAATCAAGCGCAAGCTCACTTTAATAGTCAAATCGAAGTTGAGCTCGAAGTCAAGCTTTGTAAATCATAACTTTAACGAGCCGAACTTTTAAGGAATCAAATCGTCTAAGTGTATATCTTGATAGAGCGTCTAACCAAGTCTTTGTAATACAAAGCAATCTAAAATTTTGAATAGGATCAACGTGATTATATTGTTATTCTACATTGGTAAAAATTTATTATAAAAATTAATGAACTTTGACTTTGACAAAAATAAATGGAGAACAGATCACTATGAAACAGAGAAGTACAATAGTTTAATTACTTATAATAAAAATTAATGAACTTTAACTTTGGCAAAAATAAATGGACAAACGATCACTATGAAACAAAGAAGTACCAACTTTATTTACTTGCTACATTTTCTTTAAGGGGTGCATCTATTTACTTGTGATGTTTTCTTTTTCTATATATAATCTCCATATGTTTTCCACCATTTCATTTTTCTTTCGATCACTTACATATACTTATACTCCTTTTTATCATTTACCAATAAAAGTAGTGATTATCGTCACTTTTTTCCTTTCTAACACTCAATCATATATCTTCTAAACACTTCCCAAATCAAATGTGTAAATAGAGGTTCTATCATGAGCCAATCAACTACTTCTTTCGTAACGAAATAAACTCAACAATTTGCTTGTGCACGAATGCCATGACAAAAATTTAAAGATTAATATCTCTAATTATTTATTTGTAAAAATTATAAACATTAGATCATAAAAAACTACAAGTTGATACAAATTCAACGAGACCCCACATGACTATATTTTTCCTTATGTGTAAGTCACAAATTACGATCAAACTTAAAACCGTGAATAGTGCAAAAAGTACATTTGTTACATTTATTTCGTCACAGAGGAATAAAATGACTTGTAGCTAACAAGCAACTATTAAAGTCTCTATAAATTTTTTTATTAGTTGTGATAACTAAATGCTCCACAATATCAACAATTAAATTAGTTTATGGTATTCTAAGCTTTATTTGAATTTTACCCTTTTTGATAACAGGGTAGAAAAGAATAATGTGTTAAAAATATCAATTTTTTCTATACAATGGTTGATTGCGTGCTGTATATTATGCAAAAGCGGAAATGAAAAGTTTGTTACTAGGAGTAGGAGACTAGGAGTACATAACAAATTTATTATTATTTTTTTTAAAATGCTTATCAACTCTAAATAGGTTATCAAGAATCAACTTATACATTATTAATTAGACTTGGAATTCTTCATTAAAGTCTTAAAGTTTAGATATTGATGACCTAATTTGCAAGGCCTGTCCAAGCCCAAACTATGACATACTTAAGCCCACTTGAAACCAGCATTGAATCAGGCCTTATAGCTTAGCCTTATATCTAGTACGGGCCATTTCAGAGTTGGGAGAACCCAGCACATTCGGCATTGTCGAAAAGCCTTCACTACTTGGAGCCATATCAATTGTAATAACCAATTAATTAATCAATCAAAAGATTAAATTTGTATTTAAAACGGAAAACTAAAAGTATACTTAGATGTAAAGACAGCAATGGATCTTGTACCCGGTCCGGATCCGTTTACTAGGATATGGATTCCAGAATTTTGACACGGTGCAAAAAACCAGGATTGGCCACAGGACCCTTAGATACGTTTTTTTAATAAAGGTTGGTCTAAACCGTCTAATCTGACTAGATAAAGCCCATGTCACTTGCTCACTGATGGGCAAGAACCCCATAAAATTAGTTTTTATGAGGCAACCTCCTTTCTCACCTTATTCCTTCGCTCAGATCTATTGATTTCCGTAATTGCAAATTTATTGTTTGATTTCATGAAAATTCGTTTATGATAGTCTACATTATTAAATCTCGTTTTGTTTGTTGTCGTCAATGTTTAAATTTATGTAGGCCTTGTTCTTTTGGCCTATAAAGAATTTAAATTTATTTCTGTTCAGTTCAGTTAAGTTGCATTAATTTTAGTTTAGTTCATTTCTACTTCAACTTATTTTCAACACTTTCGTTATCATTTATTATTATTATTATTATTATTATTTTTAATAATAATAATAATAATGATAAAACGGACAAAAATCATACAACCTACAAGAAATTAGTGGGCAACCGAGATACAATCTGGGCACCCACTCCTCTAGCTATAGCAAACCCTATCCTAGTGAAAATATGGGCAGCAGCACGTGCCCCTATGTCCTGTGTCCTCGAGAAGTTCTGAACCCTCTTCAGCAACGCAATACCCACCTTATCCAATTCCCCAAGAGAAGAAAAGGAAAAGGGAAGGAAGCCATATCCAATTGCATGACAACGAGCTTCATACTTGACCAGCTTCCGATGAGCCGCATCAGCAACAACACGTCCAGGAATAAAGTTAGACAACCCAGACTGGGTCAAGGGAGAAGACCCTGTCAAGTCGACACACACATCACGACCCCGATCCCAAGAATAAAGAAGCACATCTGCTGGCCTGAGGGCGCCGTCGTTCCCCTTAAACAATCCAATGTCAACCTCCTTTCGTGCCGAAATCCAAGACCGATAGCAAATATCAACAAGAGTATCTAAATAGGAGAACAAAAGAGAACGGAGGGAGTATTAATTATTATTATTATTATTATACACTCTCCATTCTCTTTTGTTCTTCCTACTTTGACTTTTTTCCTCTCTCAGAGAGATTCTAAATAGGAGAACAAAAGAGAACGGAGGGAGTATTAATTATTATTATTATTAAATATTATTATCATTATTATTAAGTATTATAATAATAATAATTATTATTATCTTCATTATTATTTATATTTATATTATTATTAGTATTATTTATTATTATTATCATCATTATTATCATCATTATTATTATATAATTATTATTTAGTATTAATAGTATTATTCTTATTATTATTATTACAATTATCATCATCATCATTATCATCATTATTATTATTAAGTATTATTAGTATTATTATTATTATTATAAATTAATTATTATTTATTATTATTATTATTATTATTACTACTTTATATTGTATTATCAATATATAATCCATATAATTTAATTTTAAAAAAATAAGTTAATTTCATCAATTCAGTTCAGTTTTTTTCTTTATAGGCCAAAAGAACATGGTCATACTCTTATTGCTTACATATTTAATTCACCTCATATGGCACTAGATGGGTGTATGTTTCAGCAGATGGAGTTGACAATATTTCTTATTGCTTATTTTACACTTGTGGATTTTACTTAATTTTATTATTGCTGAATTTGGGAGGTTGTTGCTGTTTTTTAATAAAGATGAAGATTTTTTATTACATTGAAAGATATTTTATGAAAACTTAGGTTTCTAGTATAAATTATTGAGGGATCCGTTCGGGTCCGGGTCCAACCATTTTCAAACCCGTTGGATTCAGCTAGAATATGATCCAATCCTTGAAAATGGATTTGGATGAGACTTGGTTTAGATCCGACCTGTGGCCATCCCTGGATAGTAAGGACTGAGCATGCATTTCACCATAAAATATACTTTAGCAATTGATGAATATCATAAGTAAAGTAGACCTAGTAATTATATCAACATTTTAGCAACATCTTATGTCTGGACAAAAATTCTTCTCCATCAAAACCGTTGGTATTATTTATCTCTTGTATATATGTAGACAAACATTATCATCTTGAGTTCTAGACATCTTCTTACATTAACACACAGTGTCGATACATATTGTATGGCCAGATTGAATCAAATATATAATAAAACCAGTTGACATTTATAAAAACCATATGCCGGATACTGAAAAGCTTGTATAAATAAAAGCAATTTCATAACTTGGGAACTCATCCTCAAACATAATACGATTAACAGCGGTTGAAAATAATCAATAACAGCGGGTACAAGGAATCGCTATTAAATAATGTCATCATTTACAATAGCGCTTAGAGCTAAAGCGGTTCCCATAACGCTGTTATTTGGTACTTTCAACCGCTGTTAATTGATTTTTTTGTTGTAGTGATGAGGGCTTGTGTGATAGTTGAGGGACCTCTAGGACGATCATTTTCTTTGCACACTAGCTTAGACCACCCCTTTGACCCCTAACTCATGGATAAGGATGGACGGCTATAAGTTTCGAAAGATGGTCGGGTTTCCTTTGCCTTGACACCTCTTATGAGAAGAGGACCTCGACTTTGTGATTCTCTTCATAGACTTAGTGCATGTATTAATTTCCTTGGGATTGTTGATTGCTTAAGGACAAGCAATTGGCAAGCTTGGGGGAATTTGATAAGTAGGTTTTAGACCCATTAATTAGGATTAGTTTTAGGTCATGTAGTTGCATTTTAGACCATGTAGTTCCCTTTTCTTTCCCTTTTACACCCTTTTTGATGATTTTATGTTTTGCGTTAGTTTTTCGAGCATTCTCATCCCCCCTCCCCTTTATCTAACCTCGTTTCAAGTCTTGTTTGCTTAGACATGTTGAAATGGTCAAGAACAGGGGAGCAGTCGCTCCATTTGCTAAGGAGCGACCGCTCCGTAGCCCAGAATTGAAGCAGAGAAGCAGCAGATATGGAGGAGGCGGTCCAAGGCTGGAGCGGCGCTCCATTGTTTTAGGAGCCGTCGCTCCATTGCTATTTCGGTTTTGTTTTGGTTTTTTTTAGAGGGTTTCGGCTTTGTGTTTTATGGATTTGCCTTAGTACTATGGGGTATAAAAACCCATTTTTGTAATAATAATAGAGTAAGCTTTTAATTTCTGATTTTCATTACCTTTTAGTTAGAGAGAGAGAGAAACGTTTATAAGTTCCATGATCGATACTTTGGTTGAAAGTGGATGCTAATCGAGTCCAAGTTCCTTTTTCATTGATTTAACTTACAACATTTCTTGTTTAATCGCTTTTAGTATAGTCCTTGTTCCTTATCAACCCCCCTATTGGTTACGTGACTCCTAGAAGGCTCTAGGGGTTTGATTCCGCTATTTATAGACTTGTACTGTGCTCCCTGTGGATACGACCCTTACTTCCGCTATACACCAAGTTGTTAAGGAAAGAAGGTTAATTACATTTGGTTAGGGGTATACGACAACTTCACACCAAATTTTGTTTAGAGAGAGAAAGTAGATCTAGAAGTTGAACATTGAAGTTTGAAGCTATTTTAATGGAGTTTTTGCAATTGTTTTTCATCCATTTTTTAGTATTGATTCTAACTCTTCTCTTTATTTGCTTTTATACTTGTTTTACCTTCATTTAGCATTGATTAGTAATAATTAGTTAATGATTAGCTTGTTTAATATGATCTCCACCATTGTTGGATCACCATTGTTGATTCAAGCTTTCTATTTCATGCTTTTCATGGTTAGTGAGTAGTTTACTAGCTAGGGGAAGGGGATGACCTAGTTGATCATTAGTTGACCCTAAAAGTCAAGTTTGGGGGTTAGACCTAGGTGAAATTAGGCTGTCTAGCTTATTTTATTGCCTTGTTTAATTGATTGATCACCATTTGAACTTGATTTGGAAATCCAAGGTGAAAGATTGAGAAATGAAGCCTTGGATTGACCTTCGGCTAGTCAATAGGTTGACTTCACCATGAGAATAGGTGATTGACTTTCTAGGACCTTATTTGGATCACTATGAGTTGTAGAAATGCTTGATTAATTGATTTTACCATGAGAATAGGTAAAATCGGTCGATTAAGTCCTCCTAATTAGCTCGAGAGAGTAATTAGGAAACCTTTAAGTGACTTAGTCCCTTAAGTGACCCTAATGAATCCTCTTGGCTTGATAAATATGTTAGTTAATGGTTAACTAGTGATTCCCCTACCCTTAGTGTCCCCTTTATATAGATTAATTCGAATCATTTAGTCTATTTACTAGTTACTTAGTTCCTAATTTCTTAGTTGATCATTAATCTTAAAAACCCCCCAAAATAGGCTTAGCTCTCTTTCAAACCTTGACTAATCCTTGTTTCCCCGTGGATTCGACCCTTTCTTGCCCTATATTAGGCTAAGTTAGGTTATTAATTTGGCACGTGCAACGATCGTGTCAATAACTTACATATATTATTGTCACCTTATCTATACTCCTTTTAAAAATTTATCCAATCAAAGTAGTGATTTTCATCACTATTATACTTTATAACACATCAATCATATATCTTTTAAAAACCTTCTCACAATCGAATGTGTAAATAGAAGTTCTCTGATCAAGCCAACCAACCGATTAAAATGACTAGTAGCTAACAACTAACTATTAGACTCTTTAACCAAAGTTGGTTGGTATGAGTGGTTAGTACTCTCATCCCTTAAACAAGTAGTCATGTGTTCGATTCCTGACTCCTGCCAATGGAGTAACCAAAGTTGGGAGGGGCCCACCCATTAAGTTGACTTCAGCACCCTGATGGAGATTGCCCCTACTATCAATACGGTATACTCCTTGCTAACACAAAAAAAATACTAGACTCTTTCATAACCTTCTTTTATATAATTTGTGATAATTAAGTGCTCAACAATATCAACAATTAAATTAGTTTAGGTTTCAGAAGGGCCTTCTATTTTCTTTTTTTGTATTTTATACCTTTTTGATAATAGGATAGAAAAGAATAATTTATTAAAAATATATACTTCCTATACTTTTAGCAATATATGTATAGTTAAAAGCACTAATGGTTGATTGTTATGCAAAAACAGAAATGGAAAGTTTGTCACAAGGAGTATATAACAATTTGAATATTTAAAAAAAAAAATTGCTTATCAACAATCAACATATACATTATTAATTAGACTTGGAATTCTTCATTGAAGTCTTAAAGTTTAGATATTGATGACCAAATTTGTGAGGCCCGTCCAACTTGGCCCAAACCATGACATGTTTAAGCCCACTACAAACCAGCATTGAATGAGACCTAATAGCTTAGCCCTATATGATCTAGTACGGGCCATTTCAGGGTTGGGAGAACCTGACACATTCTAACACATCAATCATATATCTTTTGAAAACCTTCTCAAAATCGAATGTGTAAATAGAAGTTCTCCGATCAAGCCAACCAACCAATTAAAATGACTAGTAGCTAACAATCAACTATTAGACTCTTTAACCAAAGTTAATTGGTATGAGTGGTAAGTACTCTCATCCCTTAAACAAGTGGTCATGTGTTCTGTAACACCCCTGAAATTCCGCTACTTTAAAAATATAATATAATAAATAATTTAAGGAAATTCCAAAGGTGTTACGCCGCGATAATTAATAATAATAATCATCGCAAGGCTAAGGATTCTAACTGAAATAAATAGTCAACAAGGTTTAACTAATTAAACTAACTAAAATCTATATAATTAT
This sequence comes from Patellifolia procumbens, assembly GCA_947645195.1. Classification (NCBI taxonomy): domain Eukaryota; kingdom Viridiplantae; phylum Streptophyta; class Magnoliopsida; order Caryophyllales; family Amaranthaceae; genus Patellifolia; species Patellifolia procumbens. The sequence goes on along the minus strand of CANSGD010001469.1, from coordinate 387,508 downwards.
TACAGACTGAAATAAAAATACTAAAGTCAAAAGAATAACAGCGGAAGTCTTATTAAACCTACTAACGTATAACTAAATCCATCGCACTCTTTAACCCAACCTTGACCACCTTCAAGTCCCTGCACATTGAACACTATAGTATCAGCCAAAAGGCTGAGCAAGATTTCATACTGTACTAAAACAAAACTATCCAATGTGCAGGTAAGATATATAGGAATATCTTACAAATTCATTTCCAACCTGTACAAATTAAATATATAAAATAAAACAACCTTCCAATAAATCTTAACTTTCAACTTTCTTTCTTTCTAAAACAATCTTATAAATACATTTAAAATGTAACTGTTTTGAAACCTGTGAGTAGGAAGTATTAAAGTCCAATGAGCTAGCTAGGCTCACGAGACAGGTAAACACCAAAGCCCCTAGTATGCATACCCCTAACTTGATAACGAACCAAGAAGGAAGACAAATGGCAAGTGTATTGGTCAACATACACCCAACTACTAAATAATGGTTGAGACAAAACTCAACCTACTTCAATACCCGAGGAATACCGCTTACCGGCAACCCCACAAAAACATTCTTATAAAACATGATAAATCATAATTAAGTAAACATAGAAACATTCTAGTTTACTCAAAACCTGTATCAATGAGGAACATCCTCCTTTTAAATCTCAACTTGGTATATGAGGAACTTCCTCCCTTTTGAATCTCATAAATAAATCTCCTTTTTCTTTCACAATAAATATCGTCAAAACGATTTAAATCTCATTATATAAACATTGTAAAACCTTTTAAATCTCAATATATAAATAATGTAAAACTCTTTTTAAAATCTCAATATATAACCACACAAAACCTTTTTAAAACTCAATATAAACTTTAAACCAATATCATCCAATTCTCAAAATAATCTATACAAGTCTTAGTAAGAAATCTTACCTTTTCCGCAACCACAACCAACCAAACGTAATCTCAAGTCAATAAGTCTCTTCTACGAACTCACAATCTACAATATAATATAATATAGTATAAGTCACTTGACTATACTTCACATAATTCACATACAAATAACCTAACATAGTTAATGAGCTTTGACTAATTTTAAAAACGACTCAACGTCAATAGGACAAAAAGTCAACCAAAGTCAAACTGGTCAAATTGGTCAACGAAAGTCAAACTGGTCAAGTTTGGTCAACGAAAGTCAAACTGATTTTGACTCTAATATCATCCATATTATTTTCCCACTAATTAACTCCTTCTCATTCACCCTATACCAATAACAACTATGACTACAACAACAACAACGACAACCTACATCAACTTAGGATTTAAAACTAACAACTAAGAACTAATCCAATATATTCAATAATTTCGAAATAACATTTAAAGTCACAATAACTATAATAAAGTAAACTATATTTCAACTAATAACTCAAATACGAAACTACCTATCAATCTAATATAACAAAAATTCATAATAATTTCAAAAGTATTAATTTTTGCAAAGTAAACTCATAGATTTGCTAATTAACTCGAATTACACGTAAAACATCAACCAATTAAACAAATTGAGCATAATATAAATTTCCCCCAAATCAATTTTCTCAAGAACCCTAATTTAATAAAAACCCCAATTCGAAAATCAATACAAATCAGAAATTAAAATATGGGAAAGAACCTTACTTGATTAATAGTGTAATTATAAGGTAGACTAAAGAATAAAGATCCGAAAACGTTGATCTATAATTCCACCCGGAAAGATGTCCAAAAATCCATCTACAGCTCTCCGTAAATGCCAAATAGAAATAGGATATGGTGGTGGATGGTTGACGTAATGATGATGGCTAAGCAATTGCAACTCTAATGCTGGAACAAGAAAATTGAAGGTGTAGGCAGGAATCAAGGAGGAGGGCTACAAGGCTATTGAAATTTGGAGAGTGTCGAATACAACCTAATGTTTTTGCTAACTTTGCTTTAGTAAGTCTTTAGTTTTTCCCTTTTTTTTTTTTGCCTCTTCTCTTTATATATAGTTTGGTTTACTAACTCTAATGGGCTATGGGTATTAAACCTAATCCAACTAGATATAGATTTTGGGCTAATTCTAAGATAAAGTCAAAGTAGAGAAGAACAATAATTTAATAAAAGACTAACTTGAATTATTTTATAAAATAATTTAATATAAATATTTACTAACAATACATAAAAATTATGGGGTGTTACATGTTCGATTCCTGACTCCTGCGAATGTTGTAACCAAAGTTGAGAAGGGTCTACCCATTAAGTTGACTTCAGTACCCTGATGAAAATTGTACTATCGAGACGGGATACTCCTGGCTAACACAAAAAAGAAATACTAGACTCTTTCATAACCTTTTTTTATATAATTTGTGATAATTTATTTAAAATATATACTTTCTATACTTTTATCAATATATGTATAGTTAAAACCACTAATGGTTGATTGTTATGCAAAAACAGAAATGGAAAGTTTGTTACAAGGAGTATATAACAATTTGAATATTTTTTTCTAAAAATTGCTTATCAACAATCAACATATACATTATTAATTAGACTTGGAATTCTTCATTGAAGTCTTAAAGTTTAGATATTGATGACCAAATTTGTGAGGCCCGTCCAACTTGGCCCAAACCATGACATGTTTAAGCCCACTAGAAACCAGCATTGAATCAGACCTAATAGCTTAGCCCTATATGATCTAGTACGGGCCATTTCAGGGTTGGGAGAACCTGACACATTCGGCACCGTCCAATAGCCTTCACTGCTTTGATCATATCAATTGTAAAGACCAACTAATTAATCAACTAAAAGATTAAATTTGTATATAAAACCGAAAACTAAAATTATATTCATATATAGAGATGACATTGGATCTTTTACCCAACCCAAATATGTTCATTAGGATTTGGATCCCAAAATTTTGGACCTATTGTTGGATTCGGGTCATGTGCGAGAAAGGCAGATCTAGGTTCGGGTCTATATTATTAAAACTCATTTTGTTTGATATCAATAATCATCAATGTTTAAGCTTTTATACTCTATCCTTCAAAAGAAAAGAAGTTCACATATTTAATGCACCTCATATAGCAGTAGATGGATGAAGTATGTTTCAGTAGCTGGAGTTGACAATAGTTCTTACCGCTTTATTTTGGCCTTGTGGATTTTACTTAATTTATTATTAACATCATACAAGTATAGTTTACTTTATTGCTGAATTTGGGAGGTTAGTAGCGATGGATCCATTTCGGACCGGATCCAATACTTGAAAACGGATCTGGATTGGATCTAGCTCCAACCGACCCGTTGTCATCCCAAGATAGTACTGACTGAGAGCATGCATTTCACAATATAATATATAATGAATTGATAAAATCAAATTAAAGAAGACCAATTAATAGTATTAACATTGTAGCAACATCCATCAAAAGCGAATAAGCGATGGTATTATTTTTCTTTCTCTTGTAGACAAACATTATCATCTTGAGTTCTTGACATCTTCTTACATTAACACACAGTGTCGGTATGTAATGTATGGCCAGATTGAATCAAATATACAATAAGACCACTTGACATTTATTAAAACCATATGCCGAGTACTGAAAAGCTTGTATAAATAACAGCAATGTCATAACTTGGGAAACTCATCCTTACAAAAACAAAAATAAGCAGAAATTTTTGTATACTACATCACTTACTAATAATACTAACAATGGATAAAAGAACCATGAAAGCCACCTTTTTCGTTCTTCTAGCAGGTTTTGTTCTCATCTTTCTAATCTTTGATTGTTATTTTTTTTGTTCAATAAGAGCATAAGATCAAATAGTTTAGTATAACATACAAATAGATTGTTATTTTTAAATATATGTCTGTTTGGCTGTATCCACCAAAAGTCCTAATGCTTAGATACCAAAAGTCCTAAAGCCATCTTTCTCATCAATCTATCTTTTTTTTCTTTTGGGTTCCCAATCTATCGTGAAGGTTAAACTTTGACCAAATTGCTATATATACCATGTATATGTTATGATACGTACATATATGTATAAGTAAGTCTAATACTAGTAAACTTATATTACAATAATATACTATCATATGTAATCTTGTTGGATTTAATTCCACAATATGTACTTCAATTTATTATTTTGTAGTACATGTTCAAAGATGATAATGCTTAAATAAGTTTAAGAAAAACAAAGGAGAGCGAGTAATGGATTGTGTTCACCTTAAGCATATAAGATCATTCTGCTAATTTGGTAAGTACGAATTAATAACAAGCTAAATTATCAATGAGTATAATATAATCTGATCATATTCTTTGATCGTTTGAATTATTAGTGGTGATGCTCCAAATCATCGCCTTTAAGGTGGAGGCCTGCCAGGGAGTATATCATGGATCATGTGTTGCTGGCGGCGGTACAGAAGATTGTTGTGCTGGACTTATATGCTTACAAGTTTCAGCAGGCGGTCCATATCGATGTGAACATGATCCGTGTGGTGCAGTTACTAAGCCCTGTAGCCTTGATTTGGACGATTGCTGTGCGCCACTTAAATGCCATGACTCTACTTGTGTAGATTGCGAGGACCACGTAGGACATTCTTGTGATGCTAATTTCCCCTGTTGTGCGCCACTTAGATGCCATGAAGGTACTTGTGCAGATTGCGAGGACCACCCAGGACATTCTTGCGATTCTACTTTTCCGTGCTGCTCAGGCTTGACCTGCTCAAATAACCAATGCGTCTGAGTGAATACCACTCAATACTTATCATCTGTCAAGCTATATATCAAGCACTCTGGTGATGCATGCTTGACTACATATATTACTGAATACTGATTGTACGTGTGCATTTGTTGCACAAATAATGTTTGACATTTTTCTTGTGCTTGCTGTATGTTTGCGACTTTTGCTTTTGCTTGTTGCGGCCTTTGCTGCTATATGTATACTATCATGGCCTTGTTGTGTGCTTTAAGATCTTGGCTTGTTGTTGCGTACGTTGTACATGTACTATTCTTACCGGCAAGAATGCAAAAGAATGAATAAAACTGTACCATATAGTACCTCTTGTTTTTTCTTGGCTTTTTTACTTCTCTCTATATCTGATGTACATGCACAGATGCACTCCCTTCATTCCTATTTATTAATTAGACTTGTAATTCTTCTTTGAAGCCTTAAAGTTTAGAAATTTATGACCAAATTTGTAAGGACCGTCTAATTTGGCCCAAACCATGACATGCTTAAGCCCACTAGAAACCAACATTGAATCACACCGAATTGCTTAGCCCTATATCTAGTACGGGCCATATATTTCAGGGTTGGGAGAACTTGGCACATTTGGCACCGTCCAATAGCCTTCACTACTTTGAGCCATATCAATTGTAATAACCAACGAATTAATCAACCAAAAGATTAAATTTGTATCTAATTAAAATTGAAAACTATATACTAATATGTAGAGATGGCGATGGATCTTGTACCCGATCTCAACTTTTGGACACGTCTGATCCAAATTCTGTGCGCGGATGCAAATCCAGTCTGACAGGACTCGTAAATCCGTTTTTTGATAAATTTTGATCTAATTTAACTAAATAAACCCCATGTCACTGACTCACTGATAGGAAAAAACACTATTTTTTTTGTGAGGCAACCTCCTCCTCTCCCTCCTCATTCTTTTCCCTCAGCTCTTCAAGCAAGAACTTTTCAGATCTTTTGATGTTCGTAACTGCGAATCTCATTTTGTTTGATATCATCAATGTTTAAGCTGTTGGGTTTGCAATCCCAACGAGTCCAACACGGTGAGTAAGGCTCGGGAATGCGTTGCGGGTCTCATTTAAAATTAATGGAACATGAAGGAAAAGATCAAAAGAAAAAAAGGAAGAAAACGGGAACTGGGCAGAAACCCAGTCGCGACACGCGACCAGTTTCTGCCACTGGCGGGCACGCCGGGCAGTACATTGTTTTCGGGTTTTTTTATTTGCTTTCTTTTGATCTTGTTTCCTTATTAGAGTAGGATACTAATATTATTTGTTTCATAAGTCTAGGATAATATTGTTTCCTAAGATAAGATAATATTTGTTTTCCAATTATTATCTTATTAGGTTTTCTTTTTTCTATTAGGAATATGGTTTTTCCTAACCTCTATATAAAGAGGGGTAGGATGCCAATTTCAATGTAGAGTTGTCTCAGTTGAGAAGCAGAAACATAGGCTCAGTTGAGAAATAAGTCCATAGAAATTGCTAAGAGTAGTTGCTCATAGAAATTAGCATAAATTGTGTAGAGAGGTTTTTCTCACTACTTGTTAAGTGTGGGATTTTTTAATATACAAAATTTTTGCCTTAAAGTTCTCAAAGTTCACACTTTAAATTTGTTTCATTGATTCATGTCGTATTGTGGGTAATTTTACGCTTCCGCTAGTGCCTCGCATAAGCTTTTGTACTCTATCCCTCAAAATAAAAAAAGCTTAGGGCCTGTTTTGTTCAGCTTATTTTAAGTTCAGCTCAGCTTTAATAAGTTCAGCTCTAATAAGTTCAGTTCAGTTTAGTTCAGCTCTAATAAGTTCAGTTCAGCTTCAATAAGTTTTGTTCAGTTCAGTTCAACTCTAATAAGTTCAGTTCTGTTCATTTCCAATAAGTTCAGTTAAGCTCCAATAAGTTCAGTTCAGTTCAGCTCCATTCATTATTTAACCATTTTGTTTAATATTATTATTATTATTGGTCTAATTTATTTTACTTATTATTATTGTTATTATTTTTTTATATACATTATTTTATCATTATACCTCTACTTATTATTATTACTATTATTCTTATGGTTGAGCATAATTTGGGTTGATGTGCAAATTAACCATGTTTCATCTCAAAAAGAGTATTCTAATGTGAAATTGTTGCTTTATTTTACCGATTAAATATTCACTATCATCATACAAATAATCTTCAAAAAGTTAGAAGGTATTAAAAAATTACAAAGTTGCTAATAATATTGGAGTACTATTTAACATCGTCATTTGTTGAATATTAAAGCTACTTTCATAGTTTGTGGAGTTTGGTTTATAAATATTATAAATCAATCCACCGCAAATTGTGGTTTGGTTAAAAGCACAAACTAACCTATATTTTAAGTTAATTATAATTCTAATAGTATTATTAATTTACTTTTTAGAAATTATCGTTATTATACAATCATCATCAAGTATTAATATATTAATAATAATAGTAATTACTCATTATTAATTATTATGATTATCAGTAATTATTATTTTTAAAATTGATTTATCATTATTACTATTATTTATTTATTTATAACTATCATTTTATGACATCAAAAATAAGAATTTTTTTATACATTAATTATTATTCTAAATTCTAAATCATCAATTATTATTACTTAGAAGTATAATTATTATTTAATATTCATAATTTTTATTGTTTAATTATTATTTATATATTTATTTCAATTCAGTTCAGTTCAGTCCAGTTCAGTTTAATTCAGCTCCAATAAGTTCAGTTTAGCTCTAATAAGTTCAGTTCAATTCAGTTAGTTCAGTTCAACTCCAATAAGTTCAGTTTAGCTCTAATAAGTTCAGTTCAATTCAGTTAGTTCAGTTCAACTCCAATAAGTTCAGTTTAGTTCAATTCAGTTCAACTCCAATAAATTCAGTTCAATTCAGCTCCAATAAGTTTAGTTCAGCTCCAATAAGTTCAGTTCAGATAGAATTAAACGAAGAGAATAGGTCCTATATATATAATTCACCTCATATAGCAAGAGATGGATCATGGATGTATGTTTCGGTAGATGACTAGATGGAGTTGACAATAGTTCTTACGCTTATTTGACCCTTGTGGATTATATTTAATTTTTTCCATATGAATATCATACAACGCAAGTATAGTTTACTATTACGTTTTTTCTAACATATGCTTCAAGTGCATATGATTAATTACTTAGATTCCTTTTGTATAACAAATTTGAAAAACAAAGATAAGCTGGTATAGGAAATTATGCTAAGGAAGGAGATTGACAAAAAAATATAATTGCAAAGATCATTTCCTATATATTTGTTTAGCAAATTAGCTGTGAAAAGAGGAATATAAATAGCTAGTCCTTTACAGTTGGTGCATAAGTTAGAAAAATCGTTATTACTATTTCTGAATTTGGGAGGTTGTTGTTGATTTTTAATAAAGATGAAGATTTTTTATTATGTTGAAAAATATTATATGAAAAGTTAGGTTTTTCTAGTAGAAATTATTAAGGGATCTGTAGGATCTCAAGATGGGTCCGACCTTTTCGAACTGAACCCGTTGCATCTAGCTTGGATGTAGATGCGATCCATGAAAAAGGATCTGGATTGAACCCGATTCGGATCCAACCCGAGCCCATCACTAGATAGTATCGACTGAGTATGCATTTCACAATATGAAGTATATGATTAATTAATAAGTATCATATTAAAGTAGACCAATTAATTATATCAACATATTAGCAACATCTTATGTCAACAAATTGAAATCCTAACACATATGTGGCTTTGAAAAATGTAAGTAATAGATAAAAATTCTCCATCAAAAGCGTTGGTGTTATTATTTTATCTCTTGTATGTAGACAAACATATCATCTTGAGTTATAGACATATTCTTACATTAACACACAATGTCGATACATATTGTATGGCCAGATTGAACTAAATATACAATAGAACCGGCCGGTTGACATTTATTAAAAAACCATATGCCGGGTACTGAAAATCTTGTATAAATAACAGCAATTTCATAACTTGGGAAAGTCATCCTCACCAAAAACTAGAATATTAAGCAGAATTTTTTGTATACTACATCACTTACTACTAGCAATGGATAAAAGAACCATGAAAGCCACCTTTTTCATTCTTCTAGCAGGTTTTGTTCTCATCTTAATTTCTAATCTTTGATTGCTAATTTAAGATGTATGCATGTATGCACCAAAAGTCCTAATTACTACTCTCTATCTTTTTTTCTTTTCGGTTCCCTTTCTATCATAAAGGTTAAACTTTGATGACTATATTTCTATACCATATATACGTGTAAGATTAAGCATATAAGATTATCGCGAGTAAAAGATTGTGTTAAGCTAAAGCATATAAGATTTTTTGCTAATTTCGCACTAATAACAAGCTAACTTAATTATCAATGAGTGTACGTATCAATATAATAAGCTGATCATACATATTCTTTGATTGTTTGAATTATTAGTGGTGATGCTCCAAATCAACGCCTTTAAGGTGGAAGGGTGCAAGTCACTTCAGGAATCATGTGTTGCTGGCGGCGGTGCGACAGATTGTTGTGCACCACTTAGATGCCATGACTCTGTTTGTGTAAATTGCGAGGACCACGTAGGACATTCTTGTGATTCTACTTTCCCCTGCTGTGCGCCTCTCAGATGCCATGATGGTACTTGTGCAGCTTGCGAGGACCACGCAGGACATTCTTGTGATTCTACTTTTCCGTGCTGCTCAGGCTTAAACTGCATAAATAACCAATGCGCCTGAGTGAAATACCGTCACAATACTTATCATCTGTCAAGCTATATATCAAGTACTCGATCTGGTGATGCATGCTTGACTATTATATTACTACTTGTACGTGTAGCTTTTGTTGCACCATAATGTTTGTGACATTTTCTTTGTGCTTGCTGTTTGTGACTTTTGCTTTCGCTTCTTGCGGCCTTCGCTGCTATATGTATACTATCCTGGCTTTGTTGTGTGCTTTAAGATCTTCGCTTGCTGCAGCGTACGATGTACATGTACTACTCCTACCGGCAACATCAAAAGAATGAATAAAACTGTACCATAATATCTCTTCTTTGTTCTTAGCTTGTTTACTTCTCTCTCTATCTGATATACTACTAATACTAATACTTTCTTCGTTCCTATTTATTCTTCTTATTTTGACTTTTTACACTCTCAAAAAGATGGTAAATAGGAAGAATATAGAAATAGATAATGGATTGGAAGGAGTACATCATACTACACTTTTTAACACATTTCACAATTCACACTATACCCATCTGATCTATATTTACACTAATTTTTCAAAGGAACTCATCACAAATAGTTATGATACAAAAAAACTTACAAGTTTTCCTCATAATTTTAATTAATCAATTAATTCTCTCCGCCTCCTTATCATTATAGGCTTCGTTTGGTTGGGCGTAAAAATAGTTTCAATGTAAAATGATTTTCACATAAACAATTCAAAATACGATTGGAAAAGTAGTTTTTCATTGTTTGGTACCTTGTAAGAAAGATGATGGAAAAAAGGAAAAGTAAGGAGAGGTGGTGAGAGGAGTGTAGAAAGGGAGGTAAGGAAAAAGAAGGAAAAGAGTTTTCCCTTCATTTTGAAGGGAAAATGATTTTCCATAATTGAGAGTGTTATTTTACTCTAACGGAATATGATTTACACTCCTTTGTCAACCAAATAATGTAAAACTAAAAATAAAAGAAAATTATATTCCAGGAAAATGTATAAACCCTACCAAACGGAGCCTTAATCTCTGTCCTAGAGATGAAAATAGTGTTGGTTATCAATAATCAACGTATATGGGTTGAAAAAAGTTGTTAATGCCAAGGTTCAAACCCGCAACCTCGAGCATGAGAAGAGAGAGTGTCAACCATTCGTCCACCAGGCCACTACACTAATGTTACTTTAGTCAAAATCAATGATGATAAATGGATGAAAATCAATAAGTTATATGGCAACTTTTGATATCCATACTTTATAAATGTTTATTTCTTAATGATGTTTTTCACATTTGTTATCTTTAACCACTAACAAATTATATAGTACAAAAACTTCGAGCATCGCGGGGACCTAATACTAGTTATTAAGACTTGGAATTCTTCTTTGAAGTCTTAAAGTTTGGATATTGATGATAGAGCTGTCAAATTACACGACACGACAACACGATACAAACCGGATACGAAATATGTGGGTTAGTGTTGAGCATTCTTGACAGGTTTAATTAAACGGGCCACACAGGTTTAACCGTTTCATAAATAGGTCAGGTTAGTATTGAGATTTTCAACACAAAACTGACACGGTTTTATCCATTTAATTAAAAACATGGATATTTATAAAATTTTAGTATGATATGAAGGTAACAAATAGAAATTTTGTACTTCATTCTTTAAATTTCAATATGTGAAAAGGTTAGTGGTTAGACAAACATGAATTCATACAATGACTGAACAATATTAGGCACGAAAAAATTGATTTACAATCATAATTTTCTAAATTTTAAGGCTTAAATAGGTTAAGTCCGTTGACACGGCTAACCGTTTAATTAAACAGGTCGGGTAAGTGTCCAGGGTCTTTGACACGATTAGTTAAATAGGTCGGGTTAGTGTTAAGGATTTCCGACACGTTTAATTTTAACACGAACACAGAAGTCGATACGACACGACCTATTTAACAGGTCTATTGATGACCAAATTTATAGTGCCAGTCTATTTTGGCCTAAACCATGACATGCTGAAGCCCACTAGAAACCAGCATTGGATTAGACCTAATAGTTTAGAGCTATATCTAGTCTGGCCATGTCAGAGTTGGGAGAACCTTGCTAAAATGCACCGACCTACTCTAATATTTACTAAGTCAAAAGTTAATAGCCAACCTAATAAATGTAAAGGGTGGAAAGTTGCAACCCCTATCACACCTCAGTAGAAAAACTTACTCAACATTCATTGCTTAAGAGGAAAATTCCTCACTTGAATAGTAATATTGCTAGTATAAATAGAGGCATTGCTTGCCCATTTGAAGTGCACCCAGCCGTGAGATGTGAGTGAAAGCAAAGAGTGATTTTTCACCTTGTATGAGAGTAATATGTTGAGAAAGAGCTACTAGCTTCTTTCATGGTTGTATATCTCAATCATATGAGAAATATATATTTGAGAGTGTTATCTTACATGCTAATATAATGTGTTAATGTTATTTTATTATGAGATATTATGAGAGCTAGTTTTTATTATTCTCAACTCAAATATTAATCCTTCCACATAAAATACCCCAAAAATACCCTACAGTTGGTACCAGAGCCAAACGGTTTGTGGAACCCACTTTGCCAAAATTATCAGTCCGGGACTGGTATTTTGCCGTTGTGTAGTCAAAATATTTTTTGGCGACACTAGTGATTGTGAATCACGTTGTTGAGGTGATCGTCCATTGGTGCACAATCTGGGATTGTGAAGCTTTTGGTGAGAGACCAAGCTTACTTGGTACGTGAGAGGCGTAGTCAAGTCACAGATGGCGGATATTTCTAGTACCTCTAGTAATATCGAGAAACTCAACAATAATAATTACAGTACGTGGAGCACACGTATGCAATTCTATTTGTTGGGTCAAGATCTTTGGGGTATAGTCGGTGCTAGTGATGTCACAATACCTACCGACGCAGAGGAGTTAAAGAAGTGGAAGATTAAGGCCGGGAAGGCGTTGTACGTGCTGACGGCAACTGTCGAGGACGAGTTGCTATACCGCATCAAGGATGCAAAGACACCCAAGGAGGCGTGGGACACCCTATCGGAGTTGTTCTCGAAGAAGAATTATGCTCAACTCAAGTTGCTCGAAAACGAGCTAATGTCGGTCCAACAGAATAAGTTGTCGGTGAATCAATATTTCACCAAGGTTAAAACTTTGTGTGAACAAATCACAAAGTTGGATCCTGAAAATCCTATCACGGAGACAAGGATGAGAAGGATCATTATTCACGGGTTGAGGCCAAGCTTCAACAGTCTTGTCACGGCAATCCGAGGTTGGGCCAAACAACCAACTCTAATTGAGTTTGAAAATGTGTTGGCTAACCAGGAGGCTCTAGATAATCAAATGTCTGGAGTTTCTGTCAAAGATGAAGAAACAACTCTATTTGGAAATAAAAAGCCAAATAAGAGTAATGACAAGACAGGTGAATCTAGTAGTAATCAACCTGGAAAATCAAACAGAAAACCAGGGGGTTACAACAGAGGACAACGAGGAGGCTTCCCTCGAGGGGGAGCTCGAGATCGACAGCAATATCAGAATAACGAAAAATCTTAAGCACGGCGAGAAGTTGTGTGTTACAATTGCAAGAAAAAGGGACATTATGCTCGAGAATGCTGGTCTAAGTCAGCAGAAGGAAACGCTGCAACATCGGTGGACCATGAAAGCCGAAGTGTGAAAGAGTGGGATCTACAAGCATCCTATGCAGTGGAAGAGTCTAGTTCGAAAGACGAACTAGAAGGTGAAAATCAGATTTTCGACATGGAGAGTGTGTTAGCATGCAACTCCGAGCCAAAAGAAGTTGCATTTGCTACAACCAATGACAAAATGATCAATTACAGGGATGATTGGATCATTTATTCAGGTTGCCCCAATCACATTAATGGAGACAAGGAGAAGTTTTTGAGCATGTCCGAGTACAAGCGTGGTAGAGTTGTTATTACAGCCAACAACTCAGAGTTGCCAATTACCCATATTGGGAAGGCGGTGGTGACTCCGCGATTCAGTAACAAGCAAGTTCAGCTGGATAATGTCTACCATGTTCCTGGTATGACAAAGAACTTGTTGTCAGTTTCACAATTGATGGCTTTCGGAAACTATGGTGTTTTTGGACCCCGTAATGTGAAGGTGTATCGGAGTATTGAAGACAAATCAACTCCAATTTTGGAGGGACAACGTCTAGAATCAGTCTATGTTATGTCTGCTCAGTCGGCATATGTAGACAAGACAAGGAAGAATGAGACAGCTGATTTGTGGCATGTACTCTTGGGTCACGTGAGCTATACAAAGCTCAAAGTGATGATGAAGAAGTCGATGCTCAACGGTCTTCCTGAGTTGGATGTCAGGGAAGACATAGTTTGTGCTGGATTTCAGTTTGGTAAAGCACACCAGTTGCCTTATGAAGATTCCAAGTTCAAGTCTAAGGCACCTTTGGAACTTGTTCATTCAGATGTTTTTGGGCCAATAAAGCAACACTCAGTAAGTGGCCTTCGATATATGATCACCTTCATTGATGATTTTTCAAGATATGTATGGGTTGAATTCAGAAGCTTTTGTCAAGTTCCAACAGTTCAAGGAAGCAGTGGAAAATGAAGTTGACAGAAAAGTTCAGGGTCTACGAACAGACAACGGGGGAGAGTATAAATCCATGGAGTTCTCCCAGTACTTGCGAGATTTCAAGATTCGACGCCAAGTCACTTGTCCGAATACTCCACAACAAAATAGAGTAGCAGAGAGGGAGAATCGGCACATAGCTGAAATATGTAGAAGCATGCTACATGCCAAGAACGGGCCACCACGTTTTTGGGTCGAGTGTATGAAGACGGCGACACACGTGACGAACAGGCTACCTCAGGCGAGACTAGGTTTTATCTCACCATTTGAGAAGTTGTGGAAAATGAAGCCAGCTGTTAGTCATTTCCGAGTTTTCGGATGTGTGTGTTATGTGTTCGTTCCCGAACACCTCCGTAGCAAGTTTGACAAGAAGGCTATTCAATGTATCTTTGTGGGATACGATGATCAAAGAAAGGGTTGGAGATGTTGCGATCCAACTACTAATAAGTGTCATGTGTCACGAAATGTGGTGTTTGATGAAGCATCATCTTGGTGGTTACCACAAGCCACACTATTGCCAAATTCAAACGAGATCGAGGGGAAGCTTCAAGAGAAGATGGAAGAGAAAGATGAAGGTCAATCTAGTCAAGATAGTGGAGATGTTGAAATTGAAAGAGTTCAAACTTCACCAACACAGAATGAGAAAAGTCCATGGAAAACAGGAGCATATCATAAGAGTCCTGAAGAAGAAAGGCCAAGTCAAACAGAAGATCTTCAAGAAGAAGAACCTCGTCCAGCATTGCGCAGAAGCACTAGGCCTTGGAAGCCTAATCCAAAGTATGCGAATGCTGCTGTAGTCGAGGATATCAAAGAGCCAAGTACTTATGATGAATCAGCTCGAAGCAAAGAATGGAGAAAAGCCATGGAAGAAGAAATCCAAGCTCTACACCAAAATGAGACTTGGGAGTTAGTACCAAAGCCTAATGAAGTTCAACCCATTTTTCTGCAAATGGGTATATAAGGTGAAGACTAGACCTGACGGTTCCATCGAAAGGTACAAGGCACGACTAGTGGCTCGAGGATTTTCTCAACAGTACGGGCTGGATTATGATGAAACATTTAGTCTAGTTGCAAAGATCACCACAGTGCGTGTTTTACTAGCACTTGCAGCTAGTAACTCTTGGAAGCTATGGCAAATGGATGTTAAGAATGCATTTTTACACGGAGAGTTGGATAGAGATATATACATAGATCAACCTAAGGGGTTCGAGAATCAATCTCATCCACACCATGTATGCAAGTTGAAGAAGGCACTCTATGGTCTGAAGCAAGCACCACGTGCTTGGTATGGCAAGATTGCAGAGTTCTTGCTACAAAGTGGTTACTCTGTCGCTCCAGCTGATTCGAGCTTATTTGTGAAAGCTCGAGATGGAAAGTTGGCAATAGTTCTTGTATATGTGGATGATCTTATCATCACAGGAGATTATGAAGAGGATATTCAACAAACAAGAGTTAATCTTTCAGTGCGCTTCCAAATGAAGGAGCTTGGAGAATTGAAACATTTTCTTGGTCTCGAAGTGGAACGGACTAAGGATGGGATATTTCTATGCCAACAAAAATATGCCCGAGATCTTATGGAAAAGTATGGAATGCTCGATTGCAAGCCAGTCTCAACTCCAATGGAGACTAATGCAAAGCTATGCTCGGTAGTAGGCAAGGATCTAGAAGATGTGACGATGTACAGACAATTGGTGGGAAGTCTAATCTATCTCACACTTACTAGACCGGATATTGCATATGCAATCAGTGTGATAAGTCGATTTATGCAGAAGCCGAAGAAACCTCATTTAGAAGCTGTGAAGCGAATATTGAGGTATGTCAAGGGAAGCATTGACCATGGCGTTGTATACCGCGGTGACAGTAAACTTGAAGTTGCTGGTTATTGTGATGTTGATTATGCTGGAGATCATGATACTCGTCGATCAACTACAGGTTATGTGTTCAATCTGGGTTCAGGAGCAGTTTCTTGGTGTAGCAAGAGACAACCAACAGTGTCATTGTCAAGTACTGAAGTAGAGTATAGAGCAGCGGCTATGGCAACACAAGAGTGTGTTTGGTTGACTCAGTTATTAAAGGATCGACATCAACCAGTTGATCGTGGAATCAAGTTATCGTGTGACAATCAGTCCGCGATACGTTTAGCTGAAAATCCAGTTTTTCATGCGAGGACAAAGCATGTGGAGGTACACTATCATTTTGTCCGAGAGAAGGTTTTACGAGGTGAAATTAAACTTGAACAAGTAAACACAAATGACCAAGTTGCTGATATTTTCACGAAAGGTCTTGGAGGACCAAAGTTCGAAAAGTTTCGAAGACAGCTTGGTATGACTTCGAGACTTACTCTGTTAGAGTAGTTGTTGAGGGGGAGTGTTAAAATGCACCGACCTACTCTAATATTTACTAAGTCAAAAATTAATAGCCAACCTAATAAATGTAAAGGGTGGAAAGTTGCAACCCTTAGCACACCTCAGTAGAAAAACTTACCCAACATTCATTGCTTAAGAGGAAAAGTCCTCACTTGAATAGTAATATTGCTAGTATAAATAGAGGCATTGCTTGCCCATTTGAAGTGCACCCAGCCGTGAGATGTGAGTGAAAGCAAAGAGTGATTTTTCACCTTGTATGAGAGTAATATGTTGAGAAAGAGCTACTAGCTTCTTTCATGGTTGTATATCTCAATCATATGAGAAATATATATTTGAGAGTATTATCTTACATGCTAATATTATAATGTGTTAATGCTATATTATTGTGAGATATTATGAGAGCTAGTTTTTATTATTCTCAACTCAAATATTAATCCTTCCACATAAAATACCCTACAAACCTAGCATATTAGGTACCGTCTCTTCACGACTTTTGAGTCATATCAATTGTAATAACCAACTATTTATTAACCAAAATATTAAATTTGTATCTAAAATCGAAAATAAAATTATACTCACATGATTTATCTGAATGAAGCCCTCGAAAATCAAATGAACAAGAGAAAAAGACATAAAGCAAACAATTACAAGGCTTAGTATCATCCAACATATATTGATATAGTTGTCACGAGACTTTTACAATATGATCGCACAATGCACATTTACATCCACAATCCTTGCTTAGAAGAGAGGAAGAATCAGATCAAGTCGTGATACTAGGGAACACAACGTCTGAATTTTCCCTTGTTCAAAATGATCTAAATTTAAGAGTCATGATTATCTGCAGTTTTCATAACTCTCTGAATTAAAACCTCAATCTTCAAGCTAGCTTATCCCTTAAAGACAAGCACAAAACCTCTCCTTGGAAATAATTAGTCCCTCCCTTTCAAGCTCAAATCACCCTAATCATCTTGTCTCCACATATTGTTACAATTAGTGGCCATACACCTCATTGTTTAAGTGGTAAGTGTGTTTATGTGTGGTCTTTCTTGTGTAAAAAGTAGCACACGGCCGTGCAATCATCACGCTTATCAAGCAAAATCTTGGTCTTCCATGCCGCTATTGCCGCGTCTACAACTGCTTTTGCTGCCGTCTTTTCATTCTCTACACCTTGCACAATTGATGCTACTTCTTCATTGCTAAGCACATCCCATCAGAAGTGTTACATCCTATTCTTTCGCCATGGCCATTCATGAAGTGGCGGATGGATATAGTAGGCAAGCTACCCCAAGCACCAGGACAATGAGTCTTCATGCTGGCCATGACCGATTACTTCTCCAAATGGGTCGAAGCAGAGACGTTCAGAACCGTCAAAGACAGGGAGGTAATTTCTATCAAACGTAACATTCTATGCAGGTTTGGATTCCCAAGTGAGATCATATGGGACAACGGGTCCCAGTTCATAAGTAAGAAGACGCAAAGGTTCTGCGACCAGTGGAATATCAAGCTGTACAAGTCGACTCCGAGATACCCCCAATCAAACGAACAGGCGGAGTCAAGCAACAAGATTGTCATCAACAACTTGAAGAAACGACTGGAAAAAGCGAAAGGAAAGTGGGCTGAGGAACTCCCCCTGATCCTATGTTTAGACAGGACGACAACGAAAAAGGCCACTGGAAAGACCCCCTTTTGTCTAGTATACGGTTGTGAGGCCGTCATACCCCCTGAGGTAAGTATCCCAACAGCTCGATATGGTTTAATGACGTCTGAATGTAATGACCAGGCACTCAGCCACGATCTAGATACCGTCGACAAAATACGCGACATAGCCAAGGTAAGGATGGCTCCCTATCAACAAAGAGTACCAAGAAGTTACACCCAGAACGTCAGGTTAAGGACATTCCAGCTGGGAGATTGGGTCTTGCGCAAAGTATTTCCTAACACCAAGGACCCAAACGACGGGAAACTCGCGCCAAATTGGGAAGGGCCGTACCAGATCAGCAAGGTCGTAGGCTAGGGGGAATATGCGCTCATAGACGAGCAAGGTAGTCCTGTTCCGCGAAGTTGGAATGCCCATAACCTCAAACTGCACCATTTCTGAACACCCTCTCTTTGTTTAAATCTTTCTTAGTTACCATACTTCATTTTTTACTTTTTGTTATGTCTTTTCTTTTGGTATTTTTTCCTTCGACACATACTGACTTGAGCGTCGGAGGGCCGTTGGTCGAAAAACCAGCGGCCAGCCCGTCTGTCATGATGGTTAGACAGGGATGAACAGGCCACCAATGAAACATTGCTGTACGACGGACGACATCCACGTAAGTAAAATTGAGCCCCATGTATGTTAATTCAACCCTAACACAACTTGTGCTCACATTTCTTACAAACGCCTACTGACTTGAGCGTCGAAGGGCCGTTGGTCGAAAAACCAACGGCCAGCCCGTTCTTTTTACGACCAACTTTGCAGGATCCAATAACTTGGACGACGAACTACGACGTCGAAGTGGTTAATCCGTCGACTTACTCCTTGGTACGCCTTTTATATCCTTTGTGAATTACTTTTCATAAAACGACAGTTACTGACTTGAGCGTCGGAGAGCCGTTGGCTTGTCCAACGGCTTAGTCCCCCCATTTTTCTTGTTAAATTCTGTTAAAATAGGAACAGCAAAACACACGACAACTGCTACGACGCAGTATAAAGCATACAAAAAACGAGCCTCTTCCCCCAACAGGGAAAGGAAACATACGAACTACAACAGGCTGCGCAGCACATACGAACGTACGAACGACATACGTAACATACATAACATGCAGGAATACGAAATATGCAAAAACATAGCTACACACAACATACATAGTTTGCCAAAACACCAAAGTTTGTCAACACCTACGCAAAAAACTACTATCCAAACACCTACGCATAAAACTACTATCCAAACACCTACGCAAAAAACCATTATCCAAGCAAACACAAACCAATTATCCAAATTCCAACCAATATCCCAACAAACTAAGCGGACGCAGCCGCAAAAAAGCTTTACCTAAATCCAAAGCAAACCAAACGAAACACCTAACTCTCTGCAGCCTTTTCCAGGACCCCAGGTGCTGCTTCTTCAACCTGCTCCGCTGCCGGTGCTTCTGTCGCCGGAGCTGAGTGGACGGCCCCTTCGTCGACCAAGACTTCCTCTTCGTCCATCCCCTGAGCAGCACCAGCAAAGTCTTTCTCGAACGTCGCTATGTCCTCATCGGCTTCCATTCGACGTGTCACCCTTCCTTAAATTCCCTCATTAATTTTGCACTTGTCTTCCACGTATGAAATCCTGCTGCATCCTCCACCTCAATCTTCAGCTTCTCCACCTCCTCCTCTAAGTCTTTCGACTTAGCACGCTCGAATTGCATCTGTTCTGTGGCAATCTGAAGCCGCAGCTTTAGAGTCTTCTCCACGTCCGTCAGAAGTTTCGTTTCAGCCTCTAAACGAGCAACCTTCTGGATGCCCGCCAAGCTGGCTTGAAGACCCTGTTACACGAGGGGACATTGTTAAAACAAACACACACAAAATAAACGATGGACAATCTGAACGTCACATACCCTGAACAGACAGACGGCCTCGTCAGCCAGGATGTCAGACAGTGAGACGGTGTCCCACCCTGCTTGAGCGGCAGGAATCAGAAGCTTCTGGACATCAGGGAGCGTCGCCTTCTTCGACGGCGACCCGAAGTCAGCAGGAAGTTCCATTGTGTATTTCCTTTTCCCCGTCGCAGACGACGACGGAGTCAACGGTACAGATGGAGGAACATTGGGTGATCGAGGCGGCGGTACGACAGAAGGACTTCCTCCGACGGGGTTACGAGAGCGACGGCGAGCGAGCAATTCTTGGGCCGACAAGTTAGCCGCGACGGATCTGGTGGTCCTAGTGGTCCCTACAACTGATATCACGTATTTATATAGAGTTTTCTCCCTTATTTACAAGCTAATTTGTGCGTCATTGGAGCTCTTCGGAGCTATTTTGTGCTAACTATCGTAAATAGTTGTGGTTTTGTGTTTTAGTGTTGAATTGCAGGTTTTAGGGAGTTTTCACCTTATTCCCGAGCCACTTGGAAGCAACCACGGCTTTACGAGATGTTATGAGGCACGTAGGATGGCTCACGATCTTTATGAGTAGTTTAGGAGGTCCCAAGACCCCTAAACGAGAAGATTAGAGAGCCAAAGAGTCAAAAAGGAGGTTTCCGTACTCTGATCGGGCAAAAATGGCCCGATCGGGCGGAAATATATTGATCGGGTACAGAAGTCGCGGACCCGATCGGGCAAGACGTGCCCGATCAGATCGGGCGATAGGACATGCACCAGACCCGATCGGGCACCCGCTGCCCGACCCGATCGGGTGGCTGGCCCAAATATCGTTTGATGTTGCTGAGCGTATGAGGACTGCAAGCTGGGTTTAGAAGCTCGCCACCCGATCGGGCCAAGCCCACCCGATCGGGCAGGCCTTAACTTCATTTCATTGCTGATGTGTTGTGCGCACATAAGGAAGCAGCTGGGCCTCCCCTCCTTTCACCCGATCTGCCACCCGATCGGGCCTGCGATCGGGTGAAGCCCAAATCTCTATTTTCATGCGTTATTGATGCTGGGCTGCCAAAAGGAGGGGTGAGGAAGTATTTGTATTTGACTCGATCGGGTACTGTGCTCGGGCCCGATCGGGTCTGGTACCTAAATCGCACTTTTTCGCTTTCTTATTTCCGTTTTTAGTGAACTTGAGGGGGTATTATAAATACCTTTTTCCTCATTATTTAGAGGGACACCTTTTATTCATCTTTTTACTGCTTTAGACTAGTTTGATTTCTCATTGTTCTTAGTTTAATTCAAACACTTTAGATTAATTTAGAGGTGATCAAACCTATTTCGATTTCAATAAAAGTTCCTGCTTTCCGTCAATTGGTACTCTTTCTTACCCTAATCTCTTTTGCTATTCTTGATTGCTTAATTTATTTATTAAATCGTTCATGATGCAATTGTTAGGGTTTCATATTAGTTTTGTCGTTGTTAATTCGATCATGTCTGAGTAGTCTCTTTCTAGGGTGTTAGATAGGAAAACCATGTTTATACCATGATTGTGATTTAGATTTCTATCAATTTCTAGGGCTTGATTAGGGTGATTGTGATGTGGTTTGTTCTTTATTGAGTAATTAATGTTATTCCGCAATTTCATTGGTTGCTTGTGGTTAATAGTTGTTTGCACAGATCCGTCTTACGACTAGAGGCCTAGGACACATCAGTAGTTCTGATTACGTTAGTGACCATGCGGCGTATGTTGAACTATGAGCGTTGATCTTAACCATAGCTCAACATAGGCTCTAATCCCCCGACTCTTGACTTAGGTTTTGGTAGTAGTTGACCCTATTTGATTGGTATGAGCATGGTGGACCGACCTAATACCCTAGGTTTTTAGTCCATAGTCAATTCCTCGTTTTAATTAATCAAAGATAAATCCTAAGTCCTCTAACAACAGTAGTCAAGGGAAGTAGGGTCGAATTCACAGAGAGACAGAGTTTCTAAGTTAATATTGAGCTAAACAGTTACTTCAGACAAGATCAGATAGATATCAGCTGAACTACTATTTAAACTAAAGAAAGCAATATAAAGATGGAAATTAGACTATGAATTTAAAGGTCTAGGGTATTAATTCGGTCCACCATGCTTATACCAATCAACAGGATCAAACAACTATCAGAACTTAGGTAAAGAATCAATAGATTAGAGCACGTGTTAAGCTATGGTTAAGAATCAAAACTCATAATTCAACATATGCCGCATGTTAACTAATATAATCAGAATTACTGATGTAGACTAGGCCTCTAAAAGTAAGATGAGTCTATGCAAACAATTATTAACCACAAGTAATCAATGAAACTGCTCAATAACATTAATTATTCGTTTAGAACAAATCACACCATAACCAATCTAATCAAGCCTTAGAAACTAATAGCATTTAAATGTAATTTATGGTATAAACATGGTTTCCCTTGCCTACTATTGTTAGAGGACTTAGGATTTATCTTTGATTAGGTGATACGACTTTAGCCTGTCAAAATTTGGCGCCGCTGCCGGGAGACGGCTAGTTTTCTAAGTTTTTATTTGGTTATTTGGTTTAATTCTCTCTGCCTCATTGAAACTTCATCGTTCTAATTGAGGCACGTTTTACTGCTTCTTTTTGTTTCTTTTGTATACCCAGGTCTCAAAGAAACGGCTGCCCCATCCCGATCCCAATCTTACAAAAATTCTCAGGCAGCTTCGAAAGAAATTTCAGAGAGAAAAGCAGTATGTTCAGCTGAACACCTCTGAAGCAGACACTTCGAATTCAGCTATAGCCAACTTATTGAATTCATACGGGGTGCTTAATCCTGACGGCATTTCCACTGGCCCACCCATGCCCACCATCGCCGCAAACAACTTTTAAATTAAGCCTGGACTCATCAACGTGGTTCAGCAAAATCAGTTTGGTGGGCATCCAACTGAAGACCCGAGAAATCATCTGCAACGGTTTCAACAACTTTGTCGAACCGTCAAACATGATGGCGTCACTCCAGACCAGTTGAGAGTCACGTTGTTCGAGTTTTCATTGAGATATAGAGCACAGAAGTGGCTGAACGACGTTAAAGAAACTGAATGGGGGTGGCAAACCATGTTTATACCATGAATTACTTTTGATACCATGGTTTCCCTCTATTAGGTATGAAACTATTTTGGTTTGGGGAGATGAGGTCTCTGAAGATGGGTCTCATTCTCTTGACTATAATCTTGGTTATAAATTTTGAAACAGTGGGGCAGAGGCTGATGGGTTTGAATTGTTTGACTGTCTCAAGGTGTTCAACTGTGGGGATGAGAGTGACAATTGCTTCATTTAGAGATTCATCTAAGTTTTTAGAGTGAAATACAAAGTGGAGGAATTGGTAGAGGTCATGTTTCACAGTATGCCAATGATTATGAAAGCCATCTTTCCCAAAGGCTTTCCAAGGATTGGAACTAAACACATCATTCCTAATCTCCCTCATAGAGGTTGTATAGGCCAAATTGATGTTGCCAAAGTTTTTAAAGGTCCTAGTGGCATTAGTTTTTTCCAGTGGTGAACAATTCAGAGTAGAACAACCAGATGGGTTTTTTGATTTCAGCATTGGTGATAATTTCATTTCCCTTCTCATTCTTAAGTAAGGTGATTCTGTTTCTCCTCCTTCTTCTAATCACATAAGTATGGAAGAAGGAAATGTCTGCTTCTTTGTCCCACGTCTTATTCACTCTGGAAATCTTAAATGGTGTCAGCTTAATCGAATTGCATGCAAAGATGATTATGATATTGCTATGGCGCCATGATCGTACGTAATGGGAGTTTTAGGATTAATAGCTTCAGTTGCACTCTTGGAACTCAACTGCATTTTGAATTTGAAATTTTAGGGTTTACGTATCCAGAAGAAATTTGCATTCTCCTCCATTTTTCACGAAAGAAAGCGCCTGATGGGCTGATAGATTGAACAATAAATTTGGCGAGGATAAATAGGCAAACTCCATTTCAATGTGATGGGGCCATATATCTTGGATCATAGAAATGTGGTATCTTTACACATTAAGGTATGTATATTCATGTAAAACGTAAGGTAGTATATTTTATGAATAAAATCGTATATCTTTAAATTTAATAAAAATTTGTATATTAAAAAAATGTAGCATATTTCTCTCTAATAGATATGTTGTTCCATGAACCATATATCTAACAGATACGAACTAGGCTTTTCTCCATGGTAGGCCAATAGGCGGTAGCCGATCGGGATTTAGAGGGTTAAAGAGGAAGGCTTACTTCAAATTTTGTCGTGCAAGATTTTAATGTGAAAGTATAAAATGTTAAAATTTTAAACATGATTTTAAGTTGAGTTCATACAACTTTAACTTAAATCTTTACATAGTGTAAGGGGTGGACATGAATTGAAAAGTTCATGAATAGTTCGAATTTGTCTCGTCGAAAGATTGATTCGAGTTCAATTTGTTTGTTAACAAACTGAACTCGAGCTCAAAATTATAGTTCAAGTATTACATGAGCCGAACTTGAGCAATTTTATATTTGCCTCATTAGCTCACGAACAACTTGAACTATTAAATTTCGTACATAAAAATAGTTTTAGTGTTAGCTATTTGGTCCACTATATATGAATATGATTATTTCTCAGAGTAGTGAGCACTCATTTTTAAAAATTATGTCTAGTTAGCCGCAAATTATAAAATCTTTATGCATAGTTGAAACTTGAAAGTGCTAACTAGGCTCGACTAAAGTTTGGTTTGTTTGTTTATCAAGTCGAGCTCGAGCTTGAGCACCAATTCTAGCATTCGAATCAAGCGCAAGCTCACTTTAATAGTCAAATCGAAGTTGAGCTCGAAGTCAAGCTTTGTAAATCATAACTTTAACGAGCCGAACTTTTAAGGAATCAAATCGTCTAAGTGTATATCTTGATAGAGCGTCTAACCAAGTCTTTGTAATACAAAGCAATCTAAAATTTTGAATAGGATCAACGTGATTATATTGTTATTCTACATTGGTAAAAATTTATTATAAAAATTAATGAACTTTGACTTTGACAAAAATAAATGGAGAACAGATCACTATGAAACAGAGAAGTACAATAGTTTAATTACTTATAATAAAAATTAATGAACTTTAACTTTGGCAAAAATAAATGGACAAACGATCACTATGAAACAAAGAAGTACCAACTTTATTTACTTGCTACATTTTCTTTAAGGGGTGCATCTATTTACTTGTGATGTTTTCTTTTTCTATATATAATCTCCATATGTTTTCCACCATTTCATTTTTCTTTCGATCACTTACATATACTTATACTCCTTTTTATCATTTACCAATAAAAGTAGTGATTATCGTCACTTTTTCCTTTCTAACACTCAATCATATATCTTCTAAACACTTCCCAAATCAAATGTGTAAATAGAGGTTCTATCATGAGCCAATCAACTACTTCTTTCGTAACGAAATAAACTCAACAATTTGCTTGTGCACGAATGCCATGACAAAAATTTAAAGATTAATATCTCTAATTATTTATTTGTAAAAATTATAAACATTAGATCATAAAAAACTACAAGTTGATACAAATTCAACGAGACCCCACATGACTATATTTTTCCTTATGTGTAAGTCACAAATTACGATCAAACTTAAAACCGTGAATAGTGCAAAAAGTACATTTGTTACATTTATTTCGTCACAGAGGAATAAAATGACTTGTAGCTAACAAGCAACTATTAAAGTCTCTATAAATTTTTTTATTAGTTGTGATAACTAAATGCTCCACAATATCAACAATTAAATTAGTTTATGGTATTCTAAGCTTTATTTGAATTTTACCCTTTTTGATAACAGGGTAGAAAAGAATAATGTGTTAAAAATATCAATTTTTTCTATACAATGGTTGATTGCGTGCTGTATATTATGCAAAAGCGGAAATGAAAAGTTTGTTACTAGGAGTAGGAGACTAGGAGTACATAACAAATTTATTATTATTTTTTTTAAAATGCTTATCAACTCTAAATAGGTTATCAAGAATCAACTTATACATTATTAATTAGACTTGGAATTCTTCATTAAAGTCTTAAAGTTTAGATATTGATGACCTAATTTGCAAGGCCTGTCCAAGCCCAAACTATGACATACTTAAGCCCACTTGAAACCAGCATTGAATCAGGCCTTATAGCTTAGCCTTATATCTAGTACGGGCCATTTCAGAGTTGGGAGAACCCAGCACATTCGGCATTGTCGAAAAGCCTTCACTACTTGGAGCCATATCAATTGTAATAACCAATTAATTAATCAATCAAAAGATTAAATTTGTATTTAAAACGGAAAACTAAAAGTATACTTAGATGTAAAGACAGCAATGGATCTTGTACCCGGTCCGGATCCGTTTACTAGGATATGGATTCCAGAATTTTGACACGGTGCAAAAAACCAGGATTGGCCACAGGACCCTTAGATACGTTTTTTTAATAAAGGTTGGTCTAAACCGTCTAATCTGACTAGATAAAGCCCATGTCACTTGCTCACTGATGGGCAAGAACCCCATAAAATTAGTTTTTATGAGGCAACCTCCTTTCTCACCTTATTCCTTTGCTCAGATCTATTGATTTCCGTAATTGCAAATTTATTGTTTGATTTCATGAAAATTCGTTTATGATAGTCTACATTATTAAATCTCGTTTTGTTTGTTGTCGTCAATGTTTAAATTTATGTAGGCCTTGTTCTTTTGGCCTATAAAGAATTTAAATTTATTTCTGTTCAGTTCAGTTAAGTTGCATTAATTTTAGTTTAGTTCATTTCTACTTCAACTTATTTTCAACACTTTCGTTATCATTTATTATTATTATTATTATTATTTTTAATAATAATAATAATAATGATAAAACGGACAAAAATCATACAACCTACAAGAAATTAGTGGGCAACCGAGATACAATCTGGGCACCCACTCCTCTAGCTATAGCAAACCCTATCCTAGTGAAAATATGGGCAGCAGCACGTGCCCCTATGTCCTGTGTCCTCGAGAAGTTCTGAACCCTCTTCAGCAACGCAATACCCACCTTATCCAATTCCCCAAGAGAAGAAAAGGAAAAGGGAAGGAAGCCATATCCAATTGCATGACAACGAGCTTCATACTTGACCAGCTTCCGATGAGCCGCATCAGCAACAACACGTCCAGGAATAAAGTTAGACAACCCAGACTGGGTCAAGGGAGAAGACCCTGTCAAGTCGACACACACATCACGACCCCGATCCCAAGAATAAAGAAGCACATCTGCTGGCCTGAGGGCGCCGTCGTTCCCCTTAAACAATCCAATGTCAACCTCCTTTCGTGCCGAAATCCAAGACCGATAGCAAATATCAACAAGAGTATCTAAATAGGAGAACAAAAGAGAACGGAGGGAGTATTAATTATTATTATTATTATTATTATTATTATTATTATTATACACTCTCCATTCTCTTTTGTTCTTCCTACTTTGACTTTTTTCCTCTCTCAGAGAGATTCTAAATAGGAGAACAAAAGAGAACGGAGGGAGTATTAATTATTATTATTATTAAATATTATTATCATTATTATTAAGTATTATAATAATTATTATTATTATTATCTTCATTATTATTTATATTTATATTATTATTAGTATTATTTATTATTATTATCATCATTATTATCATCATTATTATTATATAATTATTATTTAGTATTAATAGTATTATTCTTATTATTATTATTACAATTATCATCATCATCATTATCATCATTATTATTATTAAGTATTATTAGTATTATTATTATTATTATAAATTAATTATTATTTATTATTATTATTATTATTACTACTTTATATTGTATTATCAATATATAATCCATATAATTTAATTTTAAAAAAATAAGTTAATTTCATCAATTCAGTTCAGTTTTTTTCTTTATAGGCCAAAAGAACATGGTCATACTCTTATTGCTTACATATTTAATTCACCTCATATGGCACTAGATGGGTGTATGTTTCAGCAGATGGAGTTGACAATATTTCTTATTGCTTATTTTACACTTGTGGATTTTACTTAATTTTATTATTGCTGAATTTGGGAGGTTGTTGCTGTTTTTTAATAAAGATGAAGATTTTTTATTACATTGAAAGATATTTTATGAAAACTTAGGTTTCTAGTATAAATTATTGAGGGATCCGTTCGGGTCCGGGTCCAACCATTTTCAAACCCGTTGGATTCAGCTAGAATATGATCCAATCCTTGAAAATGGATTTGGATGAGACTTGGTTTAGATCCGACCTGTGGCCATCCCTGGATAGTAAGGACTGAGCATGCATTTCACCATAAAATATACTTTAGCAATTGATGAATATCATAAGTAAAGTAGACCTAGTAATTATATCAACATTTTAGCAACATCTTATGTCTGGACAAAAATTCTTCTCCATCAAAACCGTTGGTATTATTTATCTCTTGTATATATGTAGATAAACATTATCATCTTGAGTTCTAGACATCTTCTTACATTAACACACAGTGTCGATACATATTGTATGGCCAGATTGAATCAAATATATAATAAAACCAGTTGACATTTATAAAAACCATATGCCGGATACTGAAAAGCTTGTATAAATAAAAGCAATTTCATAACTTGGGAACTCATCCTCAAACATAATACGATTAACAGCGGTTGAAAATAATCAATAACAGCGGGTACAAGGAATCGCTATTAAATAATGTCATCATTTACAATAGCGCTTAGAGCTAAAGCGGTTCCCATAACGCTGTTATTTGGTACTTTCAACCGCTGTTAATTGATTTTTTTGTTGTAGTGATGAGGGCTTGTGTGATAGTTGAGGGACCTCTAGGACGATCATTTTCTTTGCACACTAGCTTAGACCACCCCTTTGACCCCTAACTCATGGATAAGGATGGACGGCTATAAGTTTCGAAAGATGGTCGGGTTTCCTTTGCCTTGACACCTCTTATGAGAAGAGGACCTCGACTTTGTGATTCTCTTCATAGACTTAGTGCATGTATTAATTTCCTTGGGATTGTTGATTGCTTAAGGACAAGCAATTGGCAAGCTTGGGGGAATTTGATAAGTAGGTTTTAGACCCATTAATTAGGATTAGTTTTAGGTCATGTAGTTGCATTTTAGACCATGTAGTTCCCTTTTCTTTCCCTTTTACACCCTTTTTGATGATTTTATGTTTTGCGTTAGTTTTTCGAGCATTCTCATCCCCCCTCCCCCTTTATCTAACCTCGTTTCAAGTCTTGTTTGCTTAGACATGTTGAAATGGTCAAGAACAGGGGAGCGGTCGCTCCATTTGCTAAGGAGCGACCGCTCCGTAGCCCAGAATTGAAGCAGAGAAGCAGCAGATATGGAGGAGGCGGTCCAAGGCTGGAGCGGCGCTCCATTGTTTTAGGAGCCGTCGCTCCATTGCTATTTCGGTTTTGTTTTGGTTTTTTAGAGGGTTTCGGCTTTGTGTTTTATGGATTTGCCTTAGTACTATGGGGTATAAAAACCCATTTTTGTAATAATAATAGAGTAAGCTTTTAATTTCTGATTTTCATTACCTTTTAGTTAGAGAGAGAGAGAACGTTTATAAGTTCCATGATCGATACTTTGGTTGAAAGTGGATGCTAATCGAGTCCAAGTTCCTTTTTCATTGATTTAACTTACAACATTTCTTGTTTAATCGCTTTTAGTATAGTCCTTGTTCCTTATCAACCCCCCTATTGGTTACGTGACTCCTAGAAGGCTCTAGGGGTTTGATTCCGCTATTTATAGACTTGTACTGTGCTCCCTGTGGATACGACCCTTACTTCCGCTATACACCAAGTTGTTAAGGAAAGAAGGTTAATTACATTTGGTTAGGGGTATACGACAACTTCACACCAAATTTTGTTTAGAGAGAGAAAGTAGATCTAGAAGTTGAACATTGAAGTTTGAAGCTATTTTAATGGAGTTTTTGCAATTGTTTTTCATCCATTTTTTAGTATTGATTCTAACTCTTCTCTTTATTTGCTTTTATACTTGTTTTACCTTCATTTAGCATTGATTAGTAATAATTAGTTAATGATTAGCTTGTTTAATATGATCTCCACCATTGTTGGATCACCATTGTTGATTCAAGCTTTCTATTTCATGCTTTTCATGGTTAGTGAGTAGTTTACTAGCTAGGGGAAGGGGATGACCTAGTTGATCATTAGTTGACCCTAAAAGTCAAGTTTGGGGGTTAGACCTAGGTGAAATTAGGCTGTCTAGCTTATTTTATTGCCTTGTTTAATTGATTGATCACCATTTGAACTTGATTTGGAAATCCAAGGTGAAAGATTGAGAAATGAAGCCTTGGATTGACCTTCGGCTAGTCAATAGGTTGACTTCACCATGAGAATAGGTGATTGACTTTCTAGGACCTTATTTGGATCACTATGAGTTGTAGAAATGCTTGATTAATTGATTTTACCATGAGAATAGGTAAAATCGGTCGATTAAGTCCTCCTAATTAGCTCGAGAGAGTAATTAGGAAACCTTTAAGTGACTTAGTCCCTTAAGTGACCCTAATGAATCCTCTTGGCTTGATAATATGTTAGTTAATGGTTAACTAGTGATTCCCCTACCCTTAGTGTCCCCTTTATATAGATTAATTCGAATCATTTAGTCTATTTACTAGTTACTTAGTTCCTAATTTCTTAGTTGATCATTAATCTTAAAAACCCCCCAAAATAGGCTTAGCTCTCTTTCAAACCTTGACTAATCCTTGTTTCCCCGTGGATTCGACCCTTTCTTGCCCTATATTAGGCTAAGTTAGGTTATTAATTTGGCACGTGCAACGATCGTGTCAATAACTTACATATATTATTGTCACCTTATCTATACTCCTTTTAAAAATTTATCCAATCAAAGTAGTGATTTTCATCACTATTATACTTTATAACACATCAATCATATATCTTTTAAAAACCTTCTCACAATCGAATGTGTAAATAGAAGTTCTCTGATCAAGCCAACCAACCGATTAAAATGACTAGTAGCTAACAACTAACTATTAGACTCTTTAACCAAAGTTGGTTGGTATGAGTGGTTAGTACTCTCATCCCTTAAACAAGTAGTCATGTGTTCGATTCCTGACTCCTGCCAATGGAGTAACCAAAGTTGGGAGGGGCCCACCCATTAAGTTGACTTCAGCACCCTGATGGAGATTGCCCCTACTATCAATACGGTATACTCCTTGCTAACACAAAAAAAATACTAGACTCTTTCATAACCTTCTTTTATATAATTTGTGATAATTAAGTGCTCAACAATATCAACAATTAAATTAGTTTAGGTTTCAGAAGGGCCTTCTATTTTCTTTTTTTGTATTTTATACCTTTTTGATAATAGGATAGAAAAGAATAATTTATTAAAAATATATACTTCCTATACTTTTAGCAATATATGTATAGTTAAAAGCACTAATGGTTGATTGTTATGCAAAAACAGAAATGGAAAGTTTGTCACAAGGAGTATATAACAATTTGAATATTTTAAAAAAAATTGCTTATCAACAATCAACATATACATTATTAATTAGACTTGGAATTCTTCATTGAAGTCTTAAAGTTTAGATATTGATGACCAAATTTGTGAGGCCCGTCCAACTTGGCCCAAACCATGACATGTTTAAGCCCACTACAAACCAGCATTGAATGAGACCTAATAGCTTAGCCCTATATGATCTAGTACGGGCCATTTCAGGGTTGGGAGAACCTGACACATTCTAACACATCAATCATATATCTTTTGAAAACCTTCTCAAAATCGAATGTGTAAATAGAAGTTCTCCGATCAAGCCAACCAACCAATTAAAATGACTAGTAGCTAACAATCAACTATTAGACTCTTTAACCAAAGTTAATTGGTATGAGTGGTAAGTACTCTCATCCCTTAAACAAGTGGTCATGTGTTCTGTAACACCCCTGAAATTCCGCTACTTTAAAAATATAATATAATAAATAATTTAAGGAAATTCCAAAGGTGTTACGCCGCGATAATTAATAATAATAATCATCGCAAGGCTAAGGATTCTAACTGAAATAAATAGTCAACAAGGTTTAACTAATTAAACTAACTAAAATCTATATAATTATTACAGACTGAAATAAAAATACTAAAGTCAAAAGAATAACAGCGGAAGTCTTATTAAACCTACTAACGTATAACTAAATCCATCGCACTCTTTAACCCAACCTTGACCACCTTCAAGTCCCTGCACATTGAACACTATAGTATCAGCCAAAAGGCTGAGCAAGATTTCATACTGTACTAAAACAAAACTATCCAATGTGCAGGTAAGATATATAGGAATATCTTACAAATTCATTTCCAACCTGTACAAATTAAATATATAAAATAAAACAACCTTCCAATAAATCTTAACTTTCAACTTTCTTTCTTTCTAAAACAATCTTGTAAATACATTTAAAATGTAACTGTTTTGAAACCTGTGAGTAGGAAGTATTAAAGTCCAATGAGCTAGCTAGGCTCACGAGACAGGTAAACACCAAAGCCCCTAGTATGCATACCCCTAACTTGATAACGAACCAAGAAGGAAGACAAATGGCAAGTGTATTGGTCAACATACACCCAACTACTAAATAATGGTTGAGACAAAACTCAACCTACTTCAATACCCGAGGAATACCGCTTACCGGCAACCCCACAAAAACATTCTTATAAAACATGATAAATCATAATTAAGTAAACATAGAAACATTCTAGTTTACTCAAAACCTGTATCAATGAGGAACATCCTCCTTTTAAATCTCAACTTGGTATATGAGGAACTTCCTCCCTTTGAATCTCATAAATAAATCTCCTTTTTCTTTCACAATAAATATCGTCAAAACGATTTAAATCTCATTATATAAACATTGTAAAACCTTTTAAATCTCAATATATAAATAATGTAAAACTCTTTTTAAAATCTCAATATATAACCACACAAAACCTTTTTAAAACTCAATATAAACTTTAAACCAATATCATCCAATTCTCAAAATAATCTATACAAGTCTTAGTAAGAAATCTTACCTTTTCCGCAACCACAACCAACCAAACGTAATCTAAAGTCAATAAGTCTCTTCTACGAACTCACAATCTACAATATAATATAATATAGTATAAGTCACTTGACTATACTTCACATAATTCACATACAAATAACCTAACATAGTTAATGAGCTTTGACTAATTTTAAAAACGACTCAACGTCAATAGGACAAAAAGTCAACCAAAGTCAAACTGGTCAAATTGGTCAACGAAAGTCAAACTGGTCAAGTTTGGTCAACGAAAGTCAAACTGATTTTGACTCTAATATCATCCATATTATTTTCCCACTAATTAACTCCTTCTCATTCACCCTATACCAATAACAACTATGACTACAACAACAACAACGACAACCTACATCAACTTAGGATTTAAAACTAACAACTAAGAACTAATCCAATATATTCAATAATTTCGAAATAACATTTAAAGTCACAATAACTATAATAAAGTAAACTATATTTCAACTAATAACTCAAATACGAAACTACCTATCAATCTAATATAACAAAAATTCATAATAATTTCAAAAGTATTAATTTTTGCAAAGTAAACTCATAGATTTGCTAATTAACTCGAATTACACGTAAAACATCAACCAATTAAACAAATTGAGCATAATATAAATTTCCCCCAAATCAATTTTCTCAAGAACCCTAATTTAATAAAAACCCCAATTCGAAAATCAATACAAATCAGAAATTAAAATATGGGAAAGAACCTTACTTGATTAATAGAGTAATTATAAGGTAGACTAAAGAATAAAGATCCGAAAACGTTGATCTATAATTCCACCCGGAAAGATGTCCAAAAATCCATCTACAGCTCTCCGTAAATGCCAAATAGAAATAGGATATGGTGGTGGATGGTTGACGTAATGATGATGGCTAAGCAATTGCAACTCTAATGCTGGAACAAGAAAATTGAAGGTGTAGGCAGGAATCAAGGAGGAGGGCTACAAGGCTATTGAAATTTGGAGAGTGTCGAATACAACCTAATGTTTCTGCTAACTTTGCTTTAGTAAGTCTTTAGTTTTTCCCTTTTTTTTTTTGCCTCTTCTCTTTATATATAGTTTGGTTTACTAACTCTAATGGGCTATGGGTATTAAACCTAATCCAACTAGATATAGATTTTGGGCTAATTCTAAGATAAAGTCAAAGTAGAGAAGAACAATAATTTAATAAAAGACTAACTTGAATTATTTTATAAAATAATTTAATATAAATATTTACTAACAATACATAAAAATTATGGGGTGTTACATGTTCGATTCCTGACTCCTGCGAATGTTGTAACCAAAGTTGAGAAGGGTCTACCCATTAAGTTGACTTCAGTACCCTGATGAAAATTGTACTATCGAGACGGGATACTCCTGGCTAACACAAAAAAGAAATACTAGACTCTTTCATAACCTTTTTTTTATATAATTTGTGATAATTTATTTAAAATATATACTTTCTATACTTTTATCAATATATGTATAGTTAAAACCACTAATGGTTGATTGTTATGCAAAAACAGAAATGGAAAGTTTGTTACAAGGAGTATATAACAATTTGAATATTTTTTTCTAAAAATTGCTTATCAACAATCAACATATACATTATTAATTAGACTTGGAATTCTTCATTGAAGTCTTAAAGTTTAGATATTGATGACCAAATTTGTGAGGCCCGTCCAACTTGGCCCAAACCATGACATGTTTAAGCCCACTAGAAACCAGCATTGAATCAGACCTAATAGCTTAGCCCTATATGATCTAGTACGGGCCATTTCAGGGTTGGGAGAACCTGACACATTCGGCACCGTCCAATAGCCTTCACTGCTTTGATCATATCAATTGTAAAGACCAACTAATTAATCAACTAAAAGATTAAATTTGTATATAAAACCGAAAACTAAAATTATATTCATATATAGAGATGACATTGGATCTTTTACCCAACCCAAATATGTTCATTAGGATTTGGATCCCAAAATTTTGGACCTATTGTTGGATTCGGGTCATGTGCGAGAAAGGCAGATCTAGGTTCGGGTCTATATTATTAAAACTCATTTTGTTTGATATCAATAATCATCAATGTTTAAGCTTTTATACTCTATCCTTCAAAAGAAAAGAAGTTCACATATTTAATGCACCTCATATAGCAGTAGATGGATGAAGTATGTTTCAGTAGCTGGAGTTGACAATAGTTCTTACCGCTTTATTTTGGCCTTGTGGATTTTACTTAATTTATTATTAACATCATACAAGTATAGTTTACTTTATTGCTGAATTTGGGAGGTTAGTTGCGATGGATCCATTTCGGACCGGATCCAATACTTGAAAACGGATCTGGATTGGATCTAGCTCCAACCGACCCGTTGTCATCCCAAGATAGTACTGACTGAGAGCATGCATTTCACAATATAATATATAATGAATTGATAAAATCAAATTAAAGAAGACCAATTAATTGTATTAACATTGTAGCAACATCCATCAAAAGCGAATAAGCGATGGTATTATTTTTCTTTCTCTTGTAGACAAACATTATCATCTTGAGTTCTTGACATCTTCTTACATTAACACACAGTGTCGGTATGTAATGTATGGCCAGATTGAATCAAATATACAATAAGACCACTTGACATTTATTAAAACCATATGCCGAGTACTGAAAAGCTTGTATAAATAACAGCAATGTCATAACTTGGGAAACTCATCCTTACAAAAACAAAAATAAGCAGAAATTTTTGTATACTACATCACTTACTAATAATACTAACAATGGATAAAAGAACCATGAAAGCCACCTTTTTCGTTCTTCTAGCAGGTTTTGTTCTCATCTTTCTAATCTTTGATTGTTATTTTTTTTGTTCAATAAGAGCATAAGATCAAATAGTTTAGTATAACATACAAATAGATTGTTATTTTTAAATATATGTCTGTTTGGCTGTATGCACCAAAAGTCCTAATGCTTAGATACCAAAAGTCCTAAAGCCATCTTTCTCATCAATCTATCTTTTTTTTCTTTTGGGTTCCCAATCTATCGTGAAGGTTAAACTTTGACCAAATTGCTATATATACCATGTATATGTTATGATACGTACATATATGTATAAGTAAGTCTAATACTAGTAAACTTATATTACAATAATATACTATCATATGTAATCTTGTTGGATTTAATTCCACAATATGTACTTCAATTATTATTTTGTAGTACATGTTCAAAGATGATAATGCTTAAATAAGTTTAAGAAAAACAAAGGAGAGCGAGTAATGGATTGTGTTCACCTTAAGCATATAAGATCATTTTGCTAATTTGGTAAGTACGAATTAATAACAAGCTAAATTATCAATGAGTATAATATAATCTGATCATATTCTTTGATCGTTTGAATTATTAGTGGTGATGCTCCAAATCATCGCCTTTAAGGTGGAGGCCTGCCAGGGAGTATATCATGGATCATGTGTTGCTGGCGGCGGTACAGAAGATTGTTGTGCTGGACTTATATGCTTACAAGTTTCAGCAGGCGGTCCATATCGATGTGAACATGATCCGTGTGGTGCAGTTACTAAGCCCTGTAGCCTTGATTTGGACGATTGCTGTGCGCCACTTAAATGCCATGACTCTACTTGTGTAGATTGCGAGGACCACGTAGGACATTCTTGTGATGCTAATTTCCCCTGTTGTGCGCCACTTAGATGCCATGAAGGTACTTGTGCAGATTGCGAGGACCACCCAGGACATTCTTGCGATTCTACTTTTCCGTGCTGCTCAGGCTTGACCTGCTCAAATAACCAGTGCGTCTGAGTGAATACCACTCAATACTTATCATCTGTCAAGCTATATATCAAGCACTCTGGTGATGCATGCTTAACTACATATATTACTGAATACTGATTGTACGTGTGCATTTGTTGCACAAATAATGTTTGACATTTTTCTTGTGCTTGCTGTATGTTTGCGACTTTTGCTTTTGCTTGTTGCGGCCTTTGCTGCTATATGTATACTATCATGGCCTTGTTGTGTGCTTTAAGATCTTGGCTTGTTGTTGCGTACGTTGTACATGTACTATTCTTACCGGCAAGAATGCAAAAGAATGAATAAAACTGTACCATATAGTACCTCTTGTTTTTTCTTGGCTTTTTTACTTCTCTCTATATCTGATGTACATGCACAGATGCACTCCCTTCATTCCTATTTATTAATTAGACTTGTAATTCTTCTTTGAAGCCTTAAAGTTTAGAAATTTATGACCAAATTTATAAGGACCGTCTAATTTGGCCCAAACCATGACATGCTTAAGCCCACTAGAAACCAACATTGAATCACACCGAATTGCTTAGCCCTATATCTAGTACGGGCCATATATTTCAGGGTTGGGAGAACTTGGCACATTTGGCACCGTCCAATAGCCTTCACTACTTTGAGCCATATCAATTGTAATAACCAACGAATTAATCAACCAAAAGATTAAATTTGTATCTAATTAAAATTGAAAACTATATACTAATATGTAGAGATGGCGATGGATCTTGTACCCGATCTCAACTTTTGGACACGTCTGATCCAAATTCTGTGCGCGGATGCAAATCCAGTCTGATCACAGGACTCGTAAATCCGTTTTTTGATAAATTTTGATCTAATTTAACTAAATAAACCCCATGTCACTGACTCACTGATAGGAAAAAACACTATTTTTTTTGTGAGGCAACCTCCTCCTCTCCCTCCTCATTCTTTTCCCTCAGCTCTTCAAGCAAGAACTTTTCAGATCTTTTGATGTTCGTAACTGCGAATCTCATTTTGTTTGATATCATCAATGTTTAAGCTGTTGGGTTTGCAATCCCAACGAGTCCAACACGGTGAGTAAGGCTCGGGAATGCGTTGCGGGTCTCATTTAAAATTAATGGAACATGAAGGAAAAGATCGAAAGAAAAAAAGGAAGAAAACGGGAACTGGGCAGAAACCCAGTCGCGACACGCGACCAGTTTCTGCCACTGGCGGGCACGCCGGGCAGTACATTGTTTTCGGGTTTTTTTTATTTGCTTTCTTTTGATCTTGTTTCCTTATTAGAGTAGGATACTAATATTATTTGTTTCATAAGTCTAGGATAATATTGTTTCCTAAGATAAGATAATATTTGTTTTCCAATTATTATCTTATTAGGTTTTCTTTTTTCTATTAGGAATATGGTTTTTCCTAACCTCTATATAAAGAGGGGTAGGATGCCAATTTCAATGTAGAGTTGTCTCAGTTGAGAAGCAGAAACATAGGCTCAGTTGAGAAATAAGTCCATAGAAATTGCTAAGAGTAGTTGCTCATAGAAATTAGCATAAATTGTGTAGAGAGGTTTTTCTCACTACTTGTTAAGTGTGGGATTTTTTAATATACAAAATTTTTGCCTTAAAGTTCTCAAAGTTCACACTTTAAATTTGTTTCATTGATTCATGTCGTATTGTGGGTAATTTTACGCTTCCGCTAGTGCCTCGCATAAGCTTTTGTACTCTATCCCTCAAAATAAAAAAAGCTTAGGGCCTGTTTTGTTCAGCTTATTTTAAGTTCAGCTCAGCTTTAATAAGTTCAGCTCTAATAAGTTCAGTTCAGTTTAGTTCAGCTCTAATAAGTTCAGTTCAGCTTCAATAAGTTTTGTTCAGTTCAGTTCAACTCTAATAAGTTCAGTTCTGTTCATTTCCAATAAGTTCAGTTAAGCTCCAATAAGTTCAGTTCAGTTCAGCTCCATTCATTATTTAACCATTTTGTTTAATATTATTATTATTATTGGTCTAATTTATTTTACTTATTATTATTGTTATTATTTTTTTATATACATTATTTTATCATTATACCTCTACTTATTATTATTACTATTATTCTTATGGTTGAGCATAATTTGGGTTGATGTGCAAATTAACCATGTTTCATCTCAAAAAGAGTATTCTAATGTGAAATTGTTGCTTTATTTTACCGATTAAATATTCACTATCATCATACAAATAATCTTCAAAAAGTTAGAAGGTATTAAAAAATTACAAAGTTGCTAATAATATTGGAGTACTATTTAACATCGTCATTTGTTGAATATTAAAGCTACTTTCATAGTTTGTGGAGTTTGGTTTATAAATATTATAAATCAACCCACCGCAAATTGTGGTTTGGTTAAAAGCACAAACTAACCTATATTTTAAGTTAATTATAATTCTAATAGTATTATTAATTTACTTTTTAGAAATTATCGTTATTATACAATCATCATCAAGTATTAATATATTAATAATAATAGTAATTACTCATTATTAATTATTATGATTATCAGTAATTATTATTTTTAAAATTGATTTATCATTATTACTATTATTTATTTATTTATAACTATCATTTTATGACATCAAAAATAAGAATTTTTTTATACATTAATTATTATTCTAAATTCTAAATCATCAATTATTATTACTTAGAAGTATAATTATTATTTAATATTCATAATTTTTATTGTTTAATTATTATTTATATATTTATTTCAATTCAGTTCAGTTCAGTCCAGTTCAGTTTAATTCAGCTCCAATAAGTTCAGTTTAGCTCTAATAAGTTCAGTTCAATTCAGTTAGTTCAGTTCAACTCCAATAAGTTCAGTTTAGCTCTAATAAGTTCAATTCAGTTAGTTCAGTTCAACTCCAATAAGTTCAGTTTAGTTCAATTCAGTTCAACTCCAATAAATTCAGTTCAATTCAGCTCCAACAAGTTTAGTTCAGCTCCAATAAGTTCAGTTCAGATAGAATTAAACGAAGAGAATAGGTCCTATATATATAATTCACCTCATATAGCAAGAGATGGATCATGGATGTATGTTTCGGTAGATGACTAGATGGAGTTGACAATAGTTCTTACGCTTATTTGACCCTTGTGGATTATATTTAATTTTTTCCATATGAATATCATACAACGCAAGTATAGTTTACTATTACGTTTTTTCTAACATATGCTTCAAGTGCATATGATTAATTACTTAGATTCCTTTTGTATAACAAATTTGAAAAACAAAGATAAGCTGGTATAGGAAATTATGCTAAGGAAGGAGATTGACAAAAAAATATAATTGTAAAGATCATTTCCTATATATTTGTTTAGCAAATTAGCTGTGAAAAGAGGAATATAAATAGCTAGTCCTTTACAGTTGGTGCATAAGTTAGAAAAATCGTTATTAATATTTCTGAATTTGGGAGGTTGTTGTTGATTTTTAATAAAGATGAAGATTTTTTATTATGTTGAAAAATATTATATGAAAAGTTAGGTTTTTCTAGTAGAAATTATTAAGGGATCTGTAGGATCTCAAGATGGGTCCGACCTTTTCGAACTGAACCCGTTGCATCTAGCTTGGATGTAGATGCGATCCATGAAAAAGGATCTGGATTGAACCCGATTCAGATCCAACCCGAGCCCATCACTAGATAGTATCGACTGAG
This sequence comes from Patellifolia procumbens, assembly GCA_947645195.1. Lineage (NCBI taxonomy): Eukaryota > Viridiplantae > Streptophyta > Magnoliopsida > Caryophyllales > Amaranthaceae > Patellifolia > Patellifolia procumbens. The sequence continues at coordinate 346,885 of CANSGD010001469.1, read as the reverse complement.
TATGCATTTCACAATATGAAGTATATGATTAATTAATAAGTATCATATTAAAGTAGACCAATTAATTATATCAACATATTAGCAACATCTTATGTCAACAAATTGAAATCCTAACACATATGTGGCTTTGAAAAATGTAAGTAATCGATAAAAATTCTCCATCAAAAGCGTTGGTGTTATTATTTTATCTCTTGTATGTAGACAAACATATCATCTTGAGTTATAGACATATTCTTACATTAACACACAATGTCGATACATATTGTATGGCCAGATTGAACTAAATATACAATAGAACCGGCCGGTTGACATTTATTAAAAAACCATATGCCGGGTACTGAAAATCTTGTATAAATAACAGCAATTTCATAACTTGGGAAAGTCATCCTCACCAAAAACTAGAATATTAAGCAGAATTTTTTGTATACTACATCACTTACTACTAGCAATGGATAAAAGAACCATGAAAGCCACCTTTTTCATTCTTCTAGCAGGTTTTGTTCTCATCTTAATTTCTAATCTTTGATTGCTAATTTAAGATGTATGCATGTATGCACCAAAAGTCCTAATTACTACTCTCTATCTTTTTTTCTTTTCGGTTCCCTTTCTATCATAAAGGTTAAACTTTGATGACTATATTTCTATACCATATATACGTGTAAGATTAAGCATATAAGATTATCGCGAGTAAAAGATTGTGTTAAGCTAAAGCATATAAGATTTTTTGCTAATTTCGCACTAATAACAAGCTAACTTAATTATCAATGAGTGTACGTATCAATATAATAAGCTGATCATACATATTCTTTGATTGTTTGAATTATTAGTGGTGATGCTCCAAATCAACGCCTTTAAGGTGGAAGGGTGCAAGTCACTTCAGGAATCATGTGTTGCTGGCGGCGGTGCGACAGATTGTTGTGCACCACTTAGATGCCATGACTCTGTTTGTGTAAATTGCGAGGACCACGTAGGACATTCTTGTGATTCTACTTTCCCCTGCTGTGCGCCACTCAGATGCCATGATGGTACTTGTGCAGCTTGCGAGGACCACGCAGGACATTCTTGTGATTCTACTTTTCCGTGCTGCTCAGGCTTAAACTGCATAAATAACCAATGCGCCTGAGTGAAATACCGTCACAATACTTATCATCTGTCAAGCTATATATCAAGTACTCGATCTGGTGATGCATGCTTGACTATTATATTACTACTTGTACGTGTAGCTTTTGTTGCACCATAATGTTTGTGACATTTTCTTTGTGCTTGCTGTTTGTGACTTTTGCTTTCGCTTCTTGCGGCCTTCGCTGCTATATGTATACTATCCTGGCTTTGTTGTGTGCTTTAAGATCTTCGCTTGCTGCAGCGTACGATGTACATGTACTACTCCTACCGGCAACATCAAAAGAATGAATAAAACTGTACCATAATATCTCTTCTTTGTTCTTAGCTTGTTTACTTCTCTCTCTATCTGATATACTACTAATACTAATACTTTCTTCGTTCCTATTTATTCTTCTTATTTTGACTTTTTACACTCTCAAAAAGATGGTAAATAGGAAGAATATAGAAATAGATAATGGATTGGAAGGAGTACATCATACTACACTTTTTAACACATTTCACAATTCACACTATACCCATCTGATCTATATTTACACTAATTTTTCAAAGGAACTCATCACAAATAGTTATGATACAAAAAAACTTACAAGTTTTCCTCATAATTTTAATTAATCAATTAATTCTCTCCGCCTCCTTATCATTATAGGCTTCGTTTGGTTGGGCGTAAAAATAGTTTCAATGTAAAATGATTTTCACATAAACAATTCAAAATACGATTGGAAAAGTAGTTTTTCATTGTTTGGTACCTTGTAAGAAAGATGATGGAAAAAAGGAAAAGTAAGGAGAGGTGGTGAGAGGAGTGTAGAAAGGGAGGTAAGGAAAAAGAAGGAAAAGAGTTTTCCCTTCATTTTGAAGGGAAAATGATTTTCCATAATTGAGAGTGTTATTTTACTCTAACGGAATATGATTTACACTCCTTTGTCAACCAAATAATGTAAAACTAAAAATAAAAGAAAATTATATTCCAGGAAAATGTATAAACCCTACCAAACGGAGCCTTAATCTCTGTCCTAGAGATGAAAATAGTGTTGGTTATCAATAATCAACGTATATGGGTTGAAAAAAGTTGTTAATGCCAAGGTTCAAACCCGCAACCTCGAGCATGAGAAGAGAGAGTGTCAACCATTCGTCCACCAGGCCACTACACTAATGTTACTTTAGTCAAAATCAATGATGATAAATGGATGAAAATCAATAAGTTATATGGCAACTTTTGATATCCATACTTTATAAATGTTTATTTCTTAATGATGTTTTTCACATTTGTTATCTTTAACCACTAACAAATTATATAGTACAAAAACTTCGAGCATCGCGGGGACCTAATACTAGTTATTAAGACTTGGAATTCTTCTTTGAAGTCTTAAAGTTTGGATATTGATGATAGAGCTGTCAAATTACACGACACGACAACACGATACAAACCGGATACGAAATATGTGGGTTAGTGTTGAGCATTCTTGACAGGTTTAATTAAACGGGCCACACAGGTTTAACCGTTTCATAAATAGGTCAGGTTAGTATTGAGATTTTCAACACAAAACTGACACGGTTTTATCCATTTAATTAAAAACATGGATATTTATAAAATTTTAGTATGATATGAAGGTAACAAATAGAAATTTTGTACTTCATTCTTTAAGTTTCAATATGTGAAAAGGTTAGTGGTTAGACAAACATGAATTCATACAATGACTGAACAATATTAGGCACGAAAAAATTGATTTACAATCATAATTTTCTAAATTTTAAGGCTTAAATAGGTTAAGTCCGTTGACACGGCTAACCGTTTAATTAAACAGGTCGGGTAAGTGTCCAGGGTCTTTGACACGATTAGTTAAATAGGTCGGGTTAGTGTTAAGGATTTCCGGCACGTTTAATTTTAACACGAACACAGAAGTCGATACGACACGACCTATTTAACAGGTCTATTGATGACCAAATTTATAGTGCCAGTCTATTTTGGCCTAAACCATGACATGCTGAAGCCCACTAGAAACCAGCATTGGATTAGACCTAATAGTTTAGCCCTATATCTAGTCTGGCCATGTCAGAGTTGGGAGAACCTTGCTAAAATGCACCGACCTACTCTAATATTTACTAAGTCAAAAGTTAATAGCCAACCTAATAAATGTAAAGGGTGGAAAGTTGCAACCCCTAGCACACCTCAGTAGAAAAACTTACTCAACATTCATTGCTTAAGAGGAAAATTCCTCACTTGAATAGTAATATTGCTAGTATAAATAGAGGCATTGCTTGCCCATTTGAAGTGCACCCAGCCGTGAGATGTGAGTGAAAGCAAAGAGTGATTTTTCACCTTGTATGAGAGTAATATGTTGAGAAAGAGCTACTAGCTTCTTTCATGGTTGTATATCTCAATCATATGAGAAATATATATTTGAGAGTGTTATCTTACATGCTAATATAATGTGTTAATGTTATTTTATTATGAGATATTATGAGAGCTAGTTTTTATTATTCTCAACTCAAATATTAATCCTTCCACATAAAATACCCCAAAAATACCCTACAGTTGGTACCAGAGCCAAACGGTTTGTGGAACCCACTTTGCCAAAATTATCAGTCCGGGACTGGTATTTTGCTGTTGTGTAGTCAAAATATTTTTTGGCGACACTAGTGATTGTGAATCACGTTGTTGAGGTGATCGTCCATTGGTGCACAATCTGGGATTGTGAAGCTTTTGGTGAGAGACCAAGCTTACTTGGTACGTGAGAGGCGTAGTCAAGTCACAGATGGCGGATATTTCTAGTACCTCTAGTAATATCGAGAAACTCAACAATAATAATTACAGTACGTGGAGCACACGTATGCAATTCTATTTGTTGGGTCAAGATCTTTGGGGTATAGTCGGTGCTAGTGATGTCACAATACCTACCGACGCAGAGGAGTTAAAGAAGTGGAAGATTAAGGCCGGGAAGGCGTTGTACGTGCTGGCGGCAACTGTCGAGGACGAGTTGCTATACCGCATCAAGGATGCAAAGACACCCAAGGAGGCGTGGGACACCCTATCGGAGTTGTTCTCGAAGAAGAATTATGCTCAACTCAAGTTGCTCGAAAACGAGCTAATGTCGGTCCAACAGAATAAGTTGTCGGTGAATCAATATTTCACCAAGGTTAAAACTTTGTGTGAACAAATCACAAAGTTGGATCCTGAAAATCCTATCACGGAGACAAGGATGAGAAGGATCATTATTCACGGGTTGAGGCCAAGCTTCAACAGTCTTGTCACGGCAATCCGAGGTTGGGCCAAACAACCAACTCTAATTGAGTTTGAAAATGTGTTGGCTAACCAGGAGGCTCTAGATAATCAAATGTCTGGAGTTTCTGTCAAAGATGAAGAAATAGCTCTATTTGGAAATAAAAAGCCAAATAAGAGTAATGACAAGACAGGTGAGTCTAGTAGTAATCAACCTGGAAAATCAAACAGAAAACCAGGGGGTTACAACAGAGGACAACGAGGAGGCTTCCCTCGAGGGGGAGCTCGAGATCAACAGCAAAATCAGAATAACAAAAAATCTCAAGCACGGCGAGAAGTTGTGTGTTACAATTGCAAGAAAAAGGGACGCTATGCTCGAGAATGCTGGTCTAAGTCAGCAGAAGGAAACGCTGCAACATCGGTGGACCATGAAAGCCGAAGTGTGAAAGAGTGGGATCTACAAGCATCCTATGCAGTGGAAGAGTCTAGTTCGAAAGACGAACTAGAAGGTGAAAATCAGATTTTCGACATGGAGAGTGTGTTAGCATGCAACTCCGAGCCAAAAGAAGTTGCATTTGCTACAACCAATGACAAAATGATCAATTACAGGGATGATTGGATCATTTATTCAGGTTGCCCCAATCACATTAATGGAGACAAGGAGAAGTTTTTGAGCATGTCCGAGTACAAGCGTGGTAGAGTTGTTATTACAGCCAACAACTCAGAGTTGCCAATTACCCATATTGGGAAGGCGGTGGTGACTCCGCGATTCAGTAACAAGCAAGTTCAGCTGGATAATGTCTACCATGTTCCTGGTATGACAAAGAACTTGTTGTCAGTTTCACAATTGACGGCTTTCGGAAACTATGGTGTTTTTGGACCCCGTAATGTGAAGGTGTATCGGAGTATTGAAGACAAATCAACTCCAATTTTGGAGGGACAACGTCTAGAATCAGCCTATGTTATGTCTGCTCAGTCGGCATATGTAGACAAGACAAGGAAGAATGAGACAGCTGATTTGTGGCATGTACTCTTGGGTCACGTGAGCTATACAAAGCTCAAAGTGATGATGAAGAAGTCGATGCTCAACGGTCTTCCTGAGTTGGATGTCAGGGAAGACATAGTTTGTGCTGGATTTCAGTTTGGTAAAGCACACCAGTTGCCTTATGAAGATTCCAAGTTCAAGTCTAAGGCACCTTTGGAACTTGTTCATTCAGATGTTTTTGGGCCAATAAAGCAACACTCAGTAAGTGGCCTTCGATATATGATCACCTTCATTGATGATTTTTCAAGATATGTATGGGTTGAATTCAGAAGCTTTTGTCAAGTTCCAACAGTTCAAGGAAGCAGTGGAAAATGAAGTTGACAGAAAAGTTCAGGGTCTACGAACAGACAACGGGGGAGAGTATAAATCCATGGAGTTCTCCCAGTACTTGCGAGATTTCAAGATTCGACGCCAAGTCACTTGTCCGAATACTCCACAACAAAATAGAGTAGCAGAGAGGGAGAATCGGCACATAGCTGAAATATGTAGAAGCATGCTACATGCCAAGAACGGGCCACCACGTTTTTGGGTCGAGTGTATGAAGACGGCGACACACGTGACGAACAGGCTACCTCAGGCGAGACTAGGTTTTATCTCACCATTTGAGAAGTTGTGGAAAATGAAGCCAGCTGTTAGTCATTTCCGAGTTTTCGGATGTGTGTGTTATGTGTTCGTTCCCGAACACCTCCGTAGCAAGTTTGACAAGAAGGCTATTCAATGTATCTTTGTGGGATACGATGATCAAAGAAAGGGTTGGAGATGTTGCGATCCAACTACTAATAAGTGTCATGTGTCACGAAATGTGGTGTTTGATGAAGCATCATCTTGGTGGTCACCACAAGCCACACTATTGCCAAATTCAAACGAGATCGAGGGGAAGCTTCAAGAGAAGATGGAAGAGAAAGATGAAGGTCAATCTAGTCAAGATAGTGGAGATGTTGAAATTGAAAGAGTTCAAACTTCACCAACACAGAATGAGAAAAGTCCATGGAAAACAGGAGCATATCATAAGAGTCCTGAAGAAGAAAGGCCAAGTCAAACAGAAGATCTTCAAGAAGAAGAACCTCGTCCAGCATTGCGCAGAAGCACTAGGCCTTGGAAGCCTAATCCAAAGTATGCGAATGCTGCTGTAGTCGAGGATATCAAAGAGCCAAGTACTTATGATGAATCAGCTCGAAGCAAAGAATGGAGAAAAGCCATGGAAGAAGAAATCCAAGCTCTACACCAAAATGAGACTTGGGAGTTAGTACCAAAGCCTAATGAAGTTCAACCCATTTTTCTGCAAATGGGTATATAAGGTGAAGACTAGACCTGACGGTTCCATCGAAAGGTACAAGGCACGACTAGTGGCTCGAGGATTTTCTCAACAGTACGGGCTGGATTATGATGAAACATTTAGTCTAGTTGCAAAGATCACCACAGTGCGTGTTTTACTAGCACTTGCAGCTAGTAACTCTTGGAAGCTATGGCAAATGGATGTTAAGAATGCATTTTTACACGGAGAGTTGGATAGAGATATATACATAGATCAACCTAAGGGGTTCGAGAATCAATCTCATCCACACCATGTATGCAAGTTGAAGAAGGCACTCTATGGTCTGAAGCAAGCACCACGTGCTTGGTATGGCAAGATTGCAGAGTTCTTGCTACAAAGTGGTTACTCTGTCGCTCCAGCTGATTCGAGCTTATTTGTGAAAGCTCGAGATGGAAAGTTGGCAATAGTTCTTGTATATGTGGATGATCTTATCATCACAGGAGATTATGAAGAGGATATTCAACAAACAAGAGTTAATCTTTCAGTGCGCTTCCAAATGAAGGAGCTTGGAGAATTGAAACATTTTCTTGGTCTCGAAGTGGAACGGACTAAGGATGGGATATTTCTATGCCAACAAAAATATGCCCGAGATCTTATGGAAAAGTATGGAATGCTCGATTGCAAGCCAGTCTCAACTCCAATGGAGGCTAATGCAAAGCTATGCTCGGTAGTAGGCAAGGATCTAGAAGATGTGACGATGTACAGACAATTGGTGGGAAGTCTAATCTATCTCACACTTACTAGACCGGATATTGCATATGCAATCAGTGTGATAAGTCGATTTATGCAGAAGCCGAAGAAACCTCATTTAGAAGCTGTGAAGCGAATATTGAGGTATGTCAAGGGAAGCATTGACCATGGCGTTGTATACCGCGGTGACAGTAAACTTGAAGTTGCTGGTTATTGTGATGTTGATTATGCTGGAGATCATGATACTCGTCAATCAACTACAGGTTATGTGTTCAATCTGGGTTCAGGAGCAGTTTCTTGGTGTAGCAAGAGACAACCAACAGTGTCATTGTCAAGTACTGAAGTAGAGTATAGAGCAGCGGCTATGGCAACACAAGAGTGTGTTTGGTTGACTCAGTTATTAAAGGATCGACATCAACCAGTTGATCGTGGAATCAAGTTATCGTGTGACAATCAGTCCGCGATACGTTTAGCTGAAAATCCAGTTTTTCATGCGAGGACAAAGCATGTGGAGGTACACTATCATTTTGTCCGAGAGAAGGTTTTACGAGGTGAAATTAAACTTGAACAAGTAAACACAAATGACCAAGTTGCTGATATTTTCACGAAAGGTCTTGGAGGACCAAAGTTCGAAAAGTTTCGAAGACAGCTTGGTATGACTTCGAGACTTACTCTGTTAGAGTAGTTGTTGAGGGGGAGTGTTAAAATGCACCGACCTACTCTAATATTTACTAAGTCAAAAATTAATAGCCAACCTAATAAATGTAAAGGGTGGAAAGTTGCAACCCTTAGCACACCTCAGTAGAAAAACTTACCCAACATTCATTGCTTAAGAGGAAAAGTCCTCACTTGAATAGTAATATTGCTAGTATAAATAGAGGCATTGCTTGCCCATTTGAAGTGCACCCAGCCGTGAGATGTGAGTGAAAGCAAAGAGTGATTTTTCACCTTGTATGAGAGTAATATGTTGAGAAAGAGCTACTAGCTTCTTTCATGGTTGTATATCTCAATCATATGAGAAATATATATTTGAGAGTATTATCTTACATGCTAATATTATAATGTGTTAATGCTATATTATTGTGAGATATTATGAGAGCTAGTTTTTATTATTCTCAACTCAAATATTAATCCTTCCACATAAAATACCCGACAAACCTAGCATATTAGGTACCGTCTCTTCACGACTTTTGAGTCATATCAATTGTAATAACCAACTATTTATTAACCAAAATATTAAATTTGTATCTAAAATCGAAAATAAAATTATACTCACATGATTTATCTGAATGAAGCCCTCGAAAATCAAATGAACAAGAGAAAAAGACATAAAGCAAACAATTACAAGGCTTAGTATCATCCAACATATATTGATATAGTTGTCACGAGACTTTTACAATATGATCGCACAATGCACATTTACATCCACAATCCTTGCTTAGAAGAGAGGAAGAATCAGATCAAGTCGTGATACTAGGGAACACAACGTCTGAATTTTCCCTTGTTCAAAATGATCTAAATTTAAGAGTCATGATTATCTGCAGTTTTCATAACTCTCTGAATTAAAACCTCAATCTTCAAGCTAGCTTATCCCTTAAAGACAAGCACAAAACCTCTCCTTGGAAATAATTAGTCCCTCCCTTTCAAGCTCAAATCACCCTAATCATCTTGTCTCCACATATTGTTACAATTAGTGGCCATACACCTCATTGTTTAAGTGGTAAGTGTGTTTATGTGTGGTCTTTCTTGTGTAAAAAGTAGCACACGGCCGTGCAATCATCACGCTTGTCAAGCAAAATCTTGGTCTTCCATGCCGCTATTGCCGCGTCTACAACTGCTTTTGCTGCCGTCTTTTCATTCTCTACACCTTGCACAATTGATGCTACTTCTTCATTGCTAAGCACATCCCATCAGAAGTGTTACATCCTATTCTTTCGCCATGGCCATTCATGAAGTGGCGGATGGATATAGTAGGCAAGCTACCCCAAGCACCAGGACAATGAGTCTTCATGCTGGCCATGACCGATTACTTCTCCAAATGGGTCGAAGCAGAGACGTTCAGAACCGTCAAAGACAGGGAGGTAATTTCTATCAAACGTAACATTCTATGCAGGTTTGGATTCCCAAGTGAGATCATATGGGACAACGGGTCCCAGTTCATAAGTAAGAAGACGCAAAGGTTCTGCGACCAGTGGAATATCAAGCTGTACAAGTCGACTCCGAGATACCCCCAATCAAACGAACAGGCGGAGTCAAGCAACAAGATTGTCATCAACAACTTGAAGAAACGACTGGAAAAAGCGAAAGGAAAGTGGGCTGAGGAACTCCCCCTGATCCTATGTTTAGACAGGACGACAACGAAAAAGGCCACTGGAAAGACCCCCTTTTGTCTAGTATACGGTTGTGAGGCCGTCATACCCCCTGAGGTAAGTATCCCAACAGCTCGATATGGTTTAATGACGTCTGAATGTAATGACCAGGCACTCAGCCACGATCTAGATACCGTCGACAAAATACGCGACATAGCCAAGGTAAGGATGGCTCCCTATCAACAAAGAGTACCAAGAAGTTACACCCAGAACGTCAGGTTAAGGACATTCCAGCTGGGAGATTGGGTCTTGCGCAAAGTATTTCCTAACACCAAGGACCCAAACGACGGGAAACTCGCGCCAAATTGGGAAGGGCCGTACCAGATCAGCAAGGTCGTAGGCTAGGGGGAATATGCGCTCATAGACGAGCAAGGTAGTCCTGTTCCGCGAAGTTGGAATGCCCATAACCTCAAACTGCACCATTTCTGAACACCCTCTCTTTGTTTAAATCTTTCTTAGTTACCATACTTCATTTTTTACTTTTTGTTATGTCTTTTCTTTTGGTATTTTTTCCTTCGACACATACTGACTTGAGCGTCGGAGGGCCGTTGGTCGAAAAACCAGCGGCCAGCCCGTCTGTCATGATGGTTAGACAGGGATGAACAGGCCACCAATGAAACATCGCTGTACGACGGACGACATCCACGTAAGTAAAATTGAGCCCCATGTATGTTAATTCAACCCTAACACAACTTGTGCTCACATTTCTTACAAACGCCTACTGACTTGAGCGTCGAAGGGCCGTTGGTCGAAAAACCAACGGCCAGCCCGTTCTTTTTACGACCAACTTTGCAGGATCCAATAACTTGGACGACGAACTACGACGTCGAAGTGGTTAATCCGTCGACTTACTCCTTGGTACGCCTTTTATATCCTTTGTGAATTACTTTTCATAAAACGACCGTTACTGACTTGAGCGTCGGAGAGCCGTTGGCTTGTCCAACGGCTTAGTCCCCCCATTTTTCTTGTTAAATTCTGTTAAAATAGGAACAGCAAAACACACGACAACTGCTACGACGCAGTATAAAGCATACAAAAAACGAGCCTCTTCCCCCAACAGGGAAAGGAAACATACGAACTACAACAGGCTGCGCAGCACATACGAACGTACGAACGACATACGTAACATACATAACATGCAGGAATACGAAATATGCAAAAACATAGCTACATACAACATACATAGTTTGCCAAAACACCAAAGTTTGTCAACACCTACGCAAAAAACTACTATCCAAACACCTACGCATAAAACTACTATCCAAACACCTACGCAAAAAACCATTATCCAAGCAAACACAAACCAATTATCCAAATTCCAACCAATATCCCAACAAACTAAGCGGACGCAGCCGCAAAAAAGCTTTACCTAAATCCAAAGCAAACCAAATGAAACACCTAACTCTCTGCAGCCTTTTCCAGGACCCCAGGTGCTGCTTCTTCCACCTGCTCCGCTGCCGGTGCTTCTGTCGCCGGAGCTGAGTGGACGGCCCCTTCGTCGACCAAGACTTCCTCTTCGTCCATCCCCTGAGCAGCACCAGCAAAGTCTTTCTCGAACGTCGCTATGTCCTCATCGGCTTCCATTCGACGTGTCACCCTTCCTTAAATTCCCTCATTAATTTTGCACTTGTCTTCCACGTATGAAATCCTGCTGCATCCTCCACCTCAATCTTCAGCTTCTCCACCTCCTCCTCTAAGTCTTTCGACTTAGCACGCTCGAATTGCATCTGTTCTGTGGCAATCTGAAGCCGCAGCTTTAGAGTCTTCTCCACGTCCGTCAGAAGTTTCGTTTCAGCCTCTAAACGAGCAACCTTCTGGATGCCCGCCAAGCTGGCTTGAAGACCCTGTTACACGAGGGGACATTGTTAAAACAAACACACACAAAATAAACGATGGACAATCTGAACGTCACATACCCTGAACAGACAGACGGCCTCGTCAGCCAGGATGTCAGACAGTGAGACGGTGTCCCACCCTGCTTGAGCGGCAGGAATCAGAAGCTTCTGGACATCAGGGAGCGTCGCCTTCTTCGACGGCGACCCGAAGTCAGCAGGAAGTTCCATTGTGTATTTCCTTTTCCCCGTCGCAGACGACGACGGAGTCAACGGTACAGATGGAGGAACATTGGGTGATCGAGGCGGCGGTACGACAGAAGGACTTCCTCCGACGGGGTTACGAGAGCGACGGCGAGCGAGCAATTCTTGGGCCGACAAGTTAGCCGCGACGGATCTGGTGGTCCTAGTGGTCCCTACAACTGATATCACGTATTTATATAGAGTTTTCTCCCTTATTTACAAGCTAATTTGTGCGTCATTGGAGCTCTTCGGAGCTATTTTGTGCTAACTATCGTAAATAGTTGTGGTTTTGTGTTTTAGTGTTGAATTGCAGGTTTTAGGGAGTTTTCACCTTATTCCCGAGCCACTTGGAAGCAACCACGGCTTTACGAGATGTTATGAGGCACGTAGGATGGCTCACGATCTTTATGAGTAGTTTAGGAGGTCCCAAGACCCCTAAACGTGAAGATTAGAGAGCCAAAGAGTCAAAAAGGAGGTTTCCGTACTCTGATCGGGCAAAAATGGCCCGATCGAGCGGAAATATATTGATCGGGTACAGAAGTCGCGGACCCGATCGGGCAAGACGTGCCCGATCAGATCGGGCGATAGGACATGCACCAGACCCGATCGGGCACCCGCTGCCCGACCCGATCGGGTGGCTGGCCCAAATATCGTTTGATGTTGCTGAGCGTATGAGGACTGCAAGCTGGGTTTAGAAGCTCGCCACCCGATCGGGCCAAGCCCACCCGATCGGGCAGGCCTTAACTTCATTTCATTGCTGATGTGTTGTGCGCACATAAGGAAGCAGCTGGGCCTCCCCTCCTTTCACCCGATCTGCCACCCGATCGGGCCTGCGATCGGGTGAAGCCCAAATCTCTATTTTCATGCGTTATTGATGCTGGGCTGCCAAAAGGAGGGGGTGAGGAAGTATTTGTATTTGACTCGATCGGGTACTGTGCTCGGGCCCGATCGGGTCTGGTACCTAAATCGCACTTTTTCGCTTTCTTATTTCCGTTTTTAGTGAACTTGAGGGGGTATTATAAATACCTTTTTCCTCATTATTTAGAGGGACACCTTTTATTCATCTTTTTACTGCTTTAGACTAGTTTGATTTCTCATTGTTCTTAGTTTAATTCAAACACTTTAGATTAATTTAGAGGTGATCAAACCTATTTCGATTTCAATAAAAGTTCCTGCTTTCCGTCAATTGGTACTCTTTCTTACCCTAATCTCTTTTGCTATTCTTGATTGCTTAATTTATTTATTAAATCGTTCATGATGCAATTGTTAGGGTTTCATATTAGTTTTGTCGTTGTTAATTCGATCATGTCTGAGTAGTCTCTTTCTAGGGTGTTAGATAGGAAAACCATGTTTATACCATGATTGTGATTTAGATTTCTATCAATTTCTAGGGCTTGATTAGGGTGATTGTGATGTGGTTTGTTCTTTATTGAGTAATTAATGTTATTCCGCAATTTCATTGGTTGCTTGTGGTTAATAGTTGTTTGCACAGATCCGTCTTACGACTAGAGGCCTAGGACACATCAGTAGTTCTGATTACGTTAGTGACCATGCGGCGTATGTTGAACTATGAGCGTTGATCTTAACCATAGCTCAACATAGGCTCTAATCCCCCGACTCTTGACTTAGGTTTTGGTAGTAGTTGACCCTATTTGATTGGTATGAGCATGGTGGACCGACCTAATACCCTAGGTTTTTAGTCCATAGTCAATTCCTCGTTTTATCCCGTCTTCTGTAGTTTATTTATTAGTTTAATTAATTCTTCCCTGATTTCATCTGGAGTAGCTGAATTGGTTGAATATTGATTTAGAAACTCTGTCTCCCTGTGGATTCGACCCTGCTTCCACTGACTACCTAGTTAGAGGTCTGTAGGTTTATTTTTGATTAGGTGATACGACTAAATCCTATCAACAACCATAAACCATCCCATCAAAATGCACAACCAACGTCTAGTGACAGAATAGACGAGTTGAAGCCAAAACTTACCGCTAGACATTGGTGATTCCGGTACGAGTTCGGTTTTCTTGACTTCGACGGACGGGGTAGCAGCAGCAGAAGGAGGCACCAAGATCTGGATGTCGTCCTCCTCGTCGTGTTCCTCTACGCTGATGGGAAAGGTCCTCTCTGCTTCAGGCAACTGCAGGAGCCTTTCGGTTACGTCTTGCGACTCCGGGCGTGCAACGAACAACTTCGACTCAAAATCTGCAAGTTCACAAGAGTGAGAATGTCAACAAAACAAGAAAACCAAAAAAATCGCACAAAGGATCAGCAAGTACCTTTTACAATCCATTCAGATCTAAAAACTTTCCCTTCTTCGCCCAAAATTTTCCTCTCTACGAACAAAAATCACTCCATCCAACCCCTATCATTGGCATCTATTTTTGTGACAAGAGCGGTGCGACCCTTCCTCAATCTCAAGTTTATCCTACCCTTACCCACCGTTTTTACAAAGTAAGAATAAGCCAGATCTTGCACCGAGAAATCAATTTCTATTTTCATTGCTAGAATTTCTAAAGACCTCAAGATACGCCAGACTTGTGGCATCATCTGAAAAACGGCCACCGGCACTGCCTCTAAAAAAGAACGAACTAAAGAAGAGAAAGGAAACATATACCCTAGATTAAAGGGATACTCGTAAAGAGTAAACCACCCCTTACAGAAAAAATCCGGCCGATGTTCAGGTTGGGGCAGATGCATGTTTACAGTAAGGGGGAAACCATAGTTCTTCGCTAAATGAAGCAGATCTAAGTCGCCCATATTACAAGGCCTTGAGTTTTTCTCTTCCAGAATCCCTCGAGGGGCGAATTCTGGTTCGTCGTCATCCGACGAGGAGTACACCGTTGATTTTCTCGCTTTAGGGCGGCTCATTTTGTATCTAACCCTTCTTGCCGCCAGTTTTCAGGTACTATTACAGGGAAGAAGAAATGCAGACGGATGTAAACAACAAAGGAAAAGCAAAGAGAAGGAGAGAGAGAATACCTGGTTCAGCGGGTGGAGAGGAAGATGAATGACATGATGTTTCTTTAGTTTCTCCCATTTAACACTCTAACCACTGACATTCATTTGGTGCGGTTCCCCATGCTTTGAATTTCCCTCCGCTTTTTTGTTTTCTCAACTGTTACTAAGAGAGGGAAATTGGGGGCAATTGTTGTGGGCTAAATTCAGCCCTCACGTGACAAGCGGATGGCCCATGTTCTTCATTAAAGTAATGGACTATTTGGCACGCCTGCATCACGTGATTGAAGACGTTGGAAAGTAGAAGACTAAGTCTATGCGTGGGTGGAGCTGGACGCCTTGTTTTTAGGAGGTGGTTAGTTTAGGTTTGAGCCGTTGAGATTTGTTGTTAGGTTAAAATGACGGCTAACGAGATGTATGTAGAGGGTGTAAATATTTAGCTGATTTCATTGTATTCTTCACGGCATTTTTGCTATTATTTACTCACCGCTATTATACTCAGTTGTATTCACTTATTACTTTGTTATCAATCAAATCGAGGTTATTGAATTGTTGGCCTTACAACTTCATCTCGACGAATTGCCCGTCCATATTAAATTCGTCCAAAACAACTGTACCATATAGTACCTCTTGTTTTTTCTTGGCTTTTTTACTTCTCGCTCTATATCTTATGTACATGCACAGATGCACTCCCTTCATTCCTATTTATTAATTAGACTTGGAATTCTTCTTTGAAGCCTTAAAGTTTAGATATTCATGACCAAATTTGTAAGGACCGTCCAACTTGGCCCAAGCCATGACATGCTTAAGCCCACTAGAAACCAACATTGAATCACACCGAATTGCTTAGCCCTATATCTAGTACGGGCCATTTATTTCAGGGTTGGGAGAACTTGGCACATTTGGCACCGTCCAATAGCCTTCACTACTTTGAGCCATATCAATTGTAATAACCAACGAATTAATCAACCAAAAGATTAAATTTGTATCTAAAATTGAAAACTATATACTAATATTTAGAGATGGCGATGGATCTTGTACC
This sequence comes from Patellifolia procumbens, assembly GCA_947645195.1. Taxonomy (NCBI): domain Eukaryota; kingdom Viridiplantae; phylum Streptophyta; class Magnoliopsida; order Caryophyllales; family Amaranthaceae; genus Patellifolia; species Patellifolia procumbens. The sequence continues at coordinate 331,055 of CANSGD010001469.1, read as the reverse complement.
CGACTCAGATCCATTTACTAGGATCTGGATCTCAACTTTTGGACCCGTCTGATACAAATCCTGTGCGCGGATGCAGATCCAGTCTGATCACATGACTCGTAAATCCGTTTTTTAATAAATTTTGATCTAATTTAACTAAATAAACCCCATTTCACTGACTCACTGATGGGAAAAAAACACTATAATTTTTTTGTGAGGCAACCTCCTTCTCTCCCTCCTCATTCCTTTCCCTCAGCTCTTCAAGCAAGAACTTTTCAGATCTTTTGATGTTCGTAACTGCGAATCTCATTTTGTTTTGATATCATCAATGTTTAAGTTGTTGGGTTTGCAAGCCCAACGAGTCCAACACGGTGAGTAAGGCTCGAGAATGCATTGCGGGTCTCGTTTAAAATTAATGGAACGTGAAGGTAAAGATCGAAAAGAAAAAAAGGAAGAAAACGGGAACTGGGCCTGCGACCGGGTTTCTGCCACTGGCGGGCAGTGCATTGTTTTCGGGTTTTTTGTTTATTTGTTTTCTTTTGATCTTGTTTCCTTATTAGAGTAGGATACTAATATTATTTGTTTCATAAGTCTAGGATAATATTGTTTCCTAAGATAAGATAATACTCCCTTCGTTTTTTTTAATATGCACTTTTCTCCATTTTTGGGTGTTTTTTTTAATTGTACCTTTCTACTTTATGCCATAAATGGAAGGTTGGCCCACCTAATTATTACATTTCTCTCCTACTTTTTCTTTCCTTCTCTCTACCTTTTTCACTTTTTTCTTACTTTTACTAACCTTCTCTCTTACTTTTGCACTTTTTCCTTGGTCCGTGCGCAAAAGCAAACATGCATATTAAAAAAAACGGAGGGAGCATTTGTTTCCCAATTATTATCTTATTAGGTTTTCTTTTTTCTATTAGGAATATGGTTTTTCCTAACCTCTATATAAAGAGGGGTAGGATGCCAATTTCAATGTAGAGTTGTCTCAGTTGAGAAGCAGAAACATAGTCTCAATTGAGAAATAAGTCCATAGAAATTGCTAAGAGTAGTTGCTCATAGAAATTAGCATAAATTGTGTAGAGAGGTTTTTTTCACTACTTGTTAAGTGTGGGATTTTTTATGATACAAAGTTTTTGCCTTTTAGTTCTCAAAGTTCACACTTTAAATTTGTTTCATTGATTCATGTCGTATTGTGGGTAATTTTACGCTTCCGCTAGTGCCTCGCATAAGCTTTTGTACTCTATCCCTCAAAATAAAAAAAGCTTAGGGCCTGTTTTGTTCAGTATTTTCAGTTCAGTTCAGCTCTAATAAGTTCAGTTCAGCTCTAATAAGTTCAGTTCAGTTCAGCTTCAATAAGTTTTGTTCAGTTCAGTTCAACTCTAATAAGTTCGGTTCAGTTCAGTTTATTTGCAATAAGTTCAGTTCAGCTCCAATAAGTTCAGTTTAGTTCAGCTCCATTCATCATTTAACCATTTTGTTTAATATTATTATTATTATTGGTCTAATTTATTTTACTTATTATAATTGTTATTTTTTTTATATACATTATTTTATCATTATACCTCTACTTATTATTATTACTATTATTCTTATGGTTGAGCATAATTTGGGTTGGTGTGCGGATTAACCATGTTTCATTTCAAAAAGAGTATTCTAATGTGCAATTGTTGCTTTATTTTACCGACTAAATATTCACTATCATCATACAAATAAGCTTCAAAAAGTTAGAAGGTATTAAAAAATTACAAAGTTGCTAATAATATTGGAGTACAATTTAAGGTACAACATCGTCATTTGTTGAATATTAAAGCTACTTTCGCAGTTTATGGTGGAGTTTGGTTTATAAATATTTTAAGCAACCCACTGCAAATTGTGGTTTGGTTAAAAGCACAAACTAACCTATGTTTTAAGCTAATTATTATTCTAATAGTATTATCAATTTACTTCTTAGACATTATCGTTATTATACAATCATCATCAAGTATTAATATATTAATACTAATAATATTAATTACTCATTATTAATCTTTAATATTATTATCAGTAATTATTATTTTTAAAATTAATTTATCATTATTACTATTATCTATTTATTTATAACTATCATTTTATGACATCAAAAATAAGAATATCATTATTCATTAATTATTATTCTAAATTCTAAATCATCAATCATTATTACTTAGAAGTATAATTATTATTTAATATTCATAATTGTTATTATTTAATTATTATTTATATATTTATTTCAATTCAGTTTAGTTCAGTTCAGCTCCATTAAGTTCAGTTTAGCTCTAATAAGTTCAGTTCAACTCCAATAAGTTCAGTTCAGTTCAGCTCCAATAAATTCAGCTCCAATAAATTTAGTTCAGTTCAGATAGAATTAAACGAAGAGAATAGGTCCTACATATATAATTCACCTCATATAGCAAGAGATGGATCATGGATGTATGTTTAGGTAGATGACTAGATGGAGTTGACAATAGTTCTTACCGCTTATTTGACCCTTGTGGATTATATTTAACTTTTTCCATCTGAATATCATACAATGCAAGTATAGTTTACTATTGCGTTTTTTTCTAACATGTGCTTCAAGTGCATATGATTAATTGCTTAGATTCCTCTTATATAACAAATTTGAAAAACAAAGATAAGCTAGTATAGGAAATTATGTTAAGGAAGGAGATTGACAAAAAAAATAAAAATTGCAAAGATTATTTCCTATATATTTGTTTAGCAAATTAGCTGTGAAAAGGGGAATATAAATAGCTAATCCTTTACAGTTGGTGCATAGGTTAGAAAAATCGTTATTACTATGTCTGAATTTGGGAGGTTGTTGTTGATATTTAATAAAGATGAAGATTTTTTATTATGTTGAAAAATATTATATGAAAAGTTAGATTTTTCTAGTAGAAATTATTAAGGGATCCGTACGATCTCGGTATAGGTCCGACCTTTTCGAATTGAACCTGTTGGATCCGGCTTGGATGTAGCGATCCATGAAAAAGGATCTGGATTGAACCCGATTCAGATCCTACCCGAGCCCATCACTAGATAGTATCGACTGAGTATGCATTTCACAATATAATATATGATTAATTAATAAGTATCATATTAAAGTAGACCAATTAATTATATCAACATATTAGCAACATCTTACGTCAATAAATTGAAATCCTAACACATAAGTATGTGGCTTTGAAAAATGTAAGTAATCGATAAAAATTCTCCATCAAAAGCGTTGGTGTTATTATTTTATCTCTTGTATGTAGACAAACATATCATCTTGAGTTATAGACATATTCTTACATTAACACACAATGTCGATACATATTGTATGGCCAGATTGAACTAAATATACAATAGAACCGGCCGGTTGACATTTATTAAAAAACCATATGCCGGGTACTGAAAATCTTGTATAAATAACAGCAATTTCATAACTTGGGAAAGTCATCCTCACCAAAAACTAGAATATTAAGCAGAATTTTTTGTATACTACATCACTTACTACTAGCAATGGATAAAAGAACCATGAAAGCCACCTTTTTCATTCTTCTAGCAGGTTTTGTTCTCATCTTAATTTCTAATCTTTGATTGCTAATTTAAGATGTATGCATGTATGCACCAAAAGTCCTAATTACTACTCTCTATCTTTTTTTCTTTTCGGTTCCCTTTCTATCATAAAGGTTAAACTTTGATGACTATATTTCTATACCATATATACGTGTAAGATTAAGCATATAAGATTATCGCGAGTAAAAGATTGTGTTAAGCTAAAGCATATAAGATTTTTTGCTAATTTCGCACTAATAACAAGCTAACTTAATTATCAATGAGTGTACGTATCAATATAATAAGCTGATCATACATATTCTTTGATTGTTTGAATTATTAGTGGTGATGCTCCAAATCAACGCCTTTAAGGTGGAAGGGTGCAAGTCACTTCAGGAATCATGTGTTGCTGGCGGCGGTGCGACAGATTGTTGTGCACCACTTAGATGCCATGACTCTGTTTGTGTAAATTGCGAGGACCACGTAGGACATTCTTGTGATTCTACTTTCCCCTGCTGTGCGCCACTCAGATGCCATGATGGTACTTGTGCAGCTTGCGAGGACCACGCAGGACATTCTTGTGATTCTACTTTTCCGTGCTGCTCAGGCTTAAACTGCATAAATAACCAATGCGCCTGAGTGAAATACCGTCACAATACTTATCATCTGTCAAGCTATATATCAAGTACTCGATCTGGTGATGCATGCTTGACTATTATATTACTACTTGTACGTGTAGCTTTTGTTGCACCATAATGTTTGTGACATTTTCTTTGTGCTTGCTGTTTGTGACTTTTGCTTTCGCTTCTTGCGGCCTTCGCTGCTATATGTATACTATCCTGGCTTTGTTGTGTGCTTTAAGATCTTCGCTTGCTGCAGCGTACGATGTACATGTACTACTCCTACCGGCAACATCAAAAGAATGAATAAAACTGTACCATAATATCTCTTCTTTGTTCTTAGCTTGTTTACTTCTCTCTCTATCTGATATACTACTAATACTAATACTTTCTTCGTTCCTATTTATTCTTCTTATTTTGACTTTTTACACTCTCAAAAAGATGGTAAATAGGAAGAATATAGAAATAGATAATGGATTGGAAGGAGTACATCATACTACACTTTTTAACACATTTCACAATTCACACTATACCCATCTGATCTATATTTACACTAATTTTTCAAAGGAACTCATCACAAATAGTTATGATACAAAAAAAACTTACAAGTTTTCCTCATAATTTTAATTAATCAATTAATTCTCTCCGCCTCCTTATCATTATAGGCTCCGTTTGGTTGGGCGTAAAAATAGTTTCAATGTAAAATGATTTTCACATAAACAATTCAAAATACGATTGGAAAAGTAGTTTTTCATTGTTTGGTACCTTGTAAGAAAGATGATGGAAAAAAGGAAAAGTAAGGAGAGGTGGTGAGAGGAGTGTAGAAAGGGAGGTAAGGAAAAAGAAGGAAAAGAGTTTTCCCTTCATTTTGAAGGGAAAATGATTTTCCATAATTGAGAGTGTTATTTTACTCTAACGGAATATGATTTACACTCCTTTGTCAACCAAATAATGTAAAACTAAAAATAAAAGAAAATTATATTCCAGGAAAATGTATAAACCCTACCAAACGGAGCCTTAATCTCTGTCCTAGAGATGAAAATAGTGTTGGTTATCAATAATCAACGTATATGGGTTGAAAAAAGTTGTTAATGCCAAGGTTCAAACCCGCAACCTCGAGCATGAGAAGAGAGAGTGTCAACCATTCGTCCACCACTACACTAATGTTACTTTAGTCAAAATCAATGATGATAAATGGATGAAAATCAATAAGTTATATGGCAACTTTTGATATCCATACTTTATAAATGTTTATTTCTTAATGATGTTTTTCACATTTGTTATCTTTAACCAATAACAAATTAAATAGTACAAAAACTTCGAGCATCGCGGGGACCTAATACTAGTTATTGAGACTTGGAATTCTTCTTTGAAGTCTTAAAGTTTGGATATTAATGATAGAGCTGTCAAATTACACGACACGACACGACAACACGATACAAACCGGATACGAAATATGTGGGTTAGTGTTGAGCATTCTTGACAGGTTTAATTAAACGGGCCACACAGGTTTAACCGTTTCATAAATAGGTCAGGTTATTATTGAGATTTTCAACACAAAACTGACACGGTTTTATCCATTTAATTAAAAACATAGATATTTATAAAATTTTAGTATGATATGAAGGTAACAAATAGAAATTTTATACTTCATTCTTTAAATTTCAATATGTGAAAAGGTTAGTGGTTAGACAAACATGAATTCATACAATGACTGAACAATATTAGGCACGAAAAATTGATTTACAATCATAATTTACAATCGACAGCAAAATCAGAATAACAAAAAATCTCAAGCACGGCGAGAAGTTGTGTGTTACAATTGCAAGAAAAAGGGACGCTATGCTCGAGAATGCTGGTCTAAGTCAGCAGAAGGAAACGCTGCAACATCGGTGGACCATGAAAGCCGAAGTGTGAAAGAGTGGGATCTACAAGCATCCTATGCAGTGGAAGAGTCTAGTTCGAAAGATGAACTATAAGGTGAAAATCAGATTTTCGACATGGAGAGTGTGTTAGCATGCAACTCCGAGCCAAAAGAAGTTGCATTTGCTACAACCAATGACAAAATGATCAATTACAGGGATGATTGGATCATTGATTCAGGTTGCTCCAATCACATGACTGGAGACAAGGAGAAGTTTTTGAGCATGTCCGAGTACAAGCGTGGTAGAGTTGTTATTACAGCCAACAACTCAGAGTTGCCAATTACCCATATTGGGAAGGCGGTGGTGACTCCGCGATTCAGTAACAAGCAAGTTCAGCTGGATAATGTCTACCATGTTCCTGGTATGACAAAGAACTTGTTGTCAGTTTCACAATTGACGGCTTTCGGAAACTATGGTGTTTTTGGACCCCGTAATGTGAAGGTGTATCGGAGTATTGAAGACAAATCAACTCCAATTTTGGAGGGACAACGTCTAGAATCAGTCTATGTTATGTCTGCTCAGTCGGCATATGTAGACAAGACAAGGAAGAATGAGACAGCTGATTTGTGGCATGTACTCTTGGGTCACGTGAGCTATACAAAGCTCAAAGTGATGATGAAGAAGTCGATGCTCAACGGTCTTCCTGAGTTGGATGTCAGGGAAGACATAGTTTGTGCTGGATTTCAGTTTGGTAAAGCACACCAGTTGCCTTATGAAGATTCCAAGTTCAAGTCTAAGGCACCTTTGGAACTTGTTCATTCAGATGTTTTTGGGCCAATAAAGCAACACTCAGTAAGTGGCCTTCGATATATGATCACCTTCATTGATGATTTTTCAAGATATGTATGGGTTGAATTCAGAAGCTTTTGTCAAGTTCCAACAGTTCAAGGAAGCAGTGGAAAATGAAGTTGACAGAAAAGTTCAGGGTCTACGAACAGACAACGGGGGAGAGTATAAATCCATGGAGTTCTCCCAGTACTTGCGAGATTTCAAGATTCGACGCCAAGTCACTTGTCCGAATACTCCACAACAAAATAGAGTAGCAGAGAGGGAGAATCGGCACATAGCTGAAATATGTAGAAGCATGCTACATGCCAAGAATGGGCCACCACGTTTTTGGGTCGAGTGTATGAAGACGGCGACACACGTGACGAACAGGCTACCTCAGGCGAGACTAGGTTTTATCTCACCATTTGAGAAGTTGTGGAAAATGAAGCCAGCTGTTAGTCATTTCCGAGTTTTCGGATTTGTGTGTTATGTGTTCGTTCCCGAACACCTCCGTAGCAAGTTTGACAAGAAGGCTATTCAATGTATCTTTGTGGGATACGATGATCAAAGAAAGGGTTGGAGATGTTGCGATCCAACTACTAATAAGTGTCATGTGTCACGAAATGTGGTGTTTGATGAAGCATCATCTTGGTGGTCACCACAAGCCACACTATTGCCAAATTCAAACGAGATCGAGGGGAAGCTTCAAGAGAAGATGGAAGAGAAAGATGAAGGTCAATCTAGTCAAGATAGTGGAGATGTTGAAATTGAAAGAGTTCAAACTTCACCAACACAGAATGAGAAAAATCCATGGAAAACAGGAGCATATCATAAGAGTCCTGAAGAAGAAAGGCCAAGTCAAACAGAAGATCTTCAAGAAGAAGAACCTCGTCCAGCATTGCGCAGAAGCACTAGGCCTTGGAAGCCTAATCCAAAGTATGCGAATGCTGCTGTAGTCGAGGATATCAAAGAGCCAAGTACTTATGATGAATCAGCTCGAAGCAAAGAATGGAGAAAAGCCATGGAAGAAGAAATCCAAGCTCTACACCAAAATGAGACTTGGGAGTTAGTACCAAAGCCTAATGAAGTTCAACCCATTTTTCTGCAAATGGGTATATAAGGTGAAGACTAGACCTGACGGTTCCATCGAAAGGTACAAGGCACGACTAGTGGCTCGAGGATTTTCTCAACAGTACGGGCTGGATTATGATGAAACATTTAGTCTAGTTGCAAAGATCACCACAGTGCGTGTTTTACTAGCACTTGCAGCTAGTAACTCTTGGAAGCTATGGCAAATGGATGTTAAGAATGCATTTTTACACGGAGAGTTGGATAGAGATATATACATAGATCAACCTAAGGGGTTCGAGAATCAATCTCATCCACACCATGTATGCAAGTTGAAGAAGGCACTCTATGGTCTGAAGCAAGCACCACGTGCTTGGTATGGCAAGATTGCAGAGTTCTTGCTACAAAGTGGTTACTCTGTCGCTCCAGCTGATTCGAGCTTATTTGTGAAAGCTCGAGATGGAAAGTTGGCAATAGTTCTTGTATATGTGGATGATCTTATCATCACAGGAGATTATGAAGAGGATATTCAACAAACAAGAGTTAATCTTTCAGTGCGCTTCCAAATGAAGGAGCTTGGAGAATTGAAACATTTTCTTGGTCTCGAAGTGGAACGGACTAAGGATGGGATATTTCTATGCCAACAAAAATATGCCCGAGATCTTATGGAAAAGTATGGAATGCTCGATTGCAAGCCAGTCTCAACTCCAATGGAGGCTAATGCAAAGCTATGCTCGGTAGTAGGCAAGGATCTAGAAGATGTGACGATGTACAGACAATTGGTGGGAAGTCTAATCTATCTCACACTTACTAGACCGGATATTGCATATGCAATCAGTGTGATAAGTCGATTTATGCAGAAGCCGAAGAAACCTCATTTAGAAGCTGTGAAGCGAATATTGAGGTATGTCAAGGGAAGCATTGACCATGGCGTTGTATACCGCGGTGACAGTAAACTTGAAGTTGCTGGTTATTGTGATGTTGATTATGCTGGAGATCATGATACTCGTCGATCAACTACAGGTTATGTGTTCAATCTGGGTTCAGGAGCAGTTTCTTGGTGTAGCAAGAGACAACCAACAGTGTCATTGTCAAGTACTGAAGTAGAGTATAGAGCAGCGGCTATGGCAACACAAGAGTGTGTTTGGTTGACTCAGTTATTAAAGGATCGACATCAACCAGTTGATCGTGGAATCAAGTTATCGTGTGACAATCAGTCCGCGATACGTTTAGCTGAAAATCCAGTTTTTCATGCGAGGACAAAGCATGTGGAGGTACACTATCATTTTGTCCGAGAGAAGGTTTTACGAGGTGAAATTAAACTTGAACAAGTAAACACAAATGACCAAGTTGCTGATATTTTCACGAAAGGTCTTGGAGGACCAAAGTTCGAAAAGTTTCGAAGACAGCTTGGTATGACTTCGAGACTTACTCTGTTAGAGTAGTTGTTGAGGGGGAGTGTTAAAATGCACCGACCTACTCTAATATTTACTAAGTCAAAAATTAATAGCCAACCTAATAAATGTAAAGGGTGGAAAGTTGCAACCCTTAGCACACCTCAGTAGAAAAACTTACCCAACATTCATTGCTTAAGAGGAAAAGTCCTCACTTGAATAGTAATATTGCTAGTATAAATAGAGGCATTGCTTGCCCATTTGAAGTGCACCCAGCCGTGAGATGTGAGTGAAAGCAAAGAGTGATTTTTCACCTTGTATGAGAGTAATATGTTGAGAAAGAGCTACTAGCTTCTTTCATGGTTGTATATCTCAATCATATGAGAAATATATATTTGAGAGTATTATCTTACATGCTAATATTATAATGTGTTAATGCTATATTATTGTGAGATATTATGAGAGCTAGTTTTTATTATTCTCAACTCAAATATTAATCCTTCCACATAAAATACCCTACAAACCTAGCATATTAGGTACCGTCTCTTCACGACTTTTGAGTCATATCAATTGTAATAACCAACTATTTATTAACCAAAATATTAAATTTGTATCTAAAATCGAAAATAAAATTATACTCACATGATTTATCTGAATGAAGCCCTCGAAAATCAAATGAACAAGAGAAAAAGACATAAAGCAAACAATTACAAGGCTTAGTATCATCCAACATATATTGATATAGTTGTCACGAGACTTTTACAATATGATCGCACAACGCACATTTACATCCACAATCCTTGCTTAGAAGAGAGGAAGAATCAGATCAAGTCGTGATACTAGGGAACACAACGTCTGAATTTTCCCTTGTTCAAAATGATCTAAATTTAAGAGTCATGATTATCTGCAGTTTTCATAACTCTCTGAATTAAAACCTCAATCTTCAAGCTAGCTTATCCCTTAAAGACAAGCACAAAACCTCTCCTTGGAAATAATTAGTCCCTCTATTTCAAGCTCAAATCACCCTAATCATCTTGTCTCCACATATTGTTACAATTAGTGGCCATACACCTCATTGTTTTTAAGTGGTAAGTGTGTTTATGTGTGGTCCTTCTTGTGTAAAAAGTAGCACACGGCCGTGCAATCATCACGCTTGTCAAGCAAAATCTTGGTCTTCCATGCCGCTACTGCCGCGTCTACAACTGCTTTTGCTGCCGTCTTTTCATTCTCTACACCTTGCACAATTGATGCTACTTCTTCATTGCTAAGCACATCCCATATCTATAAACAAAATTTCATGCAAAATGAGAATATGTGAAAACAACAATGAATCAGGTCATGTTCTTTTCGAACGGAAAATTCAGTTCAATTAAGTTAGTTTCCTCTTATAAAATTTCCCCTCAATAATTTTAGTTATGTTTTGTCTATAATAACATGAGGTTCCCTTTCCTCTGTAAAAGCGAGTAGTTCGTACTTAATCAACAAGCAAAGGAAGTCTTATGATCTCATTGGATTAAACGATTTCAGTTTTTGCATTTATGTTACGTGAATCTAATTTCTGATATGTAAATTCTTAGTTAAAAAAAAAAACAAAAAAAGTACACTATTAAAGATAGATAGAAATCAAGTATTAACAACTCTTTTGGTAAGCAATTATAAATGATGGAATTGGTAATAGTTATTAACCCACAATCACGTTTTTTTCTTTAGTTTTTTGTTACCATTCATTACGTTAATTGGATGTGGTATTGTATAAGTAGAAACAATCTGAAGGAAATCCACGTGTTTGGAGATAATTTTCAATATCATGGGTATTATTGCGACCTTGCCTATATTTTACATCTATATTCATTATGATTACTACTACTTACGAAATAAACCATAAAAATCAAAAGTTATACTTACTCCGTTTTTTTTAAAATGTGACACTTTCTATTTTAGGAAGTTTTAAATTAAATGTGACACTTTCTTTTTTGGTCAATAAACTCTCTCTATCTCTCTCCTCTCACATGGGTCCCTTTATTTTTTTTTCTCTCTATCTCTTTCCTTCCCAAAAATTGCCTAGGAGTCCGTGAATTTAAAAGTGTCACATTTAAATAAAAACAGAGGAAGTACAAAGGTATTTAAAAGTCCAGCAAAACTCATAAAAAGTTTCATAATATCACGCGGCCGTAAGATTTAAAACGCGGCCCATTGGCCTTCTAGTGATGCTAACGAAACAACAATATCCATTATCAATGCAATTGGAGGAACTTCCGAATTCTTAAGTAATATAAACAGTTAGGAACAAACTCTCTAGTAGAAGCTCTTTTCAAAAGGCTCAAAATTCGCCTATATTTCACTGTGTTGTCCAAAACCCTTTAGTCCACCTCCTTAGAGACAAGATATGTATATAACAGTTAGGAAGCCGAAACTCTTGCGCAAACTTAAAGCAATAAGAATTGCAAACTTGTCATACGTAAAAGAGTGGAAAAGCTTACCCCATCAGTAGCAAGCACGATAAAGAGGTCATTAGAAGTGATATGGTGATGAGTGATAACTGGAGTGGCAATTATACCATAATGTTTCATAACACAATCTCCAAACGCACGTGACATAGCCATTCCTGGACTGCAAACACGTGGCAACCACGCTCGTTCAACACCTGGTTCATCCTTCAATGCAAATACTCTACCTCTGAACCTTCTTATTCTATCAGCTTCATCTGTATTATTAATGCAGGAATTAATTAATTAAACTGCATAATGATGATTAATATGTAGTAGCAGTTTCTTATTTTAATTAATTACCAGGTGTGCCAGGCTTTAGATCAATGGTTAATTGAACAGCTGTAGTAACACCATTTTCTCTTTTGGTTCCTAAGATTGCCCTTGAATCTCCAAGGTTTGCAATTAGAAGATCATCACCCTGCTCACCATTTTCTTTAATTGTCAGAAATTATATAATAGTAGTTATAGTAAATATACAATATTATTAAAAACCCCTCCATGACTCCGTCCCAATAGACTTCTTATTTGCTATTCTAAAAAACAGACATCATAAACTTTGAGTTTTTTGTACCATACATTCTCACAAGTATATAAATAAAAGTCATTTAAATCTTGTTAGAGTGTATACATAGAAAATATCAACTTCATATATTTTTTATTAGATTGCATAATTAGATATATAAACAGTCAAAAGATATATAGTGAAATCGTGTAAAAAGCAGATAAAAGATCTGTCAAGGCATCGTTTTAAAAAACTATGATCATCTTCATTTATTCTGTCATTTTATAAGTAGACGAATATGTCTAAAATGGTAGAAAGTTAATTTTAACAAAAACCTTAATTGTTCCTTTCACGTACTTTCGAGGATTCGAAGTTTCTAACTCCCGTATTAGATCCTTGATATTTTAACATGAATAGTCTCTTCCTTTCAACCCAAAATCGTAGGTTCTCTTACAAAGATAAGCAAAGTCAGACATTTGACTCTTTCAAGTAACATAGTCTTTGACTATTAAGTAAAAATTAATATATTTACGTAATAGTAAAATGTAAAGTGTTGATATTGGAAAGAATCTAATAAAATCCCACCCGACTATTTTTTCTTGTATATAATTCGCTGTAGTACCATCAATGTTGAAACTTTCAAAAGGTAAATGAGACTATGGTTTTATTTGGTTGGCTGGAAAACATTTTTACTAAAAACTCATTTTTCAAGTAAAAGCTTGATTGTAGATTAGTTTTTCTAAGTAAAACTATTTTCCACCATTTGAAATAATAATTTCTATCCTTTACAAATCAAATGAAGATGAGAAAACCACATTTACCACAAAAAAGTTTTCCGCACAACCAAACACTGTTTAACCATAAAGTCTGGGGGATGTGTACAATTATAAAAATAGAGATGTATGAATCAAACCTGTTTGAGAGCAATTACAGCAGTACTGCCACTGAAAGAATAATCAACTTTTTTCACCATTTTAATCTCTTCATCCATTTCTTCAAAAGCACTAATACACGCCTCTTCCCATTCCTGAAGTTCCTTGTTTGGTGATGATGAACCACTACAACTACTGTCATTTGTTGATTGACATTCTGAATAATTACTGTCATTAACTTTAGTTACTGCATTCTTTTGATCAAGTAGTAGCAATGGCAACCGTTGTTTGATAGTTTTGCTCACTAGATGACCGTTTTTACCGTGACCATCAAATACTCCACATAGCACACCATCTTCTGCTCCATACCCCTTTGAACACAAACATAACATGGTCAGTATACTATAATGTACAAATTTGACTTAAGAATGGCTGGCCGGAACTTGCATTTGGCCGGCCGCCGAACCGGTGTAATCGGTTCCAATTCCTAAACTTTTGACCTAGTATCAGGTCTTGCTCATTCTTATCGGTTTTAATATAATACTACCTCCGCTTTTTTTACTCGCATCATTTGGCAATGTTACACTATTCATTTATGTTGCTTTGAATCAAATTTGTGACTTATATATAACGAAAAACATAGTCATGTAGGATCTTGTTTGATTCGTCTCAATGTGTAAATAATTAATATCAACTTTGTATAATTTTTTCTCATATAGAACTCAACATATTTAATTTATAAAAAGTGCATTGGGTTGCGTAATATGGTTCAATGATGCAAGTAAAAAAAAACGGAGGAAGTATGTAATATACTAGTGTTAAATGCACTCGATGTGTGCGAGAGCGATTAAAGATTTAATTAATAAAATGATTATCTGTCGAAATAATGAAGCAATTATGAACTTCAGATACTCTTTTTTTTTATTTCTTTTTTGGTGTCCAACCTTTCTTTCCCTATATCATCGAGATATTTTATTCAGCAAGTTTTCTTTAACAAGATTTAAAAGTAAAACTAGTTAGTGGCTGAGTTTATATAATGGAAAGACAACTTAAATTTTCGATCCACCTTTTTTCTAGTAAAATATTATGAAGACAAATCCACACAAGAACTATCATTTTCTGTTTTGAAGATTAATTGTTATATTAGCACTTTGTTTTTTTCCATTGGCTGATTTAAACTACAGGTATTAATAGTATATATTTTATACAAGGAAAAAGTAATCAAGAGCAACTGGGGCTTGTGAAAATTTTGGACCATAACTGTGGTGTGGGCCCAACTAACCAACTTGGCAAGGCTAGTAAGCCGGCCTTTTTAATTCTGGCTTGCTTTTTAGTTTTGTCATTACTTCCCCTCTTTCTTTACAACAACCAACCGTTAAAGAGGATTTTCCATCGCTAAGGAGACATGGTCCGAGAAAACTCACTATTTACTCGGGTCTGGGAGAGAACGTCGCGTTTGGATGTCTGTCCAATGTATTATACTTCCTCCGTTTTAAAATAAGTGATACACTTTCTATTTTGGGGTGTTTTAAAATAAGTGATACACTTTGGTGTTTTGCTTTATATGATAACTTTTTGCTTGTGAAATGACCTATGTGCCCTTACTTTTTTGCTAAACACATCATTAGCAACATCTAACAACACTAACTTCAAAAGGGGTAGGGGACCACACCCACTAATTTCACCATTAATTATACACTAAACACAATTATAATCTTTTGCCTCAAAATCCGCAAAAGCAACAATGTATCACTTATTTTAAAACGGAAGAAGTAAAGTTTTGAGCCTTATTACCCTCTTGAGTTAATATTTTTTAGATAAAATTGAACGAGAGATGGCAATGGGCTTTGGTCTTGGTCAGGTGCGGTCCGAGCTAACCAAATGTAAACCATGGCTTGAGCTTGGCATGAGCCTGTGAGGCAGACTGTTCTACTTTGTGCTTCTACCACGTATACGTGAAATTACTAAATGAAGATAAATGGGCAGTCCACGGACCAAGCCCACGCCAAACAAAAAATACGGACCTTCTGATTTATGATTGGTATACCTAGAATTCAAACTCCTAAATCAAAATTTTAAATTTCCCACTCATGATTGAATCTTAAATCACTATTAATTTAGCACCATTTAAACCCAATCATGCATATAATAGCTAACTTATCCAACTCCACATTTTACCTCAAGTAGTAATGTTGCTTTGATAGAAAAAGATACATCAAGACGGAGAAAGCTTAGTTGATTCAGTAGGTATACGACCCACTACTAATACAGAAGGGAGATAGTAGATTCCAACAATGAAGTTTATGAAACATTTGCACAAAAAAGAAGAGTTCAACACTTGAACATATCTCTATAGACTATATCTAATATGCGTTTCCAAGTCCAAATAACATTGTTTTTTACAAACTTCAATCCAAAATTCTAAATTTCTAATCATAATCTCACAAAACTTCAACAATACAAAAACGAAACTGAGATATCAAATACTGTTCATCAAATTTATGCAATCAGTACATGATTGTACAAATCAATACATGATCGCACGAGCTTCAAAACCGGGTTAATATGAAAAAAACAAGATATGTTGACCAAATATTGTGCAAGAATAGTACCTGACAAAGAATAGCAGAATCTTGATTCACAGCTTTACCACCACGTTGAGAATGCACAGACCCAGATTTAATCTGATTATTATTTTTCATCCCATCTTGATCATAAATTACACTTCCTAAACCCTCTGGAATTACTGGTGCAGATGCACTAATTCCCATTTTTTTCAAAAAAAAAAGAATAGATTTTTATTATAAAATAAACTCCCTCAATGCAAGAAATGTTAGTTCATGTAAAAAGTCATTGCAATTTTGAAAAGTTTTTCTCAGATTATATACGAGAAAAAGTGAGGTATAAATTACTAAAAAAACAAAAAGGGTGAGGTTCATTTTCATTTAATCAAAACAGTCAAGTACTCAAGTTGGCTCTTTTTCATTACTTTATTTGTTGATTGGCCTACCATAATATTGTCCCCTAAAAAATACAGATGAGGTGTTGACATGTAGGATTGATATGTGTTCTATTATTATTTTTTGTACTAGTTGGTATTCTTTATACCTTAATTTATTGTAATTGGATTCAACAGGAAAAGGTCTTTCCCCCAATAATGGTTATATGTTGTATTTTTAAAACTTGGTGCTATCCTTGCTAAAATATACTTTAGGAGATAGGGGTTGTCATACAAGACACAAGTAACTCTCAGAGTTCATCAATTGCAGTCGAAGTACTGGAGCTTGGTATGGGGGACGGGGGGCGACATGAATCGGTCCCGGAAAGAACCCGTTACTAGCTTGGCACAACACGAGAAGGCCGATTGTAAGCTATAAACCATTTGATAGCTAGCCTACAAACATCAAGTTTTGGCCCGAGCCCTCCAGCCTACCTCTCAGACTGCTTATTCTTGACTAGAAATGATTAAACGTAATATTCTAAATAGGAGTATGTTAGTACAATATATGAATTATATCATTTCTAGTCCCTTATTTTGTAGTTCTGACATGAGCTGGTGTGACACAAATTTTCCTCGGCCTGACTCAATCGGAGCATGAGACATGCAAAGCCGTCATGTTGGGGAATGGATTGCGTTGCATTGGCTCATGCCCAACTCTAGGTTTAATCATTTAACCAGGTTTTTGGACATTTAGTAATTTGGAAGGAAGAGGTAGAGAAAGAACGCGTTCATTATTTGGACAACAATACCATTATAACACTTTTTGATCCATAATAACTGTCACTATAAAATAAATATATTCAAAAAAAAAAAATCTAGCTTTTAGAGTTTGTTTGTGCTTGTTGCCTCTCTTCTCCTTCCCTCCCTTTCCTACATAAATTTCTGTCCAAACAAATTGTTAGGATGGTGTCTAACTCTAAGTCATACAATCTACTTGAATAATGAATAGCTTATGCAATATAATTTCTAATATAGAAAATCTAACTACATCCTTCAATTATACAAGCTGCTATCCACTTCAATTAAAAAGTAGCACTTTTAGAGGGTTTTATAAAGGTCAAATACTCATAATTGATTATTTATAAAATAAGATCTATATCCAAAAAATAAATCATGACAAATAGACAACCCACAAAATTGACAATTCTCTTTTACTATTTAAGATAAATTGTCTTTGTCAATTGTCATCAGTTTTATCCACTAGGTCTCACCCAAATTAGTTTAGCTTGCAAGTCGTAATTGCAATTTGTGATCCCCCCAAATTAGTAAAAAAGTATTTGTCACTCTCACTTCTCTGGAATATTTTTGTATGGAAATAGGAGATGATGGGTCCTTTATAACCTTTTAATATAAATTAGAAATGATTAAGCGAAGACCGATTTGCAACCCGGTCCGAGCCAACCCGAAAAGACGGGTTTATAGCGATAATTATTTACTAGAGAATTGAAATTTAATTGCGATAATTATTTACAGCGAGATGAGAAGTTTATAATGAGATGAAATGGCGGAATATAATTTAAAGGCCCCAGTGTAAGAAATCGGACAAGGCCTCTTATCTTTGCATTGTTTCCTGAACTTTAAGCTTTTGTTTAATCACCCAAGACCACTAAAGACAAGCGAAGAACCTCCATTCAAGTCCAAAAAATTACCAGATAGTAGTATATACAATCAAAAGGGTTACTAATCTCCACCAGCTTACAGTATAATCAGTGGTCTTTATGTACAAGGTACCTCATCAGACATCATGTAGACGTGGGTTTACTAGTGTTATGTCTGTAGAAAGTAGCAAACAGCAGTGCAATCGTCGGGTCGATCGAGCAGAAACTTTGTCTTCCATTCACCAACCGCCGTGTCTACCACTGCTTTTGCTGCCATCTCTTCATTCTCTACGCCATATACAATTGATGCTACTTCCTCATTGCTAAGGACATCCCATATCTGTAATCAATTCAAACATGTTTACTTTTATGCGTTTTTTGCTTCTTCGATCTATCTTTTACATCAAACTTTTTGTACCAAATGGAACAGACTGATATCCTTAATTTGTAAGTTCAGATAAGTGAAAATCAGGTGAAGTGAATACACAATATGTTACGCGACGAATGTGATTGGTACAAAGGATTACTCCATACAAGAAGAGTACAAAATTAAGCAATTATGAATTTCCCAAGTTAGAAACAATTTAGCTTACTCCATCAGTAGCAAGCACGATAAAGAGGTCGTCAGAAGTTAAGTGGTGATGAGTGATGACTGGAGTGCAGATTACGCCATAGCGCTTCATACGAAAATCTCCAAAGGAACGAGACATAGCCATCCCGGGAGAATTTACATGAGGCAACCACGCTCGTACAACTCCTGGTTCATGCTTCAATGCATACACCCTACCGTTCAGCCTTCTTATTCTATCACCTTCATCTACATCACAAAGTCATAATACATCTATCTCACACAAAGAAATTCGAACACCTCGAATGGCTTAATCTATTGCAAATAAGCCAAAAAATTGAAAACATGATTGCTTGATTACCAGGTAAGCCAGGTGTTAGATCATTGGTTAATTGAACGGCCGTAACTCCATTTTCTCCTTTAGTTCCTAGGATAGCCCTTGAATCCCCAAGGTTGGCAACTAGAAGATCATCACCCTGCTCAAATTAAAATTTATTGCCTGACATCATATAATACAAAGTATATCATACTTCATATATTGCGCAAATGCTTAACATTGGTGTTGCATGGGAGCTATGTTACTCGGACTTGACTACTGATGTGAGTCAATCAGACATTAGTATATCTGTATGTCCATGTATCTGATTCGGCTTTTCTAGAAAATAAGTGTAGATGAGTACATAGCCATGTCGAGGTTTTGAGAATCTGACACGTGTATTTAAAAGTAAAATGATGAGTCCGAGCAACATAGCATAGTAGTTGTATATCAGACCTGTTTGAGAGCTACAACAGCAGTACTTCCGCTGTTAGAGAAAAAGACCTTGAGCGCGATTTTACTCACTTCATCATCCATTTCTTTGAAAGCATTAAAAAGTGCCGCCTTCCATTCAACGAGTTCCTTGTTTAGTGATGAAGAGCCACTGCAGTTTATTGAACGAGTTTTGCAATTATTTGTTATCACCTCAGATGAGATTGCATTCTTTTGATCAAGTATTAGCGATGGCAAACGATTACGGACAGCCTTGCTCACAAGGTGACCGTACTCGCCATGACCATCAAATACTCCACAAAGTGCACCAACTTCTGCTGATCCATAGCCCTTCAAACACCAGGTTCATTCCAATTAAAATGTTATAGGTGAAGAATGAATATAGGAACATACATTGCATAGGCCAATTAGCCAGATTGGAGTACTTAGCAAAATAAACTATTTATTATTTGTATTATAGACAATTAGACATGATTGCTAATCTTTTGGTGGCAAAACGGTTACATTCACTAGCTTTACCTTTGCTTGTTTTCTCATACTTTTTTGGTTCCGTAATTAATGCAATAAATGCACTTCTAAAGTTAAATTTTACAGACTTTGAACTTGAATTCTCCCTATTATACGGAAAATTAAATATGTACAATCTTGTTAGATTCATCCCAACTCAATGTATGGTTCTAGAATTTCAATTTTTTGTAATTTTTATTAGTACGTAACTAAAGATGGTGAAAGTCAAATTAAAATAATACATTCAAGACCATATTAGGATTGTAATCCAAGAAAAAGATATCATGTAAGGCGCGTCTCACTAGATCTTTGGTGAGACAGACAGCATAGCTTAACTCTAACTAGGTAGGACCACATATATAGGATTACGGTTTGTCCCATAGATAAGCATGATAGCTTTGCTTTTCATCTGTATAACTAAACTCTATACCATCGTAGCCATCGTTAATATCTAGAAGAAAAACTCCTAAACCGAAAAAAATTGCAAAACAAATAGCATTTGCATAAATAATCCAGATATCAACTACACAAAACATATGAAAAGAAAAGGCAGAATAAGAACGTGTTCTTCTCTCCCCCACTAGAAAAAAGTTTCAACTTTCAAGTCTGACCGATCACGTCTAATCAGGTTCAAATATAAATGAAAAACTAGAAACAATATACTATAACGAGGTTTAATAAATTCACTTCCGATAAGTTCATATACGGTTTTGTAACAATGATTGCTTGTGAGTCATGAGTCATGATACAGAAAAACATAAGTTGACCAAGAAAGTTAAAAGTGGTACCTGGCAAAGGACAGCAGAATCTTGGTTAACAGCCTTACCACCTCTTTTAGAGTAAAGTGAGCCAGATTTACTCTGATGATTATGATCTCCATCATATGTAACAGTTCCAATACCCTCTGGAAGCTCTGGAACTGATGAACTAGTTGATACTTTATTTCCCATTTTCAGGACAAATGAATATCTTTAGATCTTCTGCTAAAGTATGTCTTGCAATCTTGAAGAGTTCACCCAAAGTATATTATATAGCATAAAAAGGTACCAAATTGATAAGAAGCCTTATTTTATTCTTATGAAATTGACATTAAGCATTCCTTAAGTTCATAACCATAAACCACTTATACTTTTTTTTCCTAATTAGTTGTCACTATTAGGATAGGGTGGCCATGTAAATAAAGATTTCGTTCAAGAGAACTTTTTTTGGGATATTTAGTACTCTAGTTCATGGTTTTAGCTAATACTAGTATACTACTATATCATTCAAGAAGGTATGTATATATAAATTAGAAAAATTGGATATAAATAATACAAGTTTTAGCAATATGAAGAATATAATACAAACTCGAAAATATGCGTCAAGATCGTTGCTTGAAGCAATCGAATCACGCCAATGCTACATATATTCCTATAAAGTTTCTTCGATGATATTGTTGGATCATAAACAATCGAAATCATCACTTAAATTAGTTCAACCTAAATTGTAGGTGGCTAGTAAACAGTTTTTGGATGTCATTTTCATCACATGTTGACTTTTTCACATAGTAAAATAGCCAAAAAAAAAAGTATTGAAAAAATGGCTTTTGGAGTAGGGAAAAGCCAGCCAAAGTAAAAGGTTGTTTTTGTAACAACTTTTTGGATTGGCTTTTTTTTTGCTTCCATTTTACACTAAGCAACCAACACCAATAACTAATTTTGCCAAACCCTTCAATAAATTCGAGCAAATCAACCAATATTATAGCCACTGAAACCAGCCAAAGCCGACAACCAACCAAGGTAACAACCAATCGCCAAACTCCCCTAAAATAGACGACTCAATTGCCACCTCTACCAACCAATTTCGATCAAGATAGCACATTCTACTACTCAAAGGCGATTGCCCTAGATGAGTATTGATCAATCAAATCTTTGGGAGTGGGCATATCTGGTTGCATTTTATAGATGAATTTAGTACGAGACACTAGCCGTGCAAAGCTCCAGAATTTACATAATGCTGACTTGAAGCCAATGACAGGGATGCCTAGGAAACTTAGTACATACAAAAACAACTGTATTACAATGTCTAAAGACGACCTTCACAGCTACAGAAAAAACTCAAGATAATCACCTGCTACTTGCATGAACACCAAGTCAAACAATATTCTCATTGGCTGGACACTGAAATGGTATCTTCACCCGGTGTAGAATCAGTCGGTGGCAATTTCTTTGTTAGGGCGGTGGGTAAACCAAGGTCGTCTTGTAGGCAACGCTGCTGAGGGTGTGACAACAGCAAGCACATGTGACGGAAAAGAACCCGTTGTAATCCCTGACCACTTTCAAAGATGTAGCCCTCATACTCGGTAACATGTTCAAGGGCTTCCACAAGAGCATCATACACTTTTTGGGGGCAATTCTCAGGTCCTGGCTTGTCATGAAGGTAAATCACATCCAGTGTGAAGAGTTTCTGGTTGGACGGCCATTGAAAATGTGGTTGTGTAGACGAGCGACAATACAGTAAGATCTAGACATGCCATTCGAATTAAGGAAATTAGTTAGATAAGTTGGGGACTAGTGGCAGATCCAGGATATGAGTTTTGAGAAGAGAAATTCCCAAAAGTTTCTTATTCAAGTGGGGTCAAATGACCCCACTATTGCCAATATAGGCAAATGATTGAGCGCAAAACTTCTAGTTTTCTGAAAAATTCTGATAGATTTTGTTAATGTTTAAACGCTTTACCAATTTCAAATTAAAAAAAAAGGTAGAAAAATATGCAGCTAATAAGCATATAAGCCCTATATGCCAAATCCATTGAGAAATCTACAGTCACCCAGACAAAAGACTCAATTCGGTAAAATCAAATGAAACATTCAATAAGAGCATTTCCAGCATGCATAAACCCCCAAATTGAGTTAGAAACCTTGGTCAATTATAATTTATGAGCAATAAGGTACTAATAAAAGCTTTTCATTTAAAATAAATAATTTATATGTAGACCAATGTAATACTAGTTCCCTTCTCTTTACATAATCGATCAGCAAGATATTCCCATGAGATATCAAATGATCAAAATTTTCAGAATAAAATTAGTAATAAATACTTCCTCTGTTTCACAATAGATGCATCATTTGTACTTTTCACGCTTGCCAATGCATTATTTTAAACATTAATATCTTTAATTATCAATAAGTAAAAATTATAAAAAGAGGATATTAAAAAAATACATATTAAGACGAATCTAACAAGATCCCACATGATTATCTTTTTCCAAAACTGTAAATCGCCAAAGCCAATCAAAGTCTAGACTGTGAATAGTGCACAATATGGAAATGTTGCATCTATTGTGAAACGGAGGTAGTATTGTATAACTTTCGATAGACACCAGTTGAACTTGAACTTCTGCCTAGCATGGCTGTCTAGAAACATGGATAGAAATCAGGGACTCACTTACCACTCTTAATATTCTATTCTGAGACCTTGATTTTTTCGCTTCATGAGCTGCAATCCGAAACAGCTGGGTAAGATCTGCAGGACCCCCTGATGAGCTTGCAGATAAACCCCGAAATGCAGCAGTTGCAGATTCAACTTCACTACTGAACTCCTTTCGCACCTTCAAACACAAAAAAGGCAGGTAAATTTAAATTATAACCACCTGTAAGGGGGAATGAAATTTCAAGTCCGTTCCATCTCTGAAAAAAAAAGAAAGAGACAACAAGGAAAGCATTGAAGCATCAATTATTGTAAAGCTACCGCGCATTGTCACCCAATCTGAGATGGTTTTCCTGATTCAAAACATCGGCAATACAGAAAACTTATTGCCTAGGTCATGTCAAATGAGTACTCATGGAGTTGGAGACTGTAGTTCCCAAGAAAACAGACACGAACAAGGAAATTATATTACAGTTTCCGAGGAGCTCACATTTTAAAACTGAATTCAAATGACTAAGAGGGCTTCATTTAATGGTTCATGAACATGGAACTAACCAAGCACCTCTAGTATGAGAAGGAGATGAACCATATGCAAGTCTAGATGCATTCCTCTTGAGCCAAGAGATGACTTAAGGGATACCGTCAAAAAAAAAAAAGATGATTTAAGGGAGAGCCTGAACACAACAATGTCATGACTCATACAAAAGCTAACCAAGTCTCAGATATCTCATGTTACGGTATTGCATACAGCTCCTAAAGTGTCCTAAATGAAGCCTCATAGAATACATTAGGGACAAAACGGATATGCTTCCACACATAAGAAAGCAAATAAACATCAAGCAGAGGGGATAAGAAAGACAAAGACAATCCTAAGCAGAACTGGTATAAAAACCTACTTAACATGCTACACTCATATGGTATATCAAACTGATTTGAACACCTATACTCAATTTCAACACCTATACACAAACAATGGAGAAGCTTGGTCTTCTATAGAAGGTATATCCCAAGCAATTCCTTAGAATTAACTTAAAGTAAACCAAATCCATCGAGAACATGCCGATATTAGGGCGATTTCATTTCATACGACGTACTAGTAAAACTAACGGACATGGAACTTATTGACAGTACATCTTAGAAATTATGCCTCCAAATTAAAAAAAAAATGTACCCTAGCTCACAGCTTTGTGAATATACAATAAAGATCATCTACCCTAAATCCTACTCAAACCGATATCAATCCGTCCCCTTGTTACTTTCCAACCAGCAAATTCCTTCAAGAACATTACTGAGCACACCGAAGCTTGATCATATCACATCACCTAAGCCATTTAGCAACAAAATCTCGTAATTTTCCAATTTAACACGATATTTCCCCTTCCCCTCACCCCATAAAAATGGAGCAACGTCAACATCCCCTACATGATAACTCTAACAAATCCATCCAACTTAGGACTATGAATTCAAAAACCCATCATCCCCAAACAATAGAACTCCTCAAAGTAAAACCGCCCCCGATCACCAGATGAAATGCTAAGAACATAAGATCTCCCATCTGGGCAACACAAACTAGCTGCATTTCACTACCCAAAAAACAAAACACTACAAAATTCTCAATCAATTCAAACATAACCCTAAATTCGTTACATAAATAGCAATAAACAATCACCCCATCTAGATTAAACAATCACCCAGCAAAATTAAACAAATACCCACATTCTAAAGCACAAATTAAACAAAAAAAAAAAGATAGAAAAGTACCCAAGAAGCGGATTTTGAGAGGGAAGCGAAAGCGAAACGATGATCGGGGTTGATGGTGAGTTTGGCATGGATGAATAAGAGAATTGATTGCTTAATAGAATCAAGTCTGGTAATGGGTCGTCCATTAGGTCCAGTGTTCTTCATTTCTGACATACTTTCAGCATCAACATCTACACAGAAGAGTATGTCTTCATTGTTGTACTTCTTTGGCTTCAATGTGTATGTTGCTCCACCGCTTCGGCTGCCTTCCGCCCTTTCCATCTTTCTCTCTCTGTGTGTGTCAGACTGGTTTGAGGTTTTGCTCGTCATTCATAGATGAAGGTCCGGTTTAACTTCCTTTTCCTCTTCTTTTCTTTGTATGGTCATTTCAATTCAGTTCGATTTTATACATTTTAATTTAGTTTAGTCTAATTTATAGTTATCTAATGATGTTAATATACAATTATTATTATTACTAAACTAATTTATTTTACTATACTTTTACGTTTTTTTGTACCATATTAACAAAAAATGCCTAATTCCTATTAATAGATGTGAACAGTACATTTATCAAATAGGACTATCCTATATTTTCTACAATAATATACTATAATTTCTAAATAAATTACTTTATTCAGAAATTATACTACCTTAATCTGTATAAAAATATACTACATTATTTATAAAGAGAAGGTATTGGGTCAGACGCGTCCGACCATAACATTTGGTCGGACGACTTTCAGTTGGTTTCATTTTTTTTCATTTGGTTTCAATTTCTGTTCAGTTGGTTTTAATTTTTTTCAGTTGATCTTTTTTATTTCAGTTGGATGTCTTTTAAGTTCAGTTACTTATCTTATTGTTTCATTTACGTGTTTTAGTCTAATTGAAAACAAAACTTAAGTAAATGAAATAAAATAAGTTCTAAATGAAAGCAAATTAGTTTTCAGTTACTTATATTATCCTTTCATTTGGTTTTCTTATTCTTTCATTTAACAACTAACTAAAAAAATTTAAAAAGAAACTAACTGCAAACAAAACTTAAGTAAATGAAGAGAAATAAGTTCTAAATAATGAAACTAAATAACTTACTCTTCTTCACCGGCTAAACTGAAACAAACTCTTAACCATTTTTTTTTTCAAAATCTCTTAGGGTTGAGAGCAGCGTGAAGGAGGCCAAGCTTGAAAAACTCACTGGATGGTTGCAGTGGCGGCGGAGGAAGAAGATGAAGAAGAAGGAGCAGCGGGGCGGCGGAGGAAGAAGATGAAGAAGGAGCAGCGGCGCGGCGGCGGCGGAGGAAGAAGATGAATAGAGAAATGGGCGAGAAGCAGGTCCGTCTGACAGTAAGTAATGGTTAAACGGTCTGACCCAATACTTTCACATTATAAAATATACTACCTAAATCTATAAATATACTATATTTTTATAATCCAAAAAAAAATTTCTTTATAAAAATATTTGATAGATGCCCAACTACTCTCACATTGACTTAGGTTTTACCCCTCATTCCAATAAAGGGATGGAGTTCCAAGTTTACATATATTTTCTCTCTTTATTTAGTTGTGATGCCTTCTACTAATGTTAAATGTATATCATGTTTGCGATAGTTAGATATTTTAAGTTATGAAATGGTTAATTGTCAAATTAATAAACCAATGTGCACATTTTTTTTTCCTTTTCTCTACTTTGTGTTTACTCACTCTTCTTTTATACTATAACTAGCCTTATATGCACACAATGTGTGCAAAAATTATATCATAGTAGTTTTGGTATTTTGAATCAGATTTTTTTTATGTTATTTATTTATTGAGGTTGGGTGAGTGGGTGAGTGGGTAGTTATTTTTTGTGATGTAGTGGGATTGTGGGATGATTATAGATGATTTATTTATGTAATTTTTCTCATTAATTTTTTATTTATTTTTTATGATAAATTATTTTTTTCTGTAAATTATTAATTAAACAACAAAGGGTAAATTAGGCAATATATTAAGTTTGATGTCCTTCTCCTCTTCCCTTATATTTATACTATAATAAAGATGATATAATAGTGATATGAAGATTTTTCAAATTACTTGTCACACTATCTTAAGGGCATTTCTTTCATACCCTCTCATATGGTTCTCTTTTTTCTTTCTTTTTGTCTCTCTCCTCTCCAAGAGTTGCATATGAGCCCATGAAAAGAAGGTGTCACAACACTAAAGAAAACAATAGAATTAAATAAAATGTCGGTTTTTATAGGTGTCGTTTGGTGCAGATAGCAGTTGGTTGTTTGTCTGATTTGACTATCTAATTATAAGTAATTATATGAGGTCTAAAACTATTGGCTGATTGTATCAAAAAATTTGGTAAATTAACTTATTGTTGATAGTCGTTTGCTTTTTTGAACTAATAAAGGACAATATTTGTTGATTTACAATTCTCTAATTGAAAATGCTCCTATTTATCTATTTTTTAAAGCAAAACCAAGTCATTACTCATTAGTCCTTGTTTTCACCACTAATAGAAGTACAAACATAAGGAGGAACATGATCCACACACCCAACAAAAGATACATTATCTAGAGCTCGTTGAGCTAATGTATGAACTACCTTATTACAACCACGTCGTCACACAAAAGAAAAATGCAAACATCATACAATAAGTTAAGCGTTCGCTCGGTATTATTGTTATTTTACAGAAATTAATGAAAGTGTTCAGGTTCCATTCAATTCAGTTCAACATACTTCTATTAATTTCTTATCGGCTCCATTCAATTCAGTTCAACTCATTTATTTTAAATTAATTCAGTTCAACCTCATTAATCTATACTAATATATAAAACAAGAAAAATGGCCATGTGGCAGTTATATAATCATTTTGACGACGTGTCAAGCACAGATTAATTAAGGTGATGTGTCATTCTCACAAAAGTTTGACTAATATCTAACTATTCTGGGTTAAAAATAATAATATCATAAGATCATCTTTTATGAAAAGATATATTAAAAAAATTGTTACTTTTTTTTGCTAGATAAGTATCATGAAAATAGAAAAGATTTATGTTATTTGTAGAAGATCTGATTTTTACTAATAAAAAATTTCATTACTTTCTTAAACTGTTTTTTTGATCTAAAAGACGTTGTAAAAGATATGTAAAGTTTTCAATTTTCTCTTTGCAAAACACTTTGTTATTATTTCACAAACACATATGACAAATATTTTAGGCCAATATTTTTTATAATAAAATTTCAAGATTTACTAAAATTATATTATATTATATTTATAATATATAAAATTGTGATTCTTAGAAATACAATATGATTATTTTACAGAAAGTAATCCTTAGCATTTAATAAACAAAACAATTTCTGTATTTTTCAAAGTTGGATATGTGCTAAACATGATAGTTCATATTAGTAAAGTAATTGATGGCATATTACTGGGTTGCTACAGCTAAACCATAGATTCATATAGTATGAGTTTATGGAGTTTTATATAGTACTATAATACTACCTCCGTTCCAAGTGTATTGCAACATAGGGGGTTGACACTGACATGTATAGTCAAGTTAATTTAACCTCCCAATATATCACACAATATTATGTTAATTTAATTTTTTTTTAGCTTAAACTAAGTAATAGACCTTATTTAACCTCCCATGTTTACAAATCTGACATGTATAGTCAAGTTAGCTTTTGGGTGAGTTAATGTTTACAACCCTGGCACGAAGACATGTTATTTAGCTATAATATATCAATTAAAAGGTATCAAATATAGTACTCTCTTATTTACTTAGTGTATAATATTGATTATATCATCTGCCAATAAAAAAAATGAAGGGAGTAGTAAGTAATATGTGTCACGAAAATTAATAGTCGGATATAAGCATATAGTCTGATTATTGAAATCAAGCAGCTTGATAAAAAATATGGATTATCAACTTATAAACAGAAAAAGCAATTTTATTAATTTCCATAACAATTTAAAAACACCGGTTTACATAAGTATTTGATAATTTTTGTCCCAAGAATAAGAACACTACAAAGAACAATTTTTTAATTAGTGTATAATATTGTACCTATTAATTAAGGAGTTCACTTCAGCATATGACATGAAAATTTGTGGTGGAATAAAAGCATACTAGCCAAATATGCACGCGATGCGTGTTTCGTGTTAAGGATATGGGAGAAATTACATTGTAAATTCTACGGTAAAGTGTATACATATTTTTCATACTTTTAAAAATAATCGTTTAGTTTTAATCATTTAGTTTTTTAGTGGGCGTAATTGTAATATAAAAAGAGTTTAATAATTAAACAATTTAAATAGTTTAAAAAGAATAATAAATATTAGAGAGTATATTAGAAAAAAGTGTTTTAAAAACAAAACGTCTAAAAAAACAAAAATCTTACAAAAGATTAATGGAAAATGTCATTAGCATCATCACTCATGAGTAAAAAACAACACATCATCCCTCTCCCTCTACCACTTTCTCCCTCATCCTAAAATATTGTATCATGTTTCATAATTAATTTGATCAAATGCACCTTCATGCATGAGCAATCAATTACTTATGTATTTGAAAATAAATAAAAAAATCAAAAGTATATAAAATATAGCAAAGTGGGTGTCTATTTATAGATTTCAAGAAAATATAACCATTGATATTTTTTAAAATTATTTATACTTTGTAGATTTTTACATATCTTAGTTTGAAGTTTTAATCATTTTTGGTTAAAAATCTGATGGCTAAGTTTGGATATAAAACTTAATTCCTTAATAACTTCATTGATTTATTAAACATTTTTTCTTTTCTTAATTTTGGTGTCCACCCCCCTCTTCCCTTATAGTATAGAGATAGTCTAATTATATATGGAAATCAAACAAGCTGATTAAAATATAAACAATCAAACTATAGTCTAAACAAAGCAATTAATGTCATTAACTTCCATAACAGTTTAAGAAAAAAGATTTACTCAATGTTGTGATATCGATTATATTTTTTCCAAAATCAAAATTTCGAAAAAACATAATTATATAGTACAATAGTGTGTAATATTACTTCTATCTATATCAATATATTTATGTAAATCGAGAAAAAAAATTCATGTGTCATTCTCTAATTGATAGTGTCATCTGTCATGTGTCATTACCTTAGCCATTACGTAACATATTAGTTGCTGGCGAGTTTAATCAATTAGGAAAGCAATATTTATTTACCTTTTATAATGATATGAGGCTAGAACCCTAACTACTTTACTTTAATGATATAAAATAATTTTTATCAGCCTTTTGGAATTAAAAAAATCACATAGGTATTACTGTTCTATTCAATAAACGAATATGGAACACATATTTTAATTTTTTTATATAAGATTATTTAATTGAAAATTGTATCCAATATAAGGATCATAAGATGAATATCTTTGACTCGATATCCAAAAAGTATGGATATTTTAAATGTATTTATCCTTAATTTTTTTTGAAAATCTTATTACATATATAATCAATTAAAATGTTTGACACGAAAAATTATTATATCAAACGATCAAAAAATAGTTATACCAAACGATGAAACAACAAAGTTTAGTAATACCTTTTAAAAACTTTCCAATTAATCATAGGCTTGTGCAATTTCCTTCATTTTTTTGTGTAAATTTATCACGCACTGATGAATTATGTGTAGTTTTTCAAACAAAGTCTCATTATTGCAATTGTTTCTTTTCGTGTAATTTATTCATTTTAAAAAAGTCTAAGGGGTTACAACAATGAGTTTGGAAAATTCACGGGTTAGAACACTAGACATGTTAGGGTTATCACTTTGACGTTTATTAATTATAAGTTCAAGCATTAATTTACGAATTTCTACAAAGTGGGCTTACCTTGAATCAGAGTCAAAAAATTATTTTATGATTATATTACTATCAAACCCCCCAATTCATCACACAACTTACTTTTTTCTCATTTTTTATTTTGAAAAAAAGTAGATTACAAATTATAATATACACAAATTTATCCTCTTCAATTTGCTTATTCTCCTACTTATGAATAGAAACAAAAAAAAAATAAGGGAGGACTGTATTTATGTTTATGATTTTATTGTTTATTTTAAGTCGTATTTAAAATAATCCATTTACGTATATTGTGTTAGTCAATTTTTTTTAAATAGAACTTTCAATAATGAGACTGAACACTGAATGTGCATGAGGAGGCCTTGCTGGGTAGCAATTATTGAATATTATTGGATAGACATTTAAATAAAGTTTTTGTAATTCTTATGTAACTACATTGGCTAAAACAAGAAATAATAGAGTAAAACAATAAATTTGAATATCACGGGTTAATAACATATAATATGTACTAATATAATGACACCTCTACATTGTAGACATTCCTTTAATTTAAGACTAAAAATTTCTCAAATAACTATAATTTATTTTAGTCTTGATTAAGTTTCATTGGGTTGAATCATTATTAAAATACCAGTAACTTATATTAAACCTTTTAGATAGAACCTTTGTTATTTGCACGGGTATAAATCTAGTTTTAAATTAATTCAGTTTATTTTCATTCACAAAAAAAAATAGAGCCAACTCAATTGGTAAGTATCTCTTTCGGTTCCAAAAAGGGAATAAATCTTGCACCCTAGCGCAAAAAACGTCTTTGTCGATAGTGGATAAAACGAGGCGTTTGTATCCAAAATTCCTTTCTTGCAGAATAATATTTCCAGGAATTGGTAAATTGGTACTAGCTTATTCGGTTTAGCTTCAGCATTCAAGCATAAAAACTTAATCAGTAGCCATTTGCGATTAAATTAAAGGAGAGAAAGTGAGAGAGAATGGCATGCACACACGATCATAGCTGCGAAGATCACAATTGCTCTTCTGATTGGTCTCTTTACAAACACATCGACCTCCCTAAGGTTCTTCCTTTTACGTTTTCATCATTTCCTTCTATTTCATATAATTTTCACACTTAACTGTTGTTTATGATCACCCATTACTGTTTATTAGTTCTCTCTTTGTTCTATAAAATACCCAATTAAAAAGTTCTTCTCTTTTCCGCTTCCAATACGTTAATCTTTTCGTCGAAAAATATTCCATTGTTGCAAGTAATTCGTTACCGAGGAAGTATTTCATAGAATTCTGATACTTAACTGTTGGTTATCATCACCCATTACTGTTTATCATTTCTTTTGTGCTATAAAGTACCCAATTAATCTGCTTCTCTTCCTCAACACCTTGTGTTAGCATCAGTAAAATGTGTTTTTTCTGAGCGTCATCATGCTTGATTAATTATTTATTTTTAGTTTCCTGTGAAGTTGATGAGGTATATAAGTTTAGAATCATAAATTGTGTTCTGGGTCATTGATACTCGAGGGTGGGGATTTGAGCCCGACCAATTGGTTAGCGGACAAAGTGAGCGACTACTATGCTAAGACCAACTTGGTTAATGTTAATGTTAATGCTCCTAGACCTAGCTTAAACTTGGTGCTTTCATCAAGAGTTGTGAATGTGGAAGAGCCTCTTTTTGGACCGAGGGTATCAATTTATCAAGTTTCGAGTGTCACTTTAGTGTCCGGAATGGTGGGTCGTGTAATCTGGCTTGTTCAACGTATCCGTTCTAAGTATCCAACCTAGTGTTTCGCTCATTGGGAACTCGATATATGTTTAATACATGACTAACATGCATTTTGGAGTTTTCGCGGTCAAGGTTGAGATGGATTTGCTATGGATTGTAAAAGGAATTAGGTTTGATCAAATGACATATTAGAATAATAATCCATGTAAGTGATTAGGATTGCATTATCTATATGACTCTTGAGGAGTTAATAAGCTAACCATCTTGTGCCTTAGAAATTTCAGGAATATGGGTGACTAATTAAGGTGTGTCTCACAGTGGAAATTTCGAATGAGTAGTTTGTAATTTGCACTAATGTGTTGTGAAAGAGTACCAACATCATGTTTACACACTCAAACAGCCATGTGAAATTGGTAGGAATACTTCATCCTTTGGGAAAAAAGTTATGCTTCCTCCGTTTTTTTATTTATTGTAACATATGGGCTTGGCAGTTGGCACACAAATTAAGGAATGAGCAAAAGTGATGAAGATGGGATACTCGTGTGGTTATAGGAAAGGAAGAGAGATAAAGCTCACACATGGGTGTTAAATGATTCCTAAAATGAAATTGTAGCAATCACGTGAGAATGTGACACTTCCGGAAAAGGCAAATGGAGCAGTTTTTAAAAAACAAATGAAGTTTTGATAGCAGATTACAAGCGAAGCCACTAATCTTAAGATATTAGAAAACCAATGGATTATAAGTAGTTTGAAGTTTGCCTGGGGAGTGGAGAATCAATAGGATTGCGTGAAGTTATAAGGGTTCACTAGATTTGAAAAGGGTGAATCAATAATTTGAAGCACATAAAGTTCTGTACTTCTGTAGGCCTCTTTTATCTCCCCTTCTTTATGTAAAGAACTGTGGGCATAAAGATTCTATTTTGACATATTACATGCAAAGTGGACCCTCGTATGATAAACACTAGGGAGAATATTGCAGTAATTAGAGTAGTTGTATAATGCACTTGTTTCAAAGATCATTCGAATTGAATACAGTTGCTAGATTTGTACATAGCCTTAATTAAATGATCCGAATGTCAACATCAAATAATGTGGCATATGCTTTGCCTGTGAAAGTGTGAATGACTCTAAGGTTGTCACTTGGTAGTGCCATGAGGTCGATGCCACTTGATAGACACATTTAGGCTGCTTGGCTTCAGTTTTGGTTTATCTTAAACTTGGAATAACTCCTCACTCGAATATTGCTACACTGCTCACTTGTCCATAAATGTAAAAGTTGTAACTACAGGCTTTATGCAGGTGTCTGCGCTGAATGAAGCTGTTCCAGGAAGTGTCAAGTCAGTTTTCAGATCCTGGGAGCAACGTCTAAACTCTGCCGGGGTAATACATCAGAATTTATTGTTGGTGATGTTATAGCACATGGACCTTGCTGTTTAATTCACTTTTGGCTACTGTGTTCAAGTATCAATTTAGGTTTACTAGGCACTAGTATCATACCAAGTATTACTATTTCGAATTGGCTTAGCATGTATTTGCTTTAAAACTCTCGATCTCTTTTACTTTTATGCTTTCATGTTCGAAGCACAAATATCTTCAATTATTGGGGGTGGCGTTGCTGAGTTCTCTTTGTTGTAATGCTTTGAAAATATGACAAGCAGGTGTTCCTTTTCCTTAGTTTTGCTGGAAAATGTAACTCTGTCCTTTGATTTTTCTGAGATGGGGATGATGCACAAGAGGTTCTTGTGGCACCAATGATGTGCCTCTACTGCTAAGAATCTAGTAGATGAACCATCTTTTATTTTTTCTTCATTTTCTTGTTATCTAGTAGATAAACCATCTTTTATTTTTTTTTCATTTTTTTTTGTTTGGCATTCACATTTTTTCCTAACCTTGTTAGTATATAGTATACTACCTTCTGGTGTGTGTTTTCTTCCGTTGGGTTAAGACGTTTTCAATTTTCATTGATTCGCTGTATCTTTCTTTCGTTCATAGTATTATTCCTGTGACAGTTTTTGTTGTACCTATCATTAATGCATCTAATGAAGTCTAATATAAGTCTTCTTATTGCACTAGGCATTCTTGGAAAGCAATGACGGCGATCCTGAATTGATTGTTTTCATTCCGTAAGTAACATTGGATTTTCTCGTGGGGTTTTGCTGTTAGACTGTTTATGCTGATTATGGAAACTTCACTGTCAGATTTACTTCTGATGTCAAGATCAAGAGCATATCAATTGTAGGTGGTGCTGATGGAACAAGTCCTTTGAAAATGAGAGCGTAAGCTTATTTCATTCAGTCGAATGCTGTGGGTTTTGCTTTTGCTGACTGGGGAAGTTTTAAAATTTTTGTATACAAAGAATTTCAGCTCATATGGTGATAGATTTATACGTCTTTCCACTATGAGGTCCCGAATAAAAAAATGAAAAGAAATAATGCACTTATTGCTGTCCTTGATCGGGGAAGTAATAAGCTATTACCCAGCTACTCTAGAAGAAAATGGAATCTACTGCATAATGGCGTACGAATTTTCCCTCATTAGAAGTCACTTTTTCAGTAATTAGTTGATCGACACTGACCTTCTCTAGGCTGATAGGCAATATCCTTGATCGTTTGATCCTTGGGGAGAAATATGAAGGTTAAGGTTTGCCAAGAATTGGTTAGTGGTGGATTGAGGTGTATTTATCGCTGAATAAGGGAAAGAGAGAAATCTTTGGGTTCCAATAATTCCTAGTGAGAGTTTTACACCAACTTGTCCGAGCCTTTGATGCCAATCAGCGAAGTGGTTGTCTCTGTCGATATGTAAAAGAATGGTCTGCTTCTCTTGTTACGGTATAGTTAAACCTTTTGTCGGGTTACTGCTTCTGTTTCTGTCATCAAATATAGAATGCGAGGAGGATGAAGGAACTGAGTCATTTTTAAGCTATCATCTATGCTATAACAGCCTTCTTGTATGAACTTGCGTCAAACTTTCTCACTTTTGCCTTGTGGTGTAAGTTGTTGTGATTTACAAATGTATAGATCAATCATCGAAAGATACTGTATTTCCAGGCGAAGCAAAGTCTGCAGTTTGATTATGTTATCATATGACTATGACTTACAGCAATCCGATTGAGAAGTAGTTTTGAGTTCTTTACGTAAAGCTAGCTATTTATCCATAGAAGACCACCGAGATGTTTCAAATCTCAAAACATTACACCTGCAGTCTGTATTTAATCTTACACCTAAGGCTACAACATTGTGGATCGTAATTCATAAGTGAATTTGCAAGCAACCGAAACACATAGGTGGTTTCACTTGGGTTCCGTTGAACTTTTCTGTGAATATTCATTGGCTCAAATGCCGTCATGCTTCATTAGTTTTTGCATCTATTTCTTTGTAGCTATACTTATATCTATGATCCTTTAAACTACCTTTAGGTTCATCAATCGAGAGGGCATTGATTTCTCTGATGCTCAAAGTATGCAACCTGTTCAGGTATCCTATACGTTAAAGGCCAGATGTATGTTAATATGCTCTCTTTCTTTTCTTTTTCCTGACCCAACTCGTCTTCTCACAGGAATGGGACTTGGCTGAGAACCTGCAAGGAGTATTGGAATATCAAACAAGGTGGTAATCTTGCTACTTTCTCCCCTTTATAGTCCAGCTGTTTGTTGGCTAGAACCAAAGAGATGCGTTCTGTCTTCTCACTCCTGTCACTTTTTGCTACTAAAGCAAATAGTTTTCTTCTTTTGACTCGTGAATGTATTCAGCCTCATGAATAAAAAGACTAGCTCAACGAAATGCAATCTATTTCCTCTTTTCTGCATCATTTACCTAATATTGTCTCGTTTCTCATAAATACATAGACGGATAGACCGAGCCAGTGACCCATTTTTCGCACCATATACTCTGGTGTGTGCATAGACTTGACACTCAAGAGGCAAGGCCCCTTCTTGCTGTCTCTATGATCATCAAAGTTTTGCTGGCCCTTTCTGACATGTGTGAAAAGCCTGCTTTTCTGCTGTTATTACCAAGCTAGATCTCGCTTAACCTCTTATTTTCCCCTTTTTTCTGTCCATCTCTTAGCAGTGGAGTCTTTTGGACACCACAGGCATTACCAAGCTGTCCATGATATAAGTCGGGTTCACAGCCAATGATTTGACACAAACCTAGATTCGTACCAAGTCTGATAATATGAATGAAAATGTCCATTGCTGCATGACTGTGACTGGGTTTTTTTTTACTATAAGTGATGGTCTGTTAAGTATTGGTACAGCTGAAAGCTCCACTGACTGCTAATAAGGAACTCGGCTGCTTCCTTGCGTTGCTTGCTATTGCTTTGTCATTAAAAGCGCTAACGTTGCTTGAGGCTATGTGTACAGATATTCAAAATTTCAGAGTGTGGGCAATTTGACTTTGCACTTCCCTGACAACTTTGGTGCGGACACGTGTCAGATACATTACATTGGCTTGAAGGGTGAAGCAACTCAGGTATTATTGCTGGCAAAGATACAGACAGTATATCTACCAATGGCTTATTTTATTTATATTTCTTTACTTGACCAAGGATATTTTTTTCCACAATGGATTTCAGCTGAAGAGGGATGTTGCGGTGAATATTGTCTATGAACTTATGCCAAATCCTTCTGATCACAAGTATGTTTTCCTCAAATTTTGCAAATTACTAACATGGACAAAGATGATGTCTTCCCAAGAATGCTAATAGATATATTCTTGTGTTTTCCTTATTAAATTGTCTTCCCTTACAGTGCATTTCATAGCCAATAATAAATGTTGGTAATAGGACTAATTCTATATGTAAATTTATGAAGAAAGTCTGATGCTTATGCCCCAAGGAATGAAATTTTATCCCCAAACGTGTGTTGATGAATTTCTGCTAACAATCAATACCACAAGCATTACGCCCATGGACTTCATGATGAAACTTCCTTCAAAATTTACCTATAAATACATTACCATTTCCACTATTAATTACCGCCAACTAAGTAAGCCGTTTATGGTCTTGAATCATGGGCTTTCAAATTGTGAAAGTTATGCAAGTAAATCAAAGCGGGATGTAAATGGAATCATGTAGGTGTCAATTGAATCTTGTCTGGACTGGATAGAACCTAGCGAGTATGAGAAACATGATGCTGTACACACATTGGCAACTATTTCGTGACTTGTGTGTTGCCTTCTCAATTCATTCTTAATCTTATCCAGGACGCGTGCTGAGACTGGAGGTGGTGTTTCAGAAGTGTAATGTAGCCTGTATGCCTCAGAATGCTGATATGTTTGCCTTCTTACTGCACTACTTCAACACAAAAGAGCCTGAAACTGAGTGATGGTCATCAGGTCATGCTATCAACCGCAGTTGATTTCTAATGCACTGACAGATACTGTACATTATATAAAGTCTAGGAGGATTTGGTTAATGCCTCTCTTAGTACCTTTTGGTGCTTATGTACCAAAAATTAACAATACCTGTTACGGAGAAAAAGTAAAGAAGTGCTTATTCAGGATGGTTCTTCCTCCTTCAGGATCTATGTTTGTTGTACAATATCTGCCCTCTTCTCTTTTTCGAGCTCTCGTGTACTTATGTTGATAAGGTTCCCCTTTTGAGACTAGCTATTTAATGGGAAAATACATTATACTTAAAACTGTCTTTGGGACTCAACCATCCGCTTAAACTTTTGAGACTAGCTGATGAGGCATGTGTAATGAGGCATGTGTTCTTGCACTGCATCCACATGAATATTTCTTGTATTTTCCCTGCACTCGCTTTTTTCATATCTCCTAGTTGGAACCTTTTTTAAAATTATTTTTCTTCCATGCGAACTTGCTGTAAATTTAATATTGTGAAACCTTAAGAACCCAAATTCATTTTTGCAGCAAAACTTATCTTTTTTTTGTCAAAGTCACTATCTAATAGCCTCTCCTTCTCCCTCTATTCTCTCTCAAGCCCCAATCTTTGTATTTTTACTTCTTTCTCTTTACTTTTTTGCTTTTTAGTTTCGAATAACGATCTTTTCTTCTGTGTGGAACTTTTCTCCCTCGAAAGATAGGGTTTTTCTTTTCTTTATTAGACTTTTTGTGTTTCTTAAATTACTCTACCAGATTCAAGGTCAGATGAATTGCCGTAAAATTGGTTCGTTGATAAATAATTATGCTGGATTACAACGGTTATCGAATTTTCAAATTTATACAGATGATCCAAATAATAATTGTCCTCACAGGTCACAGATACATCAAATCGTCAGATTGTCTCTCCCAAAAAATTGTAAATTCCAGAGATATGAGAGCGGGATGCTTCACAGTGCAAGATTTACTCAACGATTGTAGTTTTCGTGATGGAAACCTTTATTTGTTTCATTTTGTAATCTATTTGTTAGTTTCAATTTTCTATTGTACATATCATATGACTCTTTATTAATGAAATGAATTTACTTTTTTAAAAAAAGTCACTATCTTAATACTTTAAATTAGCCTTTTTTACTATGGCAACTCCAATATGATCATCTAATAAATCGCAACCCCAGAATGATTTTTTGTAATTTAAATATGGATTTACATTAAATTTATCGTGAATTCGGTCCCTTACAAATTTTGCACATATTGCCTACTGTATTTTTATTATTTGAAAATGAATAATATTTTTCCTGTTATGGTACTAAATCGTAAAAAAGTTTCAAATCAGGATTTCACAAAAGTACATAGAAGTACGCTCTATTATCCCCTTTTTTAGTGTTAACCTTTTAAAATTTTATCATAGTCTATCCATAACGAATGAGAGTATTTATCATAATTCGGATGATGAGTTAAAACTATTTTTTTTTCATTGGTCATTTTGAAGTCTCCAAATATACAAATATTAGACTTTCAAATGAGTTATGATAAAAAATAGTCTTAACAACTATAATATGTGGGCAGACCATCACTGTCCACTCTAAGACTTACTCGAGGGCCAATGTAAGAAACAAAAACATTATCTAAAATTACTATAGATTCAATGTCTATATATTAAAATGTAAATAAGAGTTGAAATCCGTCATGTGTCACCAACGCTCTATGATGACACTCTATGCACTTCATTATCATATATATTAAAAAAATGTCTTAAGTAAAAAATTCCAACTTACACCCAAAGTATTTAAAAAAAAAGCTTCA
This sequence comes from Patellifolia procumbens, assembly GCA_947645195.1. Lineage (NCBI taxonomy): Eukaryota > Viridiplantae > Streptophyta > Magnoliopsida > Caryophyllales > Amaranthaceae > Patellifolia > Patellifolia procumbens. Next base: position 291,586 of record CANSGD010001469.1, on the reverse strand, counting down.
ACCACCACTCTAATATACTATTATTGCTTATATTATCAAAATCAATGATTATATATAAGTAAAAATTAAGAGTTAAGTTGTAACTTTTAAAATCCATATTATAAACGAGACAATTTTTCCATATTTTTATGAGAAGGTATTAGGTCAGACGCGTCCGACCATAACATTTGGTCGGACGATTTTCAGTTGGTTTCATTTTTGTTTCAGTTGGTTTCATTTTTGTTTCACTTGGTTTCAATTTTTGTTCAGTTGGTTTCAAAAAAAATTCAGTTGGTTTTTTTATTTCAGTTGGATGTCTTTTAAGTTCAGTTACTTATCATATTGTTTCATTTACGTGTTTTAGTCTAACTGAAAAAAAGGTAGTAAATGAAAGCAAGTTAGAAGCAAATGAAAAAAAGGGGAGTAAATGAAAGTAAGTTAGAAGCAACTGAAAAAAAAGGAGTAACTGAAATAAAATAAACTACAACTGAAACAAAATAAACTCCAACTGAAAAACCATTCTAAATTGCTTCTTCACCTGCTTCTTCACCCAAACCATTCATCTTCTTCACTCGACACTTCGACATCAATGGCAAAAAACAGAAATAATACCATACAATTCAACATCAATCAAACACGCACAACCTCGACCAAAACAACCCCAAGCCACGGCATAGCACAGCCATCACCACCGCCTATAGCAGCCGGCGAATGGGGAAGGAGGTGATGTGTTGATGTGGTGGCGGTAACCTCTGTTGGAGGAGGTGATGTGCCGGCAGAGACAGAGGACGCCGGCGGTGGGGAGGGAGGTTTAGAGATGCTGCCGCGCCGTTCTCGCCGCTTCGTCCGACGAAATATATTGGGTCAGACGGTCTGACTCAATAGTTTCACTATTTTTATTTAGTGATAAGCTTTTTCACGCTATGACATTAGTTCTATTTTCAACTATTAGCATATTGTACAAATTTCTAAGTATCAGCCAAATATAAGTACAATTCATATAAAAATCACGTATCAATCTGTATCATTAACATTTGAATATTACTTATCAGCTACTTTCAGTTCAAGTCAACTAGTTTTAGACGAAGAAAACACGTGACATAGAGACGCCTTAGAATATTTGTCATCTTCCCGACCTCATATCATATTCCCGTAATCCTGTTAAAAGGATTCCTTTTTACTAGTTTTTTTGAACTTACTACCTTAAAAAGAATTGAAAAAACCATAAACGGCGCGGAATGCCCCACGAAGTTAGGGTTTTCACATTTTTATAACTTCAAATTACTCTATTCCTCAGTTCCTCTTTTCTTATTCACTCTACTCTGCAAATTCTCTTCCATTTTTTCTCCTTCACTAAAACCTCAAACTTTCCTGTAATAACAATGCAATCTGCTTGTATAGCAGAAACTGCATCAATGGTGGCTTCAATTCAACACCAATCATCTTACACCAAAACACCCCCTTCTCAATTCCCTCTAAACGGGTCGAATCATTTCAGTTTTAGTTATAATTCTATCCATTTCCCCAAACTCGCCCGTTTCTCTTTTGCTTCAAATAGTTTAGTCACTGGTAGACCACCTTCATCTGTCTCTGTTCCATCTCCTGATATTTCAGGTTTCATTTCTTTCTTTTTATTGTTGTTACTATTTCATTGATTTAGTTAATGATTGTATTTCGATATAGAGGCCGAGTCTATATAACATTTCACTTTGATACGATAACGAGTGCTTTTAATATGCTGGGAGTGTGTTGATTTTATGAAAATTTAGAGCAATAAAAATGGTTTTTTTTTTTTTTGTGTGGATTATGCTTGGAGAGTTATGATGAAATTGTTAGCTTTGAATTAATATGCTGAGCTGATAATCTGATAAACTGATAATGATCGTTTTTGAAAAATATGTTATTATGCTCTGGATGAGTTTACGATGAACAATGATATTCTGAATGTGGATATTCTTTTGGAGTTAGTTTTGGTTCTTTTGTGATAGATATTCGAATGATACGTTGTCGTGGTTGATGAATTTTTATTTGGCTTATCATTTCATTGTAACAATTGTTGTTTTGATTGTATTGTTTTTAGTTAGTAGCCATCTTTTACTATAACGGGTTAGTGGACGGGTTTAGGAGTATTGAGGTATTTGGAAGTTGGTCTTTTTCACTGAATAAAAAGGAGTTTCGTAGTTTTTGTGAATTGTTATATTTCGATTGTGTTTGATTGCATGTAAACCATAACATGTTTTGGTCATAGCCATAATTTGGACATGTACAGTGAAATTGGTTTGGATATCGCCCAATTTCACTATCCAAATTACGGCTATGACTAAAACATGTTATGGTGCTGTCTAAAAACTAAAAATAACTATAACTAATTTTCGTATGGAGGTTAAGCAAATTAAACAAAGAAAGTTAAGTAAATGCCAAAATAATCATTGCTGACGTGGTCAAACGTGTAGTTCACATTAATCAACTACCATGGCCTTTTTTAAAGAAGTCTATACTAAAATTTTCAGATTATCTGGCGGCTGTTTTCCTTCTGCATTACTTGATTGATCTCTTGATTTGAGTAAGGCTGGTGCAGATTCAAAAGTTTAGCTACTTTTGATTTTAAGGCACATATTGTTCTGGAATTAGCTTCTCATAGTATGTTCTTTCTGGTCGTCAATAGATGTGGCGGAGTTCTCATCGTAGTGATTTTCTATTATGAGCATGTGATAACTGATACACTAAGCTTTTTACTCTTCCAGCATCACATTATCTTAGTTTGAATGCCCTGAATGAGCGGAAACTTTTTTTTGGCTTTGACTGCTCTTTGGTCAGTTATCCATCAGATACTTCTATATCTCTGCAGACTTCCGCAACCATAAACTTATATATTGTGAATAAGCTGTGTAACAAGTTATTGATATAATAGACATTTTTTTAAGCATGCATTTTTCTGGTGCATTTCAGATGATGGAAGCATCTTCAAAGATGATGAGCTGACCAATGTTGATCCAGAAGTATATGGCATCATTGGAAAGGAGAAGGAAAGACAATTTAGAAGTCTGGAACTTATTGCATCAGAAAATTTTACATCTAGAGCTGTCATGGAGGCTGTTGGTTCTTGTCTCACTAACAAATATTCTGAAGGATTACCGGGTAAAAGGTAAGGCTTGCTGTGAGCAAGTTATGTACGTTTTGCTGTATTGCTACTATGTCTTATGTGCTGGCTCTACTGGAACTCGTCACTTACGACTGGCTCTTGTCCTAGGTATTATGGTGGCAATGAATATATTGATGAGCTGGAAACCCTCTGCCAGCAGAGGGCTTTGGAAGCATTTCACTTGGATGGACAGAAGTGGGGTGTGAATGTTCAGCCATTGTCTGGTTCTCCTGCTAACTTTGAGGTTTACACTGCACTTTTGAATCCTCATGATCGTATTATGGTGAGTTGTTCTCCTGCATATGGGTTTACTAGTGTATTGTCTGCACACTTCTTTGGTTTATTGCTCTTATCTCAATCCATTTCTATTGGTCCAGGGTTTAGATTTACCTCATGGAGGACATTTGTCTCATGGTTTCATGACTCCAAAAAGAAGAGTTTCAGGCACATCAATTTATTTTGAGTCTATGCCTTATCGGCTTGATGAATCTACAGGTATATATATCTTTTTAAAAAGAAGTAGTAACAGTTGTGTTCTTTTATTTGGTTTTGGTTTCTGATCTATGTTATTGGAAGAGAAGGTCTGGTTGATTACGACATGCTCGAGAAAACTGCTACTTTATTTCGCCCTAAACTCATCATTGCTGGTGCCAGTGCGTATCCTCGTGATTTTGATTATCCTCGCATGAGGAAGGTATGTCTTCTTGTATAGCTATGCCTCCTTGGCTGTTTTCATTCACCTCAAGCTGTAATTGATTGTTAGTGTTGTTTCAAATTTAAGATTGCAGATGCTGTTGGTGCTTTTCTTATGATGGATATGGCGCATATAAGTGGGCTTGTCGCTGCCTCTGTTGTCGGAAACCCATTTGAATACTGTGATGTAGTGACAACTACAACTCACAAGGTACATCTGGACTTTTCTTTACTGTTACAGAATTTGCTATTATTCTTGACTAACAATTTATTTAACCCATGAATCTGAATTGCTGTTAAGTATTGTAATGCACCAGAATATATTGTTTGTAAGATCTCTGGACATGTTATGTCCATATTTTATTGATTAATCAAGGACCATGCTTTGTTTGTAGGTTAAGTGTCTTTTACTCGGTTGTTTCCCTTGGTAGTTTTTGAAACTCATGTTAGGCAAATCATAGTGTAGGGCTTTCCTTCTCCAACAGAGTTTAGGTTTTTCTTGCTCCCAAGTTTCGAGTAAGGCAAATCCTGTATTAAGGGTATTCCATGGGAAGTTGCAAGAAGCTTGTTATAGACCGGGTTTGATGGATAAGGTAGATGATAATGTGAGAAAAAGATTAGTGATAATAGTGGTGATTTAAGAACTTGAAATGGAACTTGGATTAATAGGATGGATATATTACATAAACCCTAAGAATAATACAAGCTAAGTACTACACTACAAAAGATTCATTCTCTCATTAATTTTTATGATGATCCCCTTTCTCTCTACTTAGCTCTTTTTATAGATAAGTTATCCCTAAAACCTCAAAACCCTAAATTATTATAAACTACCTTAAATACCCTTCACCTAGTAATATCGATTCATTACAAAGCTATAGTTTATCCTAAAATCCATAGTTTGAAACCCCCGCCTCCAATGTTTTGGGGAGCTGTGGAGTGGTTCATCTAGATCTCGTCGTTTGGAAATGGACAGCAATCATGCATTTCTGATTAGGTGGTATGAAAGTAAGGACCAACTCACTCCAATTTTGCAAATTTTTCTTCCTTTTTCTAAATAAAAATACCCCGCTTTTTAAGTCCTCCACGCCCCTGAGTTCTTGGCATTGAATTCCAAACACTTCTCCATTACCATGGAAAAGTTTATATCTTTCGACCTGGGATAAAAGTGACCTTAACCTTGTTCTCTCCGCCCTGCATGATGAACAGCATCTTGCACATGAGTTGTACCTGCAAAGTTTGTGGATCAGGATGTTTTTGCTTAAGCCTGTACTTCATGTCAAACTGGCGTGGTTCATATGTTTCCTGACAAGTCTATTGCTTGAGCAAAGGCCTGTGGAGTCACAAAACTGAGGCCTAAGCTTATATTTTCTTAATATGTGGTGACAAATCACGGGGAAGTGACCTTTTCGTTTTGGCTAGAAAGTTAAGGGGGTGGTTTGGCAATTGGCCGGTAGGGCTTGTGGTGGCTTGTTTGACCGGCTGTGTAAATTTTGACTGTTTATAAAAGTGTTTGGTAAAAGTGGTTGTAAATGTTGGTTGTTTAGTACAAAATGGAAGCAACAACCAAAAGGAAACGCAAATAGTGGTGAAAGCGACTTTTGGCTCAGCCACTCCAAAAGCCATTTACCAAACACTTTTTTTTGGCTGTTTGACCACATACAAAAACCAAAAGCCAATGTAAAAGTCACTCAAAAGCCATATGCCAAACACCCCCAAGGTCTTATGTGCTTTTAGCTTATACCAAATTACTCAGCAAATTGTGCATGATGTGTTCTCTCGCAACTTTCCAAATCATTGCAATATTATGCTTCTCCTTACTCGACTTGTTATGTTTTCCAGTCACTACGAGGGCCTAGAGGCGGAATGATCTTTTACAAGAAGGATACGATATTGGGAGTTGATCTAGAGTCTGCTATTAATAATGCCGTCTTTCCTGGCTTACAGGTGAGGTGTTATTGGTGTTTGAATTTATCTGTTTTCTTTTTGCCTGCTGTATATCTCCATCTTGTAGCTGTAGAGCATGTCACCATTATCTGAATTGCATGATTATTTTGCAGGGTGGCCCTCATAACCACACCATTGGAGGACTAGCAGTTTGCCTGAAGCACGCGCAGTCCCCAGAGTTTAAAACATACCAAAATAATGTAACTACCTTATTCTATGATCAGATACTAAGAAGTTGTCTAGATGCCAATCTGTTGTGCTGATATTCAGGGGCTTGTGGCTTGCAGGTGGTCTCAAACTGTAGAGCTCTTGCAAGTCGATTGGTTGAATTGGGGTACAAACTTGTCTCTGGTGGGAGTGATAACCACCTTGTTCTAGTTGATCTAAGGCCATTGGTGAGTTGCCAAGTTCTTAAACTCTGTTCCTAAGCTCTTTTCAGCTCCTAGTTAGATTTTACTTCCTCCATTTCTTTTTTCTGGCAGCACGTCTAATTACGCACCATTCATATGCTAACTTTGACCATGATTATACTATAATATACAAAAACAAATGTGAGATGTTGTTGGATTTGTCACTTATATTATTTAAATAATAAGTTTCTATAAACCTCACAGATAAATTATTAAAGATATTAAATATCCAAGTTGTGCGTTGGTAAACGTAAAATATTAAAGTGTTGCAACGAAAAAGTGATGGAGGAAGTATCAATTTAATTGTGTTAAACTTTGAACAGTTAAGCGTCATCATCACTTCATTGGCTGTGTCTTTGATCAGAATTTTTGTTAGAAACCATCCTTAATGGCCCTATGGCTATCCTATCTTACCTTCTAATTTTATCTATTTAATTTCTTTAATTGCAATAGTATCCGGCCATAGATAGGGTAGTTGGGGGAGAAAAGGGGATCCCAACCCAAAACAGCCATTTGGATTTGTAGTTGAGAGTCTTATCCAGAATAAAACCACCACAATACCTTAAGTACGGGGTTGTTAAGAAATAAGCCGCTACCCTCATGGTTGGTAGGTGGGAGCTCTGTTATCGAGCTCCACCATTACGCTTTACAATCTCGCCTTTTGTTGATCTCAGTCATTTTCTTTTTTAGGGAATTGATGGTGCTCGAGTTGAGAAAATCCTTGATATGGCTTCTATTACACTAAATAAGAACTCTGTTCCTGGTGAGTACCTCAAAACTTTTCATTTATGTTTTCGCTCTCTCCTTCTGTTGACTGCTTCAGACTTTGGTGCTAAAATCTTGCGGTATTGTATGTATGTAGGTGATAAGAGTGCCCTAGTACCTGGTGGCATACGTATTGGGTCCCCTGCCATGACAACCAGAGGGTTCAAAGAGAGCGAGTTTGTTGCGACAGCGGATTTCATTCATGAAGGTGTTCAAATAGCTCTTGAAGCAAACAAATTAATTCCCAAAACAAAGCTTCAAGAGTTTTTGAAATTTGTGGCATCTCCTGATTTCCCCTTACGCGATCGTGTCTCGGACCTCCAGAGAAGAGTTGAAGTTCTGACCACTCAATTCCCATTGCCTGGATTGTGAGGCAATTGATGCTATCGACTTTTATACAATCTCCTTGAGGCGAAGGAAGTAGCTTATACCCAAATGATCCACAATAAGATAGAAACATTGATTCTTGTGGTGATTCGTATGATCAGTGTTTGTATGCAACTTGTATAATGTTTAAGCGCACAACACAACTTATTTTGTACCATCCCTTTTATGAAGAAGGGTTATCAATTATCATTATAAATTTTGTCCATATGTTTTAACTTCTGTGGTGTCTTCAGAATGAACTGCATTTTAGCCACCCGATGTTAAGTTTTTCTACTTCTGTTTTTTTTATGAAATGGAGTCCTTCAATTCAGAAGTCTAGTTATTCAAATTAGTTGGGCAGAAATTTAGCCAAGCAATGGTGTAACAAATGAGTAACTAGAAAATAGCGTAGGATACACCATTCCCTTAGTTTTCCTTGTATCTTTCAGGAAAAAAAAAATTGAGTAACTAGAAAGTCTAGAACAACCTCGAGTATGCTTATTTGTTGAGATCAGAATAAACATGCTTAGAGTTCTATTTTATTCACGAGTGACAACATTTTGTTTGATTTAACTGTGTTATTTTCTAGAGAAAAGAAAGGATAAATTGTTAACAACTACCTAATAAAAACCACCTTTTGAGAATAACTAGTTAATGTAACACTTTTTATAAACAACTACGAAGTACTTTACTTAACGTTCCGTCAATGCCCCATTATTATGACCCTTCACATTTGACAATTCTATTACATGGACCCCACCCTTTTTTTTTTTCCATCCATTTCATTGTCGAATGACTAAAAATATACCCTTTTAACGCGCCTAAATATGCGTTTTCACATTCCTCCTTTGGTAATAACTCGCCACCTTTAGTTCTCACCCATTAGAACATAACATGTAGATCTTCACCATCAATCACCATCTTCAATTACTCATCATCTTTACTTATTGAACGAGCTTCCGGTTGGCCTTCCTATCTTCCTTTTCGGAAATAGCATATGTGGTACAAAGAACACAAGTTTGACACACTCTCATTTGGGGTCAGAAAACTGAAGAAAAGCAGGGGCAAGTTGAAAATAAAGCACCAACTGGTGGTGTAAAGACGTATCAAACTGTTCTTTGAAACCAACAAATCACCATCTTCAATTACTCATCATCTTTACTTATTTATGAATCTTAATTTCGTTTATTTTAAAAAAGCACTGATTTTATAAACCCTAAATCTATTAAATCTCAAAAAGCCTCAATTTTATGAATCTAATTTCAATAATTTTTAAAATTTTCCAAGTTTAATGAACACTAAGCTCAATAATATTTAAGAAATTTAACTCTGCTTTCAAAATAATTTGGTAAAGGAAGCCTGGAAGAATACGAACGTTTTACAAGAAAATATGGCTTGATTTTGAAGTAAATTTCGCTTCCAAAGTGATTTTCGAACTACGTATTACTAGGTAGTCTCTAGGTGTGAGGTCGTTCTAAAGAAATTGTCAAATGGATATTTTAACTTTCGGGTGTAAGTCAATGTTTCATACCGAATGAAAGTACCATTTTGGTAATTGAAAAAAAAACTAGCCAAATTGCCAACTTTAACAAGAATTATCGACAGTCAATTAATCTCCAACATGAGTTGTCTATTTTACTTTTTAGGGTTATCGAAGGGAATAATATTCCTTCAAAACTTCAACACATTATCGAATATACAACTTGTATAATTTCAGGTCAGGTTTATTAAATTATTACAGAATTTTTGGTGCTTGGAGTTGCTATGTTAAAATATCATCTTCCAAGTTTTTGGAGAATACATGTCCAATTTGGAGGAAAAAATTTGATAAATGATCATAGAAGGTTTATTTTACATGTTCCCGTAAACACCATAAATTTGAATTATTGTAAATTGAACATTATTATGAGAGTTACTTTTTATCACAAACCAACCCTCCACACCGAACCTAGTTGAACACCATAAAGCGGAATTATTGTAAATTGAACACCATCATGAGAATTATTTATATATCACAAAACAAATCTCTACATCCGAACCTAATTGAACAACATAAAACGAAATTAGTCTAAACTGAACACCATTATGGGAATTACTTTTTTGGCACCATTTCAGGATAGCGTTAATAAAAGAAATACTTTCTCTATTTCGCAATACTCACAACTTTCTTAGAGAAAAATGTAATACTATAAGATTAATAAATTAATAGATCAATACTAATTACATATTGCAAATATAGCGAAACGGAGGAAGTACGTGGTTTAATAGTTTACGTGAATATATGAGTTTATGTTGACTAAACACAGAAAAGTAGTATTCCGTGTACATTAGGCCTATATCATCAGTACAAACAAGCTCAGCCACAAACCTCCTTACTGTGAGCTATCATTCCCAAATTACTTTCATTACATTATAATCCATTAAAAGTATTGAATTTAGCACTCCATATTTGGTCTTTTTTGATTTTCCACCATAGATGGCTGCTCAAGTATCTTCTCACTTGATTAATAGTCAAAGTTTCTCTCCAAATCGTAATATATATCCATATTCTCAAATAATCTTCAAATCTCCTAAACAATTTCAACTCACAACTCGTAGATTTCCATCCATTGCATGTCAAGGCAATTCTACTTCCTCTGATTCTTCCCCTGTTACGGTAGGTATGTTTCGTTCCTTTAATTTTAACTGTCAATCAAAGTTTTCATTTTTGGAATCTATTTCTTCTTTGTTATGAAGAATAAAGGTGTTAGCTGTTTTATCTGATTGTATTTTTTTTGAGTGTTTAACATTTAGGAAAGTGTGGTTTGCACATAAATAGAAACTTGTTTATCAGTTGGAGTTTCTATTGACTCATACCCTGTGTTACCTAATTTATGTACAAGGTTGGATGTGGGAATGCAATTCGCTACCTTTTTTTGTTAATTTAGCTCAAAAATTCATCATTTGTCCGACTAGGGTCTATTCTCCTCAACTTATCTGAACTTATTAGTACTTATCCGAACTTGAGAGGATCAAACATTATTAGTGCTTATTTTAGTGATTTGAAGTTGAGCATGTTTGGCAACATATAAGGTGTCTTAAATGATAAGGAGCTTACTTAAATGACAAGGAGCTAACTTAAATGACAAGGAGCTAACTTGAATGATTAGTATTCTTTGTCAACTACTCCCTCCGTCCCATAATATAGTGCTTGTTTCTCATTTTTCACAAAAATTAAGGTTAGACAAAACACCAATGATTAAAGTACTTGTGACAACAAAACAACAAATTTAAAGAGGTAAAGTAGGGAGAAAAGACAAATATAATAATGACAAGTACATAAGAAAAGACAAATATAATAATGACAAGTACATAGAAAAGGGATATTTTAGAATAAAATACTTTGGGAGGACCATTTTTAAGTACTTTATGAGGGTATGTTAGGAATTTAGCACCTTTCAAAAATGGAAACAAGAAGAACATTTTGGGACACCCAAAATAGAATACAAGCACTATATTATGGGACGGAGGGAGTATATGATATAACAACTTTTCTAAAGAAGGTGACTTAATGTTTCAAAATAAGGTGACTTAATTTTGCACTTCTGAACTCTAATATCAAATTTCAGCTACCTTTTTCAATTCATTCCGACAAACGACTTACTTTTCAGGTACTTTTCATTCAATTAACTTATCAGATTCAGCTCTATTTTAGCTTATGTCGCCAAACAGAGCCGTTATATGAACTTATCGACCCTTACTATTACTTATTTGAACTTTTTTTTAGGGGATTACTTATTTGAACTTATCTAACTTATTGTTGAACAAATTTGGCCCTAATTATGTGATTTTTGTATCATATCATATTTCATGCTCGTTAGCGAATTAGGTAACACTGCTCACTAGTCATATCAGATGGCAAAGGGGTAAACTCTTGTAAGCTGAGATGGTTCAAGGTTTCTATGGAAACTTGGCTTGTGTGGTGTAATCCTACTCCTCGAGTATATATTACAAATTAGATCCGTCCCTGAATATGATTATTACGCTACTGTGTCCAGTTTATTCAGAAGCCAAGATCCATTCGATTTTGGTACATTTGTCCCTATGATTCGTTCTTTGACTCATGTTCTATGTAAACATCATGGTTAACCTTTAGGCCAGTTCGATCACAATGTGGCATGTAGTTCTGTAAAGGAAGTCTCAAGCCATAATGAACTTCATCGTCAAATGTGTGCTCTTCTTCATGGGTTTTCATCACCACTCAAGCTTGACATTGTTTGAAGTCTTGATCCTTTTCTTATATATAATTAAAATCAATTAATCAGTAAAAGAGTCATATAACATCTATAATAGAAATCAAGACTAGCAAATACAAAACAAGTTGGACGCAGTCTTGGTTTTTGTTGTGATGAAGGTTGATTTTCGACATTTGACTGTGTGTCTATTGCTTATCTCTAATTGTCCTCTTTTCTCATATATTTAATCTTGGTCCAGGAGATCAAGCCACCTGCCGAACCTAGTTCAGTCGATGAGAAAACTGTTGTGGCTTCTTCCTCTGATGCTAGCTTTCCTGAACTTCCAAACAAAGAAGTGAATAAGAGGATAGCTGTGCTTTCCACTGTTGCGGCTTTAGGGCTTTTCTTATCAACACGTCTAGATTTTGGTGTTTCCTTGAGAGACCTTACTGCCTTGGCATCACCATATGAAGAGGTTTGTCTTTTCTTAAGTTGTCTTCTAACCTTTTACAGCTTTGTGCACCAATGCTAAAACAATGATTAGTACTTCATAGAGCAACAGTAAATAGAACTATTTTTAGATGAAACTTGGACAACGTTAGGCTAATTATGCTCTGAAGTGTTTAAGCTCAAGTATCAGTGTTGAATGTTACGTCGACACATTGAATGGGTGTGGACACTTGGAAACTTGAATTCTGCCAATGGGGGAAACTAATACTTTCTTATTAACGTGTATATATAAGACAAAAGAAAGTAACTTTCCCGTGTCCATATCTTAACTTTCGACACTCACAACCGTTTCTCCATATCTTCAAGTGAAGAATTTTCCATGTCAAACTTTTGGTTCCATACCCGACTCTAACCTCGCGTCCAAGCAAGTGTGTTTCTTTTTCCACTCTACAAATGGAAAATCAAATCCAATCATCAATGACAAAGTGTTTGCAGAATTTAAGTGCATTGCTCCTTAATATAGATAATAAGTTAGAAGTTTTGTGTATTGGTGAAATAAAGCTATAATATGAGATTTTGTTGGTACGAAAGTTCCCTGATTTCTGTAAGATTTTCTCAATCTTTACAAAACAACTGTGATACCCTTATATATGCGAGGATCTGTTTCATTCCAACTTAACTGGGATCATACTCCAAATGCCATTAGCTAATCACAACTTTACACCTAGCAGTACTAAACAGAATAGGAGTAGACAAAAACATAAAAAAAGGAAGTTTACAGGTATCGTACAGCTATCCTTGACCGATGAGAACAGAGCATAGATAACTTGAAGAATTCGTGCTCTGGTTATAACCATGCTCACATTACCATGAGGTCATATCTTCATCTCCTCTCAAGTTGGAAAACGAGGAAAAGACAAGCCCCAACTGAAAAAAACTTATGTAATGCTCACTAAGGGACTTTGTCATAATGTCAGCAGTTTGGAGGAAGGATATTCACAATAGCAGTAGAAAGAATTTTTTCCAATGTGATCTCTTACAAAATGGCAATCTTTGTAAGGTGCTTTCTACACTCATGGAACACAAGGTTCTGTGCAATGTAATGGGTAGCCTTATTAGTATGATAGAGCTTAAAGAGAAATAGTTCTAGATGTGAATTTGTTTAAATCCTCCATAATGCCATCTAGTAGATCGGCTCACTCATGCTTTGACATGCTTCTGTAATCAGCTTCCGCAATGATTTCTGTTTTTTTATGGTCAAAATGTCCCCAAAAGACATGCAGTATCCAATCAATGACCTCCTACGAAAGGCACAGGATCCTCAATCTGCATCAACCAGAATAAGCAGGATAAAATAACCCTAGATCAGTGGTACCCTTCAAGTACCTAATCGCATGCAAGGCTGCTTGCCAATTTGACTTCCTTGGATAAGTCATATTTCTAACTTGATTATTGCACAGAAGAAGAAAGATCTTTCCTACTGAAGCTCGGATATAGAAGTCTCCCTATTGACCTTCCGTATGACTCACCCATTATCTCCCCTTCTGCAACATCCCAATAATCTCGATAAAATAATTTAAATGTGAAAAATTTTAACCAAAATTTTTAGTTATACTTATTTCACTCCTTTGGGAAAAGGGAAGCTAGCTGGTTTATAGTCTTCATGACAAGTATCTCAAAGTATATCTGGGGCAAATTTTCTTTTGCTGAGAAGCGTTGCTTTTTAGCTTATAGACGCTACCAAGAGAGTATCTCATTATCTCAAGTCCTTGATCTTGAAACATCATTTAGCTCCAATTTCAGCCTCTGAATGCACTCTTCATCATCTCTCGTAAGTAGTAGGTTATCCACATAGACTAATCCCACACATAGCTTCCCAATTTATAACCTGTGTAAACTTTGAGTAATCCCCTTTGGATGGCTTAAAAACTTACTGGTCAGCAAAAACCTTTCTAGAAGATTGCTTTACGGTTTAGATTCTTAAATCTCTTAAATCCGCAAACCCTTTCAGGTATACCTTTCTTGTGTTCATGTATTCTTTTTCTAGATTCCCATGCGAAAATGCATTTTTAATTTCTAATGGATACTTCTATTGTTCGATTATAGCTAAAGCTATTAAGATTCTCCAAGCAGCGAAGTGAGAATGTATGCTTATAGTCTTTTCCTTTTTAGTTGCTTGTCGTAATCAAGCCTATCTACATTCCCATCTGTCTTCTACTTTACGCTGTATTTCTATGGCCTTCTTGTCTGGTGGAAAATCAGGAAACTACCATGGTTTGTTCTTCTCTAAGGCCTTTATTTCAGCTTGATTCCGTCATCCACCCTTGTTCTCGCGCTCCTTATTTTCTTACTTCCATTTTTAGGAGAATTGTAGTACATATCTCCTAACATGATGGCAGCAAATTTATGAGATACTTCTTCATCGACTTCTGCTTATACTCTTGGAAGCTTGACATCTTAATCTTTGAATTTCTCAGGCAAGAGGCAACTGTTTCTGTCTCATGGATTTTGTTAACTTAGTACCTTCATTTGATATCAAAGAGGAGCCCATGAAGACATTAACTTTTTAGTTGCATAAACTACCTAAAACAATAGCTAAATTTCTAAAAAAATCAAGTGTAATCTGAGTTAAAAATTACTTAAATGGCATACTAACCATTTTTCTGAGATTGATAATTACTCAAAAAGCCATGCCCATTTGAAGGTTTTCAATGTCTGTACTGATTTTGGAATGCAACAGCAATTAATATTCATCTTTTTATAAACATATTGTCACCTCATTATATACTTTTCCTGTGGAACAGTTGCATACTGGCACGTACTAATTTTCTAAACCTGCATGGTTTTAGGAAAATAACTCGGCTTGTTCGAGGCATCATCTTCCAATTCTATTATGATTTAAGAAATGTAATTTGCCATGTCATCCATTTTAACACTTGGATATTGTTGTTGTATAGGCTCTATCAAATGGAAAACCTACAGTCGTGGAGTTCTATGCAGATTGGTGTGAAGTATGTAGGGAATTAGCACCAGAGGTGTACAAAGTTGAGCAGCAGTACAGGTGAAGTTTTCTCTTGGCTGCTGACATTGCTAATTCACTATGATTGTTGCTCAAGTTATTATTGTTCTTTTCCTATGTTATGATCCCCTCAGAGATCGTGTGAACTTCGTGATGCTGAACGTTGACAACACAAAGTGGGAGCAGGAGATAGACGAATTTGGTGTCGAGGGCATCCCACACTTTGCATTCTTGGACAAAGATGGTAATGAAGAGGGGAATGTGGTTGGCAGGCTTCCTAGACAATACTTGTTAGAAAATGTGGACGCTTTAGCACGTGGTCGGGAATCTATTCCTCATGCCCGTGTTGTTGGGCAATTTTCAAGCGCAGAGGCTAGAAAGGTTCATCAAGTTGCCGATCCTAGAAGTCACGGGTAAATTTTTGCCAAAATAAATCTTCCACGTAATTGTACTGCATCGGTTGTATATCCATGAGGTGCATATAAGCATTGTATATTATATAAGAGCTAAATCTATTATATGGGATCTCGCAAGAACTTGCAATAGCAGAATAACTACGTCTTATCCACTCTTTTCTCTTCTGTTCTTAAAACTTCTTGTATCAATCACCCACCTCTTTCGGTCTTTCATACCGAGGGCCGCTCATTTGTTAATGCCATCCAGTCATGTTTCTTGTAATTGCTACAATTGTTGGACTTGTGGTTAAGAACCGAAATTCCTCCTGTGTTTAACCATACGACCACTAGAAACATATGAAGTTTTCTTCTCTTTCGAAGATTACAATACAAGTATGCATTTTGGATGTGCTTGAGATTTGTTTGGCGTGGCGTAGGCAGAATGGTGGTAAGACTTAAGAGCATCCAACAGATTACCAGTAATGTCATACCTCCCAAATGGCCAAATGTTTCGCAATTGGTTATATGAGGGGGTCATACCACCCAAATCTCTTGTCATGGAAATCAGCCAAAGTACATAGTGATAGTCTGCTTTCTGAAAGACAAACCAGATACAAATGCGAATTTCAGACTCATATATATATTGTTTAATGAATTTCGAATTAACCACACTTTGGGCATGTTTAGATCAAGTGAACTGAAATGAATTGAAATTCCTGACTTTACATGAGCTGAATTGGATTAGACTGGATTGAACTAAACTGAAGGAAATTGATCTACATTAATCTACTCTAAAAGCACTGGACCTTAAGGTTGACCACGAGCTGAGATGAAACGAATGTTGTTATATTTCTACTTAGTTTGAATTAATTTTACCGAATTCAAGCTCAAACATTTCTCAAACTTATTTGTTCGCGCTTAGCTTGATTTGAATTCAAGCCAAACTCGAGTTGTGTCATTATCTATACCATACCATTTTCCAACAATAAGCCACTAAAACTTTTAACACAAATAATGTCATTACGGAACTTCATACGAGTATTAAGCTATGCAACTAATACATACAATCACCTTTTTGTTTTACTAAATTGAAAACCTAGAATTTCTAGTAATGCATATCTAATTTTGCATCTACTATTTAGTTAGACAAATAAACTCACGAGTTGAACGCGGTTCAATTTGAGTTCGACTTGTTAAGTATTCAAATTATAATTTTAATTTTATACTCAACTAGTTAGCACACGAACCAAGATTGTTCAAAATCTATTCCATTCGTTTTCCACTCTAATTACACCAATATCAAATCATGCTAATGATGAAAACTGAAAAGCACATCTTTTGGTTTCTATGTTTTTTGCGTTTCCGTTACCAAAAAACTGACTAAAAAAGAGAATATCAATGACTTTTACACAAAAATTGCTAGATTATTCGGTTATGTTATTCGTTATCGTTATTTGTTTTCAATTTCCTATTTTTTTTTTAAAACCACAAACCAAAATATGAAAACTTGAAAAAGTAATTTCCGATTGTTTGTTGTCTACCCATGAGTTCTAACTATATAACTAATTCAATATCTTTATACCATATGATCCTAAAATTATTAAAACCAAAAACAAAAAATTTGCCGTTACATTAAACGAACCCTTAATTTCCAATATAGATTTTTCAAAAATTATACTACTAATAAAAAAAACAACCCAACCAAAATACAATAACAAACGGGCTATTAACAATTTAGGGGTTTTGTTTTGCCACAAGAAATCACTCCTAATAAATTGTGCAGTGCATCAAAACCCAGAAGGGCATTGTGTTGCTGCTCCATAGCGCTTCGGTAAAACTCTATCATTTCTCTATCTTAACTCCATATTGCTGTTCATGTATTCCCTGCAAATGCCCATCATTTCACCGAAGAAAAACAGTACCCCCCAAAATCGTATTTTGTTTTTTTTTCCTATGTTTTGATGTTACTGTAAAAATCCTTGTTTTTTTTGCTTAGTTTTTATATAATAAAAAAATAGTGTATCTGAGTTACTTTCGTTCTTCTGAAGTCAAGCATGTGTTATTGTTATATATGATCGATAAAATGCGCTTCGTTAATGTGGAATTATTTAAAGGGTTTTGTTGGGTTGTGGTAAGTAATTGATGTATCCCCCCTAATATTTATATGTCTGCACTTATAAGGCTCATTGACACACGACACTTAGGCTCCATTTGGTTGGATGGAAAACGATTTCCCATCGACACTGAGGCTTCATTTTACCTCAAATACCTGTGTCGGATCCTCGATATTTCGACATGGGTATGGACACTTGACACTTCATTTTGGGCTAAAATCATGGAAAAACTTTCACAATTTAGCCAAGTCCAACACTTGGACACGTAACCATGTTCGACACTAGTACCCGAGTCAGAGTAACATAGCCCATGGGAAATGGTTTTCCATGAAATCCATTTTCAAAGTTAATTGTGTATTAAGATAAGCTTTTAATTGCTAGATTCATGGTTAAGAACTTAAGATAGGTGATAGCCACTTGATGTCAATGATTATGCTTTTGTAAGCTTATTGTTGTCTGTTTTGCTGTATAGTATTGCTTTCAAGTTTATGTCTTTGTAGCATTTTAATATTTTGAGGCATATGTGCAGCTCACATTGGTGTTTAGAAGTTGAGAGAAGAGTATAACAATCAACTTGTCAATGTCTAAGAGTTCAAAGATGCTCCATCATACCAACTACCGGATGCGGGTCACTATCCGAGATGAACGTCAACTGGTTGGGAAATTTTTGGCCTTTGATCGTCACATGAACCTTGTCCTTGGAGAATGTGAGGAATTTCGAAAGCTTGTTTCCGCTAAGGGAAGCAAATCCAACAAAACCAATCCTAATGAGGAAAGGGAAGAACGCCGTACCCTTGGCCTTCTCATTCTCAGGGGTGAAGAGATCATTTCCATGACTGTTGAAGGTCCTCCCCCACCTGAAGAGTCTCGTGCCAAGTCTATGATCGCTGCTGCCACGGCTGGTGCAGGTTTTAGTCGAGCTGCTGGACGAGGTATTCAGACTGCACCTCTTGTCCATGCTCAGCCTGGTTTGGCTGGTCCTGTTTGTGGTATTGGTGGTCCAGCTGCAGGTATGATGCAGCCTCAGATCTCCCGACCACCAGTTCGAGCCCCTCAGCTTACGGCTCCGTTGATGAATTAACAGCGTAACCTAGGCTTTGCTTTCTCCTAATCGAATAATAATGTCCTGTTTAGCCCGACAATCTAAATACATCAACTTGAAAACATTGCAATTCGACGTGGTATAATATATATGATCTAAAAACGTACAGTTATGTTGAAAATACCTTTCAGATTATGAGACTAGTTGTGCATGTTTTTGGATAAACTTGAGCAAGTTTTGGAATTACTCTTCTATTTTCATGCATTACGGCTGCTCAAATCAACATTGCTGTTCCACTGTAAACTTCACCTTGGAAAGAGCTAAACTATGGTTGATTTAGAATGACGGGCACGATAGACATACTTACCCCTTTTTGTGATGGACTTTTCAAAGAGCCACAATCACATTGAACTTCATTGTGTCTGTTTTTGCAAAATTTCTGGTGTAGCATATCTTTCGATGTAATTGCTTTGCGACTCAAGAAGTAGTGATTATTTGTAAGGTGCAAAAGTATCAAATCAAGTCAACTGACATCCTTACTCGTATACCTAAAATGTGGTTTAAGAATCAAGTCTGATTTTTTCTATGGTTCAAGCACCTGTAGGATCTGACTGCATACTCATCGGTATCTCGTTATTTGAAAGCTGGTGGGAAGTTTGTGAAGGCTTTGTTAGCTAATGGCACAATTGATAAGTTAATTTCAAGTAGTGAAGTGCTTAGAAGGGTAGGCCTTGACATTGGTGGCCGTTTAGCTACATTTGATGATGCTAGAGTTGGTCTTTTGAAAGTTAAAAGTACTGTAAAGAAGAAAATAGTGCAAAAGAGGAAAAGTTGTTGTAGTTCTTTTGCTTTTTTGATGAGGAAGATGGTTTATGCAAGGAAAGTTGCACTGTGTTTTTGCCTTGTACCATATGAAGTCGGCTGATGTATCTCTTTCGACTTTTGCCCTTTGGCCTAGGATATAAATTGTGCTGATTTCATTGCCAGAAAATAGTTGGTTAGGCATTGTTTGAAATTATACAAGTAAATGTAAATTTCATTTTTATATCTAGGTTCATGGAGAATTTCCGTGTGTAAAGTTTGTACTTATGTCATGGATGTAAGTTGCATGTCCGTATATAAAATAAGTTATTTTGCCATTTGTTCCTATTTGTTGCTTCAATAAGCTATGTTACTCGGATTTGTGTATCCATGTCAGAAATTGATATCTATCTATGAGTCCCGCCCATCTATTATATTAAATTTTTTCCATTTTTTTTCTTATGTGTTATCTATGTCCTGATAAGGATCAACCTATTATAAAATAATATCTCCTGTTATTGTGTACATATATTATGCCACTAACTAAGGAAATTATATCAGTAAGTTATGCTGTAAATCATAGCCTCATTAGTCTCCTTAATTGTAGGGATACTCTTCTTGTATAACCATATTTAGTTTTCTAGCTTGTACTATATATTACGTAATTATTGAATGAGCAAATACAACTTCTATTCAACTCTCTTATATGGTATCAGCCTTCTGATCCTTTTCCTCTCTTAAATCAATATCTCTATCATCTCCATGGCAATGCCCAACAGCACTCCTGCCTACCAAATTCCAAACGCCCATGACTCAACCAAACCTTTCACTTATCTCAATATCCACAATACTATTAAACTAACCCCTACAAACTACCTTTCTTGAAAAATTCAAATTGAAGCTATCCTTGTAGGCCATGATTTGTTCCACTACATTAATGGCTCTCTTGAGTGTCCTTCTCCTGTCATTACCTCTGATGATGACAGAGAGATATCAAACCCAGAACATGTGTTCTGGACTTGCCAAGATCGTCTTCTCTTTGGTGCTCTCATTGGCACCTTATCGATGAATCTTGTTCCCTTAGTTTCTCAGGCTCGCACCTCCAAACAATTATGGGATATTCTTACCAAAACATATGCCCTTCCCACTCGTGGACACATCAAACAACTGAAGGATCAACTCAACCGCATCACTAAAGGCAGCCTGACCATCACCGATTATATGCAATCCATTAAAATTTGTGTTGATCGGTTGGCTGCCTTGGGAAAGCAGATAGAGCATGAAGATTTAATTGATCGTGTTCTTGCTGGTCTTGATGACTCCTACAACTCTGTCATTGAATCTGTGAATGCTAGGGACAACCCCATATCTTTCGAAGTATTGCACGAGAAGCTCATCAACAAAGAATTATTACTACAACAAAGCCGTGCCGATCCTTCTCTTCCTGCCACTGCATTTGCTGCATCCACACGGCCTCAATTCCGCAACCATGGTAATTCTCATTCTCGCACCAATTCCTCAGGTATTCTTCCCACTCCTCACACTTATAATAAGCAACCCCGACCCTTTCTCGGCAAATGTCAATGGTGCCGAGAACAAGGTCACGTGGTTACTCACTGCTCTTTATTCAATCAAAAGTTTCCTAATGCCATACCTCCACCACCAATACACACCAACCGTCCAAATTCCAAACCACAAGTCCATGCTACTACTCTTACTGCCACCTCCTCCACTTCACCATGGATTCTCGACAGTGGTGCGTCCCACCATGTCACTGCTGATTTGAATAATCTCTCCCTTCATGCTCCTTATGACGGGACCGAGGAGCTCGTTGTTGGTGACGGTAAAGGCCTAAAAATTACTCACTTTGGTTCTCTTTTCTTTTCAAATTCTTTAAAACTACATAATGTTCTTGTTGTTCCTGCTATCTCTAAAAATATTATTTCCATCTCCCAACTCTGTCAAGATAATAATATTTCTATCATTTTCTCATCTACGTCTTTTCTTGTGAAGGATCTCACAACGGGGGCATCTCTATTCCAGGGGCAAATTAAGTCCGGCATCTATGAAGTCCAAACATCTTCTCCTCAAGTTTACACAAGCACAAAAAGTAGTTCTCTTGATTGGCATCATCGTTTCGGACATCCATCTCAAAAAGTGTTTAGGCAACTTATTTCAAATAATGATCTCAATGTTTCTAGTATTTCTACACTCGATTGTAATTCTTGTGCTTGCAATAAAAGTCATCGCCTTCCATTTTCTATCTCTTCTATTACATCTTCTGCTCCTCTTGAATATGTTTATACCGATCTTTGGACGTCCCCTGTTTATTCCCATGATGGTTTCAAATACTATATAATTTTTGTTGATCACTACACTAAATACATTTGGTTATATAATCTTAAACAAAAATCTGACACCAAAAATGTATTCATTCGATATAAAGCTCTTGTTGAAAAATATTTTCAATTACCACTCAAAACTCTATACTCGGACAATGGTGGCGAGTATGAATCCCTTCGCACATTTCTCACCATTGACGGGATTTCCCATTTAACTACTCCTCCTCATACCCCTCAACACAATGGCTATTCGGAACGCCGTCATCGACACATTGTTGAGACCTTCCTTTCTTTACTCACTTACGCAGCCATGCCTCTTAAATACTGGACTCATGCTTGTTCCACCGCCGCCTATCTAATTAACCGTCTACCTACTCCCACTCTCAATAATGACACTCCATATTTCAAACTATTTGGTACTCAACCCAACTATGATAAACTAAGGAGTTTTGGGTGTTTTTGCTATCCATTTCTCAAACCATACACTTCTCATAAACTAGAATTAAAATCCAAACCTTGTGTTTTTATTGGATATTCGCCGACACAAAGTGCCTACTATTGTCTTGAATTCACTTCTGGTCGCATATACACTTCCAGACATGTTCATTTGGTAGAAAATATTCTTCCTTTTTCTAAGCAAAATAAACCCCTGCCATCTCTATCTTCTTTAGTTGAAGAATGGGCTCCCCTCACTTTACCCATTCTGATCACTCCAACTCCTACACTCCCTCTACCAAACACACCCACAACCACACCCCCTGCCATCCTTTCCGCTGCATCAACTGAGTCAGACCACCCCATTTTTTCCACTCCAACTACGCCTACCTCCCTCCCTTCCTCTCCTTCTTTCTCACCTTCTAGCATAAACCAAACTACTCCCTCATCACCACAAATGACCACTCGTCTTCAACATGGCATTAGGAAACCAATAACTAAAATGAATTTAAATGCAGAAGTTGTTGAGGTTGAAGTTCCTAAAAATATCACTCAAGCACTCAAAAGTACAGTTTGGAGAAAAGCCATGGATGAAGAAATACATGCCCTGGTGAAAAATAAGACTTGGCATCTTGTTCCTTCTTCCCCTTCCCAAAATGTTGTCGGATGCAAATGGATTTTTCGTATAAAGCGAGACAAAGCTGGCAACATTACTCAATACAAGGCAAGGTATGTTGCAAGAGGTTTCAATCAACGGCCGGGAATAGACTATGGTGAAACATTCAGTCCCGTAGTAAAACCCGCAACTGTTAGACTTATTTTATCCCTTGCCGTGAGTCAAGGTTGGCCTTTACGCCAACTCGATATTAACAATGCTTTTCTTCAAGGCACACTCACGGATGATGTGTACACCATTCAACCCCCTGGTTATAGTGATCCCGAAAATCCTACCTACGTGTGTAAACTTAACAAAGCACTCTACGGTCTAAAACAGGCACCAAGAGCATGGTATCACGAATTGCGGCAACATTTGGTTCATTTGGGATTTCGGAACACTATCTCTGACCCCTCTCTATTCACTCTCCACAAAAATGGTAATGTCATATACTTGCTCGTCTACGTCGATGATATTATAGTAACCAGTGATGCACCATCATTTTTAGAAGCCTTCATTAAAAATCTTGTTGCTCGTTTTTCATTAAAAGATTTGGGTGATCTCTCCTATTTTTTAGGAGTGGAAGTCATGCTCCATCCTAATGGTCTTTTCTTAAGTCAAAAAAGGTATATTCAAGAAATACTATGCAAAGCTAACATGGATGAAGCCAAATCAGTTGCAACCCCTATGGCAACGGATCCTTCATTGTCTATTCATGGCGAGCTACTGCCGGACCTAACTAAATACCGCCAACTTATTGGTAGTCTCCAGTATCTTGGTCTAACTCGTCCCGACGTTGCTTTTGCTGTCAACAAGTTAGCTCAATATATGCAACGCCCGACTACTCAACATATGCAAGCACTCCATCGTCTACTAAGGTACCTCAATGGCACGTCTCACATGGGTTTAACTTTGCATAAAAATTCCCCTCTTACTCTTCATGCCTTCTCCGATGCTGATTGGGCTCGAGATAAGGATGATTATATCTCCACAACTGCATACATTGTTTACTTGGGTAGAAATCCCATTTCGTGGTCCTCAAGAAAACAACGTACAAGAGCAAGGTCCTCGACCGAGGCCGAATATCGAGCCGTGGCAAATGCTACTGCTGAAATCTTGTGGTTCCGCAACCTGCTTCAAGAACTCAATCACAAAGTCACCACGGCTCCGGTTATCTACTGTGACAATGTAGGGGCTACATATGTAAGTGCCAACCCGGTTTTCCACTCAAAAATGAAGCACTTAGGCCTCGACTATCATTTTGTTCGCGAGAATGTCCAACGTGGTCAGCTACGAGTTTCCTATATCTCCACACATGATCAACTAGCAGATGCTCTAACCAAACCCCTGCCACGACAGACCTTTACTGCACTTATCAACAAAATCGGCCTTACCTCTTGGCCGCCCGTTTTGAGGGGGCGTGATAAGGATCAACCTATTATAAGATAATATCTCCTGTTATTGTGTAAATATATTATGCCACTAACTAAGAAAATTATATCAGTAAGTTATGCTGTAAATCATAGCCTCATTAGTCTCCTTAATTGTAGGGATACTCTTCTTGTATAACCATATTTAGTTTTCTAGCTTGTACTATATATTACGTAATTATTGAATGAGCAAATACAACTTCTATTCAACTCTCTTATATGTCCATGGGCCAAGAATCCGACATGGGTACTTGGGTATAATGAAGAATTTGAGTAACATAACTAATAAGTGACGCATATTAAGTAAGCTAAATGAAGTATCATCTGGCTCGTGTTTTTTCTTCAACAGCTATAATAGTTTGCACTTCAGTATCAAGTATGCTGTATGTGCATGATTTGCACTTTGCAGGCATTCTAGGATGGTGATAATGGTGTAGAATTTCTTTCTTTGATGAGCTCAATTTTGACCTGGATCTATGATAGAACAAGAGGAGGTAATCTTTTTTAGGATAGTAGTACTGTGTTCCTGATTTTGCTTATTTTTCACCATAGAAAGTAGAGTTATTTTGCTGTAGATTCTCGTCTATCATTCTGATGATTGGAAACCTTGTGAATTTGTGTCTGTCATCTTTGATGTATATTAAAACAAATGATGGTATGAGCAAAACTTGCATTTTCTGGATTAGTGAGGCATAAATGCGGCATTTTAGATGTAGAGTACATAACTGTCACCAACCATACATGGCAAAGCTTAACAGATAGATGAACATACATGCAGAGTCCTGTCCAATACATTTTCTAAATCTTAAAAAACATACAAGTAAATGGTGCTAGAATTGTAATGACAATTAGCAAGGCGTTGTTGACTTGTTGAGGGTTGCATTTGCACAATTAATCAATTCTACGACGTTTTTGATGATATGTTATCGACCCTGACCGTATAACTCAAATACGGAAGCTACTTTCTTCTGTAAGTCAGCCTTGTTCGAACCAACCATCCTGTCGACCTCTTGTCTATCCAAAAAGAAGAAGAACGCTGGGGTGGCTTGGATATCGAACGCATTGCTAAGATCGGGAACGTCGTCGACATCAACACTCACAAACAAGAAAGATGCATATTTTCGAGACAAGTCGCCATAGAATGGTGCAATTATCTTGCAAGGTCCACACCATGCAGCTTTAAAACATGCTACGATGATTTTTCCTTTCTGGTTTAAGGTTTCATCCCAGGCTTCAGTGGTAAGAATATGTTGCACGTTTCCGTTTGCGTGAAACGAATCATCATCGTCGTCTCCTGATGATCCACAAAGCCCCATTAAACAGTTTCCGCAACACAGATTTTCGAAGAAGGAAAACATGTTGAGGGGGAAGGCCAAAATTACAGGGAATTATGGCCAAACCCCCCTTTTTACCTTCTGAATTAGATTTGTATGTGAAAATAATGTTCTTAGCCACTTATGTTGATGAATTCAAAAGCCCTTTTTGTTTTTGACACAGAAATCAACTTATGAATGAATGAAGAAGACCAGGAAGAAACAAAAAAAACATTGGGGGTGGAAGTTTGAACAATAAATGTAGGAGTTCAAAGAAGGAAAGCTTATGTTTGGTTTTTGTTGTATTTGCCAGCGAAAATATGACTTTAAAATATTATACCTATATTAAGGCACTTAGATTTTATCTCTTTCTTTTTGCTCTTTTGTTTTGAATGAATAAATATTTATTCATTGCTTTTTTAGGCACAATACTCAAGTATATGTGTGTATGTGTCCGCAATAAATGATTTATTTTCATAGAAAATATATATAAACTCTAATCCTTCAAATTATTCTTCACATGGTCCTAATTATCCTAATATTCCACACCAATGATCTCTAATGAAATGGTCTCAACAAAGGGACATAATGTATTGATGAACGATGAATCCCAATTCCCAAATGTTTAGTTCCTCATATCATTAGCTAAAATTACCCTAATATCGTGGCTAACGATGTTGGTTTTGACCAAGTGACTTTGTATATGGCCATAGCTAGGATTATATATATTGAAAAGTTGGGATTATTTTTCTTTGATCACCAATAGTTCTGCTTACATATGTATAAATATTGTAATATTGATGATAACATTTATGCAAAAAGATATGAAAGTTGTATGTTTAAGATGTGTTTTATCTATTCTATATTATTCCTAATTAATCATCGGATATCTAAATCCATATATGAAAAACTATATCATCTCAACTAATTATATTAACTTCGGACCACTTTTGGCATCAACCAGATCCATAACACCGATTTTAACATTCACCTAATCCTTGTTCATAAAATGTAGTGAAAGTAGTAGTGATTGGTCAATGAATCGGCAGAAAAAGGAGGCTAGTAGTGGATATGTTTGATGATGGCTATAATTATTAAGATGGGTGGCGAGGGTTAAAGTGATAGAAGTTTATACAAAGTCAAAAGCTTGGATATAGATAGTGATTTAGGCACTCCAAAATTTTATTTAGGCACTTTCAGCATAATTTTCTTTACATTACTCACAAGGATGAATTCCTAAATGAAAATTTTGTAATATCTAATCACTCCCCGTTGAATACTAACAAAAAAAAGAACTAATCAAGTCCGAATTGAATTCAAAGAACTAATCAAGTCTGAATGGAATTTACGACAAATAATACTATATTGGTTAAAAATGAAAACGATATAGAAGTATTGTAGTATTCAGTATCACTAACCAAAACCCTAATCCTGATTCGCGTTACAATTCACCATCTCTCTCACATTCATCTATCCAGCTTTCTACCCAAAAAAAATTTGACAAATCACCATGCAATAACTCTGGATTTTCAGCCCGAAATCACCTTATGCGAATTTGAGGAGCAGATAAGAAGAGAGAGAAAAGAAATCAACTGATTGCAGACAAATTAATCATCTTTCAACGAATTCGGAAACTTGGATCTTCCAAAAATTTAAGATTTATTTCAAACTAATTCTGTGTAAGTTTTTAATACTAAAACTAGTAATTAGACCCGCACGATGCACCGAAATTATTATGCATTACAATTTACTAATAGTTGAAAATAATTTATGTCATTTACATGAAAAAACTTATCATTAAAACAAAGATAAGAAGTTTTCTCATTTAAATATGGATTTTACAAGTTACAACTTATAACTCTTAGTTTTCACTTATATATCCTTATTGATTTTGAAAGAAGAAGCACAATCGTTTAGTGGTTGGAGCTATTTTCTTGCATACTCAAGGTGGTGGGTTCAAATCTTCATATAGACAATTTTTTAAATATGAAAAAGAAGTGGATAGAATGTTATAAAAGAGGGATAGTGACACGTAGCAGATTGCAATGCTTGGCTACGCTTTTTAATATATAGATAGTGTAGCTTACACAATCTTGATTTATGAAACTCGAAATTTATTTGTTGATTTATTTCATTTCCCTGGTAAGATCGAAATATTCAGATTTTGGGGACTTTAATTAAACCCACTAGGCCCTGTTCATTTTAGCTTAATTTCAGTTAAGTTCAGTTCAGTTCTGCTCTAATCTGTTCAGTTCAATTCAGTTCAGTTCAGTACAGTTCAGCTTCATTCTTTTATAACCATTTTGTTAAATATTATTATGTTGGTCTAATTTATTTTACTAATTGCTCTTATTATTACTATTATTATTATTATTATTATTAAATTATTATTATTATTTATTTTTATATCATTATTATTAAGTATTATTATTATTATCTGTATATTTTTGTTTATTATAGCTTTATTCATCATTATTACTATTATCATTAGGGAGAAACATGGTTTAGGTTAAAAGTACAAATAAACCCGCGTTTTCTGCCCATAATCCAATCAAATCACGTCAAAACGGTTTATGATGTAATTTTGCACGGTCCGACCCAATCATTATTTTATTACTAAATATTACTCCCTCCGTTTTTTTAATATGCACATTTCTCCATTTTAGGGTGTTTTTTTAATTGGTACATTTCAACCTTTTGCCGTAAATGGAAGGTTAGCCCACTAATTATTACACTTCTCTCCTACTTTTTCTTTCCTTCTCTCTACCTTTTTCACTTTTTCCTTACTTTTACTAACCTTCTCTCTTACTTTTGCACTTTTTCCTTGGTCCGCGCGCAAAAGCAAACATGCATATTGAAAAAAACGGAGGGAGTAATATATAATTAAATCTAATTTTTAAAATAGTAATATAATTTAATTCTTAAATATTATTGTTATTATATAATCATCATCAGGTATTAATATATTAATACAAAGACTATAAAATAATTGTTATTAATTATCATCATAATCATTAATCATTATTATTGTTAATTAATGATTATTAATATTATTTATTTATAATTATCATTTAAAAATATCCAAAATACAATTATTATTATTCATTAATAATTATTCATTATTATTAGTTATAATTATAATTATTATTTAATATTCATATTATTATTGTTTAAATATTATTTATATATTTATTAAATTCAATTTAATTTAATTCAATTTAATTTAATTCAATTCAATTCAGTTCAGTTCAACTCCAATCAGTTCAATTCAATTCAGTTGTTTTCAGTAAATCTAAACAAGCCCTAAGAGTCTATTTTTTTCAACGTATTTTCAGTTCTCATAAGTTTAGATAAGTTCTATTAAGATCTAATAAAGTCTTATCTAATAAGGTTTCAAATAAGGTTTTATAAGTTCAGATAATTTCCAATAAAATAAAAGAACAAAGTCTAATTTACCTTTAGATAATGGATATGCTATTGTTTGAAATTTTAGTTGGTTAATTCGCGAATTAAACACTAATAATACATGAAACAGAAACGCTCCCTCATTAACCCTCGCAGTCGTAGCTCTCCAGTCTCCACACTCACCTCCACCAGCCCGCCGCCGTTACACGGTCACCGACACCTTCATTCGCCTTCTCTGACCGCCGAATTTCGGCTCACCTTCACCGACACGTGGAGTTACTGTAAGTTCATTTTTCTTTTTACCTTCTGATTTTGTTTTTTGAGTTGAAATTGCTTCATTAGTCGATTAAAGCTTCAATTGTAGGGTAATGTTAGATATTAGGTATGATTGTTGTTATATAAACTGTTGAAGTATGAAGTTAGATATTAGATGTAGCTTGAAGTTGAATTTAGGGTTTATGGGCATTCTTCAAAAAATTGATCTTTGATGAGTAACTGTAATTTGCCATTTGCTGTAAGTTCCCATTTTTCAACTGTAAGTTATTAATAGTATATAGTTGTGTTTTTCAAATAAAACATAATATAAATAACAATGCACAAAAATAATGGCCGAATTTTTCAAATTGAAACCATTTTAAACGCGTATGGCATATGCTTACTTATACAAATTATAAAAGTCAACGTTTTTTTGTCGAATATTTGACCGGATTTTTTAAATTTTTGCCGTTTTAAACCAAGTTTGTAATTGTATTGGATGTGGGTGTTATTACAGTCACCTTTATTGATTCCTTCTGTATTAAAAATAGCTTACAAATGGTGAGCAAGTGAAGCTAGATAGGGGTAATTTTATAGCTTCATTAGGAATGACTTTGCCGAAGTAGTAACTTAGCCTCTTAAGGGTATGTTCTTTTGGACTTATGGAGTTGAACTGAAATTGTAAGACAAATGGAGCTGAATTGAACTAAAATTAATTGCAATTAATTGAGTCCAAAAGAACAGAGCCTAAGTTTGCTAGAAGGTGGGATTTGACCCCTTGCCATATTTTGTTTTCTTTTTCTAAATGGAAGTTTAGAGCCCGAACGACTTCTATGAGCTTGTTAAGTTAATGGTTATGTAACTTCCTAATTGCTTTAAGATGTCTGTTTTAGGAAATTGGTTGTCTGTCCGAAGTTTGAGAGACAAATATATCTGTCAAACTCTGTTATAACTTCAATGGCCAATGCATCCCTCCTCTCCAATAATTTTGTCTTTTGAGCAAATCGTATAGTTATTCTTTCTCGCTCTTGTGGTGCTGTTTCTAGATATTGTTTGTATGAGTGTTTTCCATGAGAAGGCACTTTGTGTTGGAGTTTTCACATGTCTTGGTGTTTGATAATTGACCTATTCCAAAAGTATTGTTCCTATGTTCTACGCCTATAAGTTGATCTTTCGAGGAAAACTCTGTAGCTGTCCAGGCCTGGTGCACGCACAACATAGTACATCAGGATATTATAGCACCCCCTTTACAATTCTTGAGTTTGCCTTTCGCATCTCTGTCTATTCTTATGGGAGTTAAAACCACATGGTTGAGGTACATTGTAGAGAATCGATTAGGGACGTTTACTATTGGTCATTGCAGGTTTGCTCGCTTTGCTTATATCTAAGTCTGCAGCTCCAAGTGTTTAAGAGGCAATGTATAACATTCTATGCCAAGCACTCACTTCCCAGAGGCTTTACTTTTTATTTGTGAGAATATGTTGGTGAGCTATTATGTTTAACTGTGCTACCACTCCCTCTATTGGAAAGTAATGAGCCAAATTATTGCAAGGCTTGTTAACCTTGACAATTAACTCTTCAACTAACATGTTGATTTTTATTGCCAATAAACTCTTGCTAGAATCATTATCAGTCACCACAAATTCCTCCATGGGAAGAAAAAAAATGTACACTGCAAGTATAACTTGGAGGAAGTGAAGCTTTTTTTGAAACATAGGCCATTGGAAAAATTTAGCCACCAAAGTTATGATCCCTAACTCGCTTCGTTCCTTAAAGGATTGATTTCCCATTTCTTTGAGGCACATTGTTTTAGGAAGGGTAAAGGAAACAACTAGGTTATGATTAGAGGTACAACACATGCCCAAACCATTGTATTTCGCCTTGTTGGTTTCCCTTATATTATTTTCAATATCTATCAACTTTAATCTTCTTACAAATGAGCTCATTTCAAATTCTACTGAACAAGTGTGTAAAATTAAATTGAGGAGACAACAAGTTGATAGATCCAATCTGGAAAATAAAGGGAATGAGAAATCTGATTTGGACAAACTAAGATGGAAAAATAAGCAATTCATAAGAAATAGAGGGGATATCATTTCACGGAGGGGGAAGTATAAGTTTCTAGATCTAGTTTTTTCTCATGTTTAAGACTTAGCTAGTGGCGCTTGTTACTTTAGAAAGTACTTTGCTTTTAGAGACTGTATACTAAATGAGGGCAATGAGCTGGTCTGCTCCATTTGTATGGGAAACGAACTGGTTTGTTCCATTTGTATAACAATGAATTGATTGGTAGGAAGTAAGGCTGGTTATTGGGTAGGGTAGCCCGCTGTGTATAGGGCTGGGCCAAGCTTTTTGGTTTATGGACAGGATTTTTATGTTAAAAGACAGGCTATTATAGGGTTATTATTGGGCTTTAATGGACAACCCAATAATTTTGAAAAAATTAATAGGGTCAAACTTAGGGCCACATAATTTGGCTCATCTAGCTCTCAGTTGTACTGCTTCTCAAAGTCTCAACTCAATCCCTTCTCCATTTCTCTTGGCGTCAAGCTCTCATCAGGGGCGGCGAATCAAAGAAGCATCTAATTTGCTGCATCAATGGCAAAAGAGGGGGAAGGAAGTCGAATCGTCTCATTTTTATTTTATTAGTTGGAGAATCAGAGGTCTTTTTATTAGGTTTGTTAAATTTACTTGTTTTTGTTGAAATTTGCAACGAAATTGGTAATACTATGGAAATTTGTTGCAGATGGTGAGATTTCTTGTTGTAAATATACTTGATTTTTCTTGTAGTTCTGCTGACCTGATTTGAAAGGATGATGAAGTTTTGTCGAAATATGCTATGAAATTGATTAAGTCACTGTGATTTTGTAAATAAACTTGTATTTGTTGAAGATGTTTGAAGTTTTGGTGTTTGATTTGAAATGATAACAAAACTTTTTCAAACTGTGCAACAAAACTGAAAAATGTTGGGGAAGTTTGTTGCTGATGATATAATTTTATATATTTACTGGATTTTGTTTAAGATTGTTGAATTTCTGGTGATTTGATTTGAATGTAATCTGTTGGCAATATTTTTAGCTTATATTGTCCATGGTTCAAGTTGCTCTCAGTTGTTAGTTGCGACTTTTGCTATTGACCCAGTGATTAAGCTAATATGGTTGGCCCGTTAAGTTTTAGCCTTGCCCCTGAGCCGAACCATTAACAAATTCAGGTGACCTGCTATCGACCCGTCCTGACCCGTCCCATAACCTGGCCTTACTGGGTAGTTGGTAATGAAATGGGAGCCGAGGTACGAGTCTTCTAAAGTGCTGAGGCATTGAGCTTGCCTGCCCTTTTTCTCAAGTCTCAATTAGATATAAATGTTGCATTCGAGATGCTATATAAGTATATATCAGCTCCAAAACCCCTCCTGGTTTTTCCCTCCAAAGAAAGTAGAATGGAAAGAGATAACAGTTTTATGTGATAAGAAATTCTTTGTTCTAGGTCATGTATCTTTATCCATACAATACACTGCTATAAGTCTATAACAACCAACACTTTTGGAATTTCAGGATCATTTAATTGAGATACTGCTTACAGGCCAACTGTAACAATGCCTAAGAAGAAATCTTCGAAAGCATCCAGTGTCGCCAAAGAAGAATCTGAGACTGTACAAAAGACTAGTCCGACAAAAGAAGAACCTGAAGCTATACAAGAAAACCCATCTACTTGTTCAAAAAAGGCTGATGAAATTGACGACATCTTTGCCAGTCAAAAGAAGAAGAAAGCCGAGCAAGAGAAAGCTGAAAGAATGAGATCCAAAAATGAAAAATCGAAGAAAATAAAGAAAAAGAAGAAGAGAATACCAAAAGAGAATGAAGCATTTAACTCTGATTCAAAGCCAAGAAGGAGAACAAACGATGGGCTTGTTATATACTCCGAAGAAGAGCTAAGGATGAACAAGCAAGATGCTGGCAGCACTGCCCTTTGCCCTTTTGATTGTTCTTGTTGTTTTTGATATGAAGGTCTCCGGAAGTTTTAAATTAGTACCATTCGGCTGAACGCGGATAGTTGCAGTAGCATGGAATTATCATTTTCTAGAAAGTATTAAAACTTGCTTGATTTATTACGAGTTCAAAAATTCCCACAGAAAATAACGCCTTCCTTTGGATGGACTGGAAAATTGACTTTCCTCCAAAAAGCATCACTTGTATCTTTGTAAGCGAGCTAAGTGCACAATTAGGCCCTCAACTTTACCCTTTGTTGCAAATTGGGTACTAAAGTTACAATTGTTGCAATTAAGGTACTCTATCCAAAATTCTGTTAAATCCATCCTATACTACCGTTAAGTCATCATTTTTTTTACCCAAAAACTAAAATTAAAAAAGAAAAAAGAAAGAAAATAAAGCTTTCACTACACTCCACATACATCATTAACGCCACGGAAAAAACATGGTTATTAGGAAGATCTACCCCATACTACCGACAAACAACCCTCAAGGCCTCAACACCACCTACCATCAAACACCATTTTCCATTTTCATCATCTATTCTCACAACAACTTACCACCACCACCAGATTTGATGAACACCTCCAACCACCATTATTGTAACAACAATTCGGAGACATCAAATTGAACACATCAACCCTAAACAAATCAAGGTTCAGTTCAGCACACTTCACCATCTTTAAAAGAACATCATCCTCCACTAATTGATTTTATACCCCCTAAAATGAATACAAACCCATGTAATTAACACACCAGAAAAATCAACATGAAGAAGATGATAATATCGATGTAAAGAGGAAGAAGATGATTGATAAATTTAAGTTGAAGAAGATGATGATCGTGGGTTGGGGTTTGTTAATGGTAGTAGCTGAGTCCAGATCATCCTTCCCTTAATGTGTCCATTAGGTATCCCATTTGGTATAATTTTGTCTCATAACTTAAATAAAATAATTTTTTGGTTGTGATTCTAAGAGCTACTTATTGGTAGATCCTTCTGAAAAACGAAAAATGAAAAAATTACTTTTTTTTTGCTGGAATGAAAAAATTACTTTTGTAAAATAAAGTGTTAAAACAATTTATTTCCTTTTCGCTCTTTATTTTACTAAGTGAAGTTTATTTTCTTTTTTTTATTATTTTGGGGACGACTCATTAATAGGGAGCATGCAGAAAATAAGTAAAAAATTATTTTATTTAAGTTATGGGACAACATTATAGCAAATGGGGCATCAAATTAGACAAATTGCAGGACAGATGATCCGGACTCGTAGTGGCCGGGTTTGGGGTATTGTTATGAGGGAGCGCATGGCTGGCAGATTTGGATGCTAGTGGTTGTGATGTGGTTGAAGGTTGCGGGTACGGTTTCGGGCTTTGGGCTTTGCTGAAGAGAGAGATTGTAGGTGGTGGGTTGAAGGCTTGACCTTTGCATCAAATATGGAGTATCAAGAAAGCAATTGGAATTAGTGCGCTTAACGGAGTTTGACAAAAGATCACAGACGTCAGTAAGGAGTACCTTAGTTGCAACATTTGCAAGTTCAGTACCCAATTTGCAACAAAGTGCAAAGTTGAGTACCTAGTTGTGCACTAATCTCCTTTGTAAGCCAAACAACTCAAGAGCTTTAATATTACCCATGTTTTCTTATGTCGATCAATTTAATACTTCGCGGCACTTGTAGAATTTCAAATGTGGTACTGTAATCCTGTTTTGTATTTTGCAATTCAAGCTTTGAAAGTATGGAACACATTAATACCTGCTCTTCAAGCAATTTTTGATGGTAGAGTGGTACAATGTTCAAGATTTTTGTTTTTCCCTATAATCTATTGGAACAAGCATGGAAAGAAATTAATCAATAATCAGGCAAAATTTCATCCTGTAATTTCAATGATGGTAGAATTCGTAATACCTGTTATTTAGAATGGTTAAGCTACATGCATTGGTATATGTTTTTTAAGCGCAATAGAACACACAGTGGGGTGGTGGCGCAGTTGGCTAGCGCGTAGGTCTCATAGCTAAGTTGAGTGATCCTGAGGTCGAGAGTTCGAGCCTCTCTCACCCCATTCTTTTTGTACTATTATCCTCTGCTCTTTATTGCAACCACGTCCAACATATAAGTCCCTTTCCTTTTATTATCGCAAACAACTATTAGCTACGTTGTTTTTTTGGTGCAAACAAGTTTTAGCTACGTTGTGAGTGACTATGAAGCTCATCTGGATATCAAGTTCGGTAACTTTGAAATTATCGAGTTCAGATTAATAAAGCTAACATTAAAACAAAATTAATTAATGTTATAATTGTTTTTAAAATTAACTTGTAATTTTGATCACATGTCGAGGCAAAATTTTAGATTAAATAGTGTGGGTCCACCTTTTGCTCATACTATTAAACCAAGTAAAGATAAGTAATTCCTCCGTTTTTTATTAGTTGTGACTTGTGACTTATGAAAGTGTCGCAATTAAAAAAACGGCAGCTGGTCTAGTAAGAGACCGCCTACTTTTAAAATAAAATTAGGCAACGGTCCAATAGGCCCAATAATAAGAAGAGAAAATCAACAAACTGTCCTCTGAAAATAGGAACTAGTTTAATCTATTTTGTAACCTATTTAATTCATTTCGTGACCTGTTTAGTTCATTCAATACTCAGTGTTAAATTTATTTAATGACTACTTTAATCCATTTAGTGATTAAATTAATTCATTCGGTGAGTCACATGTTTTTTTAGAAATCGCTTGTTATATTTCAAGACTAAAGGTCTGTTCGGCAGTACTAGCTGTAGGGGTAGCTGTCAGCTGTCTACTAGTAGCTGTCAGCTGTCTACTAGTAGCTGTCAGCTGTCTACTAGTAGCTGTCTACTAGTAGCTGTCAGCTGTCAGCTGTCTACTAGTAGCTATCAGCTGTGAAGGTAGCCGTAGTAAGTTTTAGTGTTTGGTAAAAGTAGTTGTTAGAATTGTGAAACTAATAAATGATACTCCCTCCTTTCCCTTTTGATGTTCCCATTTTCCGTTTTAGACCGTTTCTAAAAGTTGTTCCCATATTGAATATTTTCCATTTATATACATTTTTTATCACTATTTTACCCTTGAATATCTAAATATTTACCTACTTTTTACTAATTTGTACTTTTAATAGTCCCCACTTTAAAGCATTAAGGACAAAAAGTACATGAAAAATATTAAAATAAGCACAAGATTCCCTTGTGATTCTATTTGCATTGGTTTTCCCCCATATTCCAAATGGGAACATCAAAAGGGAACGGAGGGAGTATTATATATTAAATAAATTAAGTATAATAATCTAATTAATTATATTTATGAATGAATTGATTGTTAATTCAATAAACGTACTACAATATTTATCATCAAATAATAATTAAAAGGAGTATCATACTCTTAGATAGTAGTATTCATATGCATTAATGAAAATACAATCATCAATTCCTTTAAAAAAATAACTACCGCCATCGATAATCAACATGATGTCCAAAATAAGTATCCTATAAAATAACCTAATTTTGTTTCCTAACATTCCATAGTAAACTGGCGATACGATCACGAAGAATAGTCATTTCTCTAGAACCTCCCACCGTACTATTACCATTGGAATGAACACGAACATCGGGAAGTTCCAATGAAGGTATAAAATTAGGATACTCCTCTATAACTCGAAAAAGGGGATCATCTGATAAATTTATTCTTATGTAGTTATGCAACGCAAATGTAGCAACCATGATTTGTATTTGCGTCTAAACACTATATTGTGGCATTTTAGTAAGTACATTCCATCTTTGCTTCAGGACACCAAAACATCTCTCAATACAACTTCGTAGGGATGAGTGCCAACGATTAAAGATTTCCTTATCATTTTGTGGTGGCATGTTTGTAAATTGTGATTTATGATACCTTAACTTAGGATATGGTACTAGATACCCTTTTCACTCTGGATAACCTTTTATCCGCCAAGTAATACTTACCTGCATGAAAAAAAGTAAAAGAAGTTTCTCAACTATAATCATAAAACCTAACTACATATCCAAAATAATAATTATTTCAACTTCAAATTGATTTTATACCTTCAGGCGGTTGGGGGAATTTCAACTCTGGATTTTAATGGCATGAAGAAAAACACGGGTATCATGTGATGAACCTTCCCAACCCGCTGATATAAATGTAAAACACATGTCAAAATCGCATGCAGCCAAAACATTAAATGTGGGAATTCCTTTCCTTCCTCTATAAGGAATTTGTAGAGCTTCGGGTATGCATGCCATTATATGTGTACCATCAATACATTCAATACAATCCTGTTAAAAAATATATGTAAAACAAGTGTACCAAGTAGTACTTGGTCTAGTGGAAACGAGAGTAACCTTCCAACCTTAAGGTTGGGGGTTCAATCCCCACTAAGGTGTAACAACCCGGATATAAAACCAACCTAATTAAAACTTAAATGCAGCGGAAAACCTAATCCAGGCTATTACCATCACACTCACCACGAGTGTGGAGCTCAAAAACCTTGATTTTTTAAAACTTTTAAACTGTAATGACTATATCAAAACCTTTAACTATAATAAACTATATTAAGTGATCCTAAAACACTCTAAACAACTAGATTTGTTATTCAGAATTCTACTGAAAATCCGGCAGAGTTCCGTTTGTAAAACGGACCGCCTAAAACTTAATTTAGGACTCGCATCCATTTATAAACCTGTATTCTCAAAATCCAGCAACCCAAACAAGTCTAAACTTAACAAACTCAAATTCTTTAAACTTAATTACAAGTTAAACTATTAACTATACTATTACAAAGTCGATCGTCCTCGCCGCGATACAAACAACATGAATAACACAATAAACTTCCAACATCGAACCATCGTCAATAATATAATACCTTCATGTACCTGCATATATCGGGCACGTAGTATCAGCCAAACTGGCTGAGCAAGATTTCATACCGAAAAGCCAAACATATATGCAGGTAGGATATATATTAAATATATCCTACAAATCAGTTTCTTTCAAAACCAAATAAATAGCAACTTTATAAAACCTTTTCCGTATTTCTTTTTATAAAACAAAACAGTTCTTTTCCGATACTAAATCAAATCCTTTCTATCACTTTTCTTTAAATCAAATCCTTTCTTTTTCTCTTTTTCAAATCTTTCCTTTTTCCTTTTCAAAACCAATCCTTTCTTTCCTTTTTCTTTCACGAAGAAAGATTCATAAATCTAGGGAATGGAACGAACTTTCCTTACCTTTGGGCTAGCTAGGCCCTCCGGATAACTATAGACAAAGACCCCTAGTGTGCACACCCTACATACGGCCAAACCGTAGCAGAAGATCTAAGTCTTGAGGTACTGATCAACGTACCCCCACAACTATTCTATTCTGTATCTGTAAAGCCGAGACAAACTCGACCAAGTTCCAATTCCTTGAGATACCAATTAGGTAATCCCCACAACTTTGAAAACATAAAACTATTCTCGTGGGATACCACATAGGCAATCCCATCAACTTTCAAAACATAAAACTATTTAAAATATCTTTCTATAATATTTCCTTTAATGGCGGTTCGGAAACCAACTTTCTATATTTGGAGGAACATCCTCCCATTCAATTCATTCTCAACAAAACCGAGATAAAAAGCCTTTTAAAAAACACTGCTTGTAAACTATAAAAGTATCTTTGGAAACCGAACTTTAAATCTTTGGAGGAACATCCTCCTTTTCAAACCAAAATCTTAACTTTCAATACTTTGCTTGTAAACTATAAAATATTTGAGTAACAATTCTTACCTTTTTGAACTTTTCACTTAAACTATAAAAGGTCTGAATATGAAATCTAACCTTTTTAAACTTTTCTCATAAATTATTCAAGGTTCGAGTAGAAATCTTACCTTTCACGAATCATACCAAAACAACCACCTCCAAAACGACTCTTTAGTGAACTCGAAAGCTACATAATAACATATATGTATTCAATCAATAATACTTCATACACTTGGCTAACTAGTAATGAACTTTAACTAAATCTAGTTCATGAACCAATCAAATTCTTCTAATTCCATATAATCATGTAAACAAACAATCATAAATCATATAAATGACTTTCATTATTCTAACTTGAACTTCCATTTAAACTCCTAACTACAACCCTTTACCAAACTAATTCTAATCACCTTACTTTATATGAAAACATCTAACATTCATAATATATACTTTGATACTCAAAAATTCATTATGAAATAACCATACAACAATATGGAGCTTTAAAATCGACTATAGAAAATATGAATTTTGGGCAGAAACTTAAAATGAGCATAACTTCCTCCTACGAAGTCCAAATCAAGTGTTTATTGAGCCTATCTTGAGTAAAATTTCAATACGAACAACTTTTGTGAAATAGTATTTTTGCTAAAAATGGCCAGAAACTGTCCAAAAACGCAGTTTACGAAACTGCTCTGTAATTCCTACGAATTACATCTCTATTTTTTTTTCTTTGAACAACAAGTTTAATCATCAAACTAGTAATATAAACTAACTACTAAACATCTAATTACACCTTCTACTCAATCAATTCATACTCAAAACATTCAATTCAAAAACCCCCAATTCAATTTCAATCAAAACCCTAACTTTATAAACTTGAAGAAAAACTGAAATTAAACTATAAATTCAACTTACCCACTACTATGGAAGATTAGGGATGAAGAGGGCTTCGAAAATCGCATCTAAAAACGTGCCCTAACCCCAAAAACGAACCATGAAATCGAGCTCCTTGCTCCTCCTTCCTCACGTTGCTACTCATTGGTTGTGATGCGGTGCTCACCATTAAACCACGGTCGTCGGACTGTTGTGGTCGGCGAGGTCTACCGCCATCACTCCTCTACCTTTCTTCTTTGCCTCCTCTTTCTCCCTTTCCTCCTTTCATCACCCTTTCTCTGTTTTCCCTTTGGTGAAGAAAGGAATATCAGACTTCACATTTCTCCCTTTTGTTTTCTTTTCTTTCTTTTCTCTTTTTTTTTTTTTTTAATTTCTTCTTATTTAATCTAATCCCATTTCTCCCTTTTAATCTATTTGATGTGATTATCTTAAACTCCTCTCCTTATACATATAAGTACATCTATTTACCTTTTAAAATATAATAAAAATACTAATACAACTTGATATAAACACATTTATATCTTGTACTCATTAAAAGAATTAAATTCAATATTTCTTGAAGTCATTCCATTAAAACGTTACAAAATAATTAACTAAATAAATATAATTAACTTTTCTTTAATTCTATAATCAAATCTAACTTCCTTTAATTAAACTTGAGGACTACTAATATGATTAGGCTAATAAATCATACTTAGCTATTAATAAAATACTCTTTAAAAATAGGGGTATTACATAAGGGCACTTTGAGGGTGGGGATTTCCCTTACTGTTCCCCCTAATCTCAAGTGTCTGACCCAATATGACCCGAGCGGGGTCCAGGCCACTTCTTCTTACCAGAAAAAATGTAAAACAAGTGTTAGATATACACACGTGATCAAGATTAGACAGAAAACAACAATAACAATAGATTATACTTTAAAAAAGGGCATATATCTTTTATCGGTAGATATTTTCGCAGACACACTAGTAAAATGTGGATCATAAGGTCTTATAAAATCATGTGCAAGACCCTTT
The DNA here is from genome assembly GCA_947645195.1 of Patellifolia procumbens. Classification (NCBI taxonomy): domain Eukaryota; kingdom Viridiplantae; phylum Streptophyta; class Magnoliopsida; order Caryophyllales; family Amaranthaceae; genus Patellifolia; species Patellifolia procumbens. The sequence continues at coordinate 250,757 of CANSGD010001469.1, read as the reverse complement.
ACGTTCGGGCTAGAAATCGATCTGAGAACATCATGAATTGCCCTACTGATTGAATCACCAGAACGCTGAAAACGCTCACCAACTTTCTCGAATATAGACATGTTACAACTGGATTTCAACCCATATTTTAAGGACAAGTCTTTACATAATTTGAGGAATAATTGGGGCTCAATCCTAAATGCATTCACACATCGAATAGGGTGACCCAATAATACTTCTTTCATCCACATCTCCCCAGTTAAAATTGAAGTCATGCAAGGTTCTTTATGGATATACTTATAATAGTAGTTAATTATTAATGACTTCGTAGCTGTTATTAGAACCAAAATTTTGCGCTTTCTTTCTTCATCAGAATCCATATTTACGGCAAACATGTCAATTACAAAGTGAACCACAATTATATCTATCACAAATAAAATTATAAATTATCTAATATTAAAAATTGAACTGCGTCTTCATAAAACTAATAATGCAAGAACTTATTATTTCCTTAAAGCAAATAACTAGATAAATCATTAATTTCTAAATAAGTCCTAAAAACGCTACACTACTTGTTTTTCTCGCCATATAAATATTCCAACCATTTTACCCGAGTTTCATCGTCCTCCATACTCAACAGAATTTCCCTCCTAGTTTTGTCATCGATCACAATAGTAGCAAAGAACCACAATTTACTATGTTTCTGCAAATCAAGATTCTCTGCCCATACAAGTAAGGACTTGTATCGCTGTAGAGATTGTAGATGTAGATGAATCCACGCTGACGTTGGATGTACCGCTTTGACTTATGAGTTAACACATTCGGTCATTTCACTAATTTCTTTCGCCAGCATTGTGGATCCCACAGATTGCCTCCTTCCACGCTTCAATGGAGCAACATTAGGTTTTGTGACAGGTTGCTTTTGTACCTTTTTAGAAGTACGAGTACGTGTTCGTGTTTGCACCTGTCATTTGTGAACAGCTGATACCACTTGCTTGTTCCGAAAAACTTTGCACAAAATTTTCATCGTTCAATAAGTCGCTAAATCGTCCATCTTGAAAATAACCATCAAACCTGAAATTTTATTCTTCGCTATTTTCATTTTTAACTGTCAGGTCTTCAACGGGGTCTATTGAAGGTACGTAAACATTTTCTCCCGTTGCAAATCAATCTCCATATAACTGTTCCCATTTATTTTCAAGAGCTAAACTGACACCCTTTTGTCGAAATTTTTTATATTCTGGATTTAACTACAAAAAGTATAAAATTTATATTATCTTACTATGGTCCTTTAAACAACTAATGATATCGTAGAAAAGAAGTAAAAAAGCACCTGGATCTTTCTTTGCCACCATTCATTGGAAGCATCAATTTTTCCTGAAACTGGATCCCACCCTAAACCTGCTTTCCATGATTTTAACTTTTTTCATTTAATCCAGTCTTTTCTCATGATATCATATTTGTGCTTGCAACTATCTTTAATAATAAATGTCCGTCCAGTTTCTTTTTCAACATCCGACTGAATTTCTTTCCACTTAAAACACTGTGTACGGCCATTTACTCTCATAAATTCAATACACACATCACATAAAATTATTGTGTCCTCATCGGTCCACCTAAAGACCTCTTTCGTCCCTTCTTTGTTATTCGACGAAGTCATCTAACATAGACATAAAGTACATAGAATCAAATTACTATGCTAGTGGGAACAATAATACTTGGAACAAACACAAAGTTGCTGGTAAATAAATATCTACAAAGAACGATACATAAAGTGTTAAAGTTCACAGATTGGCAGGGATATAATTCAAAATTGTATATCAGAATAATCACAGCTAGATACATATCAGAATGAACACAAAATGAATACAAAATATTTATTCTGAAGTGAGCCAATATGTCAACTAGCTATAGATCTCATTTACAAACTTGCAATTTTACTTTCATAACTTCATGAAGGTCCCTTATTATCTTACTAATCAATTGCACTCACATAGGTTCTGCTTCAAACATACTACTTTGTTCTCCTTTGAAGCAGAACCTGTGCTATTGATTAATATCATTATAATCCATTTTCGTGTGTTTAGTATCATTATAAACGTGAATTGCGAGTAATGCTTCGCCACTACCGTCCAATTTCGTGTTTATAAATTTTCTTGCACCCCTCAAAATTCAAACATACTACTTATTATCATAATTGCACAATACAAAGTAGTGATTCAATGCAATCATATACTTTGTGAAGCAAACAAAAGAAGGCATTAAGAAAATGGAAAACAAGAAACCTAATTAACGCCTATTCTAAATTCAAAACAACCATTTAGACCTATGAATTGTTTGATGCACATGCATATCAGAAAAATCACAGATTGGTAGATTGGCAGGATATAATTCAAAATAATTACAGCTACATATGCATATCATAATGAATGGATAGATAAATTGCAGAGCAAGAGAATAGGTTCTCAATTTATTAACAAGAAAAGGCAAATAAAAAATTTACCTCAAGAAAGTGTCGTCGGGGCAGTGAAGGTCTCAAGAAAGCATCGATTTTTTTTGTTGAGAGATAAATTGCATAGCAGTCGTCGAAGGAGAACAAGAGTAGCAAAGTGTGTTGAGAGATAAATGGAGAGATATAAGGAAGATAGGTTTTCTGTTGAATATTTTGTTTGAACGCTTATTTTTATTTTTGAACACTATACTTTTTAACGTTTCACAAACTCTACTCAAACTCTACCTCCACCTCTAAGAGCTACTCTAAACACTACTTAACCAAACACTCAAATTTATAAACTAGGGGTGTGCACTAGGTCAAAACACTAACCCATACCTCTTCCTCTACTTGCCGAACACACCCTAAAATTGAAATAGGGAAAGGAGAAGAGGATGAACAAGTAGGGTGTGCTAAATGTCTATAAATGGTATTGGGCTAGAGTAATTTTATGTTAAAATTAGACTAACTCTTTAAATAATTTGTGAAAATACGAAGGGAATATTTAATTCTTCCAAGAAAGAATATAGATAGTTGCTATGGAAAAACCCACTCCCATGAACTACAAGTTCACAACCAACTAATAATAGGTACTTTTTAAGGTGCTAAGAAAGAAAAATCATAACTGATACGAAGACCGTTTTTATGGTGTACAAGTTTATTATCTTGAAATTTTCGAATTCGTAAATTGATAGTAATATTTTATAATTGAGTCGTAAATTTTTTTATCATATATCATATGAATGTTAAATACTAAGGGTTCATCTTTTACTCATACTATTAATCCATGTGTAAAATAGGTACTTAATTGCTCGAGAAAGAATATTGATAGCTTATACGCAAACTTAATCTCATGGACTACATGTTTACAACCACCTACAAAGAGAAGTACTTTTTTTAATGGTGCTGAGGAAAAAAACATTGATGATTGATGTGTACACCCACTTTCATGGAAAAAAAAAATCTTCCAATACCTTATTTTATAAGATTTTCGATTGACCCGAGGTTGGCTCCAAAACCCGTTGGTTCCCACCGCGTGTCTTCACTTGGCCAAAACAGGCGTGTGGTGTTATAGCCCAAAACAGGGCCCTCCACATGTCTTTTTAATCCTAAGACTTTTTCCTCTAAATCTCCTCGAGCCCCTCTCTATCATATATAAGGTCATTGTTGTGGGGATGGAGCCCTTACATGGGTCGATTTAAAAATATTTTATTTGCTAAGAGGTGAACTTGATTGCAACTGACGTTTCGTCCATCGCAAGAACCTATAAAAAGACCAATTTAAGTCAAAGTATTCTCAAGGAGGTCCCAAACTAAAAAGGTCTCGGTGCCTGGAAAAGTTTCCGAAATGTCGTTTATAAGACATGCCCTCAAAACATTTTCGGGCCTTTGAGGAGAGGCTTTCTATGTTCTCTTGGTTTCATATAAGATCCTTTGAAAGCATTTTGTTAAGAGAGTGCATTGGTTAGAACTGGAGTCATTCGAACTAAAGTCGTGTTCATTGGAAAACCTATAAAATGGGAAACTTAATACAAAGTGGCTCCAACATATGGAGATTCTCAAGAAGATGCCGGGCCAAAAGGTCTCAGAGTTTGGAAAGGCTTACAAAAAGTAATGTTCATGGGATATAATGCATGCCTTCGAGATATTCTCGAGCCCGTAGTGATAAAATTTCATAAGAAGCCTCCATGTCCTCATGGGTTCATATAGGAATCTTTTAAAGCATTTTGCGAGTTGAGGGCATTTTCTTTAGTGCCAGAATTATTCTAACCAAAGTCGGTATCATAAGCAAAACCTATAAAACGATCAATTTAAGGCTATATAAGTCGTCCCCCATCCGCACAACAGTAAGTCTGGGCTTATAGACGTCAGGGAAGTCGTGAAAAATGAAAGGTCTTGAGCAGGAAAAAGCCTCCAGACCTCAAAGGGCAATTTTCATAGGTTGTAAATCTTGTAATTAGAGCTCGCCACGGGCCGATTCAATCAGCTCGGTCAATAGCACATGTCAACTCAATGTCTGTTCAGGGCTAGGATTTGGTGAACCTAAACCGATTTCGCAATGCTTCGATGTCGATTCAATGTTGGTTCAGTGCCAAGATTAAGTCCGATTTAGGTCATTTTTTTCCAAGTTTAGAAAGGCTTTGTGTTGGATTAGTTTCAGTTCAGGGCTAGTTTGTTTTTCAAAAGAAATTTGGTTTGTCATATTGGAAATGTGCCTTAATTAAGTTTTTTTATGATTAAAAAAGGATAATTGTGGTAGACATAAATATATACTAAATTCACAGCTCGAAATTCCGAATAATAAGATTGTTTCACAATTAACAATAATAAATTACATAAAAATAATAATTTACAATTGATTGTACTTAAATCCCCAAAGAAATAACTATCTTAAAATCATTAAAATAAACACCACTATATTTGGCCATTAGAAAAATAAAGGTTAAATATCGTCTTTGCAAGAGGTATTGAAATACATGAACTAAAAAATGAACAAAAGAGGTTAAATCGTATTAATATGGTCATTAAAAAAATATAATTAGTTATTTAAATAATCTAAAAATTGGAATGAAAAGCCCCATTTCTTGTTCATCGTTCGTTCATCATAGATTCATAATCTTAGTTCCAAGCTCTTTCATTAGTAATCATAGTAATAGGTCATTGAACATCATTTTTATAGTTCATTAATTATAATGATAGATCATTAGTCATGATCATAATTATGGTTTATAATTTATTAGTCCGAATGATGATTTAGACTTTCTTAAGCAAAATAATAATAGTGACTTACCTCTAGTATTAATAGAGAGGCACCATGTGACAATATTTCGTGGGAGTTGCCTCTATCAATACAAAGCAAGCAAGTGACTTACCTCTAGAATCTGTACTATTGCAGGACGAAAGAACAACGCCTTAGACATAATTCACGTGATGTTTTATTTAATTTATATACAATCAACTAATCAAGTATCTTAAAACCAGCTAAAATTACAAAATTTATATACTCCCTCTATAACAGATTACTTACAACAATTAGACATTTTCTAATCACACTTTATGTCAAATCGTTACAAATAATGTGTTACGAAGGGAGTACAATCAATCAGCTTATGTTACAATCCTAATAAAAAAACTGATACAAACAAGTCTAACCAGTTAAGCAAAATAGGCTAACGCGATGGCCAAACAAGTGTGCACCCTCCTAGCTAACTGTCTACTGAGTTGCAACTCAAACAAGTCCTGCGAAAGTACTTGGAAGAATGCTAAAGAGATACTTCACGTGTTAATTTAAACATCATCATAATCCAAAAATCCAAGAGTTCAAAATATCAAACGCACCAAGTCCCTGATCTTCAGAGTTGAATAACTTGAACTGAACTGATTTATTCAAACTGAATTGACCGAACTGAACTGAATTTATCTGAATTAAACTGGGCTAACCCGAACTGAACAGAAGAGTTATGCCATAGGCCCATAGGTGCATTGAGTAAATATGTACTCCTATAATAATAACTCAAGTATAAAATAAAACTTGCAAACTTCTGATGTAAAGTTTTTTCAAAAATGTAACAGAAAAGCCAAACTTGGAAACCACAAGGTCTACAAGCATTAAATCCTGCATTTTTGTTATTGGAGAAGATACAACAAAATCATGGTAATAAAGATATCTGATATTTGTACATATTAACCAGGTATCACTATTCCTCTCCTCCCAAAATCTCAAAATGTTTTTAAGTAAAATCCACTCCTTTCATGAAACACTCCTCCAACAAAAGTGTAGGTTACAATTGATCTGTATAGATATAGTTCATCTCAGAAGCCAAGCGTTAACAATTATATTGCATCGAAGAACCGACACATAGTCGAATTCCTCTTACGTGTTACACAACCTCATCACCGATGAAAGATTTATTTAATTCCTCATACAATTTCATATCCGAAGGTATCTAGGAAAGAATTGATGCAATCAAATCATTCCCAACAGTCGAAACCGATACATTCGGGGGGATTTACCCCCATTCCATCTAAGCCTCTGTCTGAACTAAACAGTTCCAATCAGTTCGAAAACTAAACCGTTCAGCTATTCGAAGGCTATAAGTATTCAATCAAAAGACGGGTTCAATTACTGAACAAGATGTCCAAGGCTGCTTGGAGGACAATCTATAACACAAGAATAATCCCCTCAAGAAGACCTCAGAAAAATGGATCAAACAAAACATTTAACCCAATTTAGTTTATGCCCCATAACTAAACCAATATGAAACCTTAATTTATTCATAAGGCTACTCTAAGAGGCAATTCTATGACAATCCCATCTACCCATCTAATATAATACTTTCAATGTGCAATTAGTACAAAGGAATAAAAATTATAATACCTTTATACATTATAAATATAAGAGGATTAAACATAGTCACGTCGGATCTTGTCATTGAACATACAAGCAAACTATATAATTCCAAAAAAATAATACCTTTAAGCATTAGTCAAATAAGTCACTTTATACATAGAGATCAATATCTAAGTAAAAAACATAGTCATGCGAAATCTTGTCGACGAACATGAAAAAATTGTTTTAGTAACACAAAAGAGATATAGCCGGATTTTATGGCATGAAATAACGGTGATTTTCAAGCAATCTTCATACGGCTAGTTTTCATATTGGCTCCAAGCGGCAGTCAATTTACCATCAAAACTGGTATATGCTGTTGACTCTGTGATGGAGCCATAAATGCAAATTTCTTGCCCAAAAAATTGAATCTTGAATTAAATTCAGTAATTTAAACATCTGATAAGAGTGTAGCTAAATTAACATCTGATAAGAGCTACAATATGAAGATTTAAGCAATAAAGTGAAATAAATTAAGGGATTTTCTGGGAAATTTAAGATTGAGAAAGAGTGTAGCTAATCTAAATTTGAAGGGAACTTATGGAAAAAAGAAGCTTCCTTCAATCGTGATGAACAGCAATCTTTATAGGCACCGTGCAAAAGGTGGCTAATTATTGATAATTAACTAACACCCGTGTCTAAAAATGTGCCAATCAGCATTTATATTCATCAAAAATCATAAATTCTTCGACTTTGAATTAAATTTCCAGAAAATTGATTATTAAGAAGATACCTGAACCTCATAAACCCTAGCCAATAAAGTTCAGATAGCGATTATATAAGCCACCAACCTTGAATCTACAAAAATATGGGTTATGATTAATAATTTCCAGTATGCAAATAGTGAAAACAAATTCAGAAAACTTGAAAGCAATTGTAGAGATTAAAGTTATAATTGAGCGAGATAATAGAGTATGTAACATCGAAAATTTGAGATCTAATAGAGAAAGAAAGGGATGAAGCTAAAGAAGGAGATCGGTTTATGGTTGTCAATGATGGACGGCGTTAATTTATAGCATAACAAGGGCTTTGTTAAAACCCTAGTGCCTCATTTCAAACATAAACCCTTGGGTAGATGGCGAATGAATGGGCCGGGCTAGGTTGGGTAAAGTTGATTGGTTAATGGTTATGGCTGGTTTAAGTGGTTGGTTTAACCGGCTTGTTTAATTATTGATAGTGTGTAAAAGTGTTTGGTAAAACCACGGCTAGTGGTTTATGTGTTACATAATACTCTCTCTGTCTTCCAATAGACTTTCCATTTGCTTTATTCTAAGTCAAACTTTGTAAATTTTGACTATAAATTCTCACTACTATATAATATTAATAATAGAAATGTTCGATCTTATTAGATTCGCCTTAATGTGTACATTCCAAATATCAACTTTTTAACACACAAATAAATATATTAACGGTCAAAGTTATACATTGAAAACCGTGTTAAAAGCAAATGATAAATCTATTTAGGGACGAAGGCAGTAAAAGCAAAGGTCAAAAGCTATCATAAAGAAGTCACTTACCTAGGGATGGTATATAGGTTGGGTCAACTCGGCCCATTCAATCCCCCTCATGGGTCATGCAGGTTAGGCCCGCCGCAACTCGAAGCCAGTCTGGCCAACCACCCCAACCCGTCAGGCCGAAAAACTTGCGACCTAATTCGCTCTAACCCCCAACATTACCCGCCTTAACCGTAAACAAAATACGCCTAACCCATTCAATGGCCCACCCAAACCAACCCGATCAACCCAACCACCCAACAATCTGGAAAAAATACTAATGTAAAAGTTAGTAAAAACTATTGTCAAACCCCTCCAAAATGTAAACTCAATTCCAACCCCTCCACTAGACTGACTATAACATATCAGGTAAAGATTAGAGTTGATCAAGTATAGCCATAACCTATAAGGTTAGGTTGAAACAAACCTAATTTTGAAAAAAATTGAATTTTAGATATAATTTCTAGTAACTTAAAGTGATAATTTAAATACTTAGCCTGAATTTACAAGTTTTGGATACAACAAATTCCAATGAGTAATTGGTGTTATCTATCTATTTATATAAGTCCAACAAATTCCAATGAGTAATTTACAAGTATTAAACAACTTATATAAGAGTCACAATCCACCGCGTGTCAATATCTTCAATATCTCAACTACTATCATCCAATCCGTTAAGTACAATCTTTTGAGTGTTACCATTTCATTTGTATGTTTTTCCTTCCTTCTCGATTATAATTGCAAGATTAAAAACTTTAACACTATTCACAAAGCTTCATTTGACCTTCAATATGATTTATAAATAAGGATAAAAATGGTTATATAAGATATTGTTAGATTCTTCTGGATATATATTTAACATCTACTTTTTGTAATTTTTAATTAAACATAGTTAAAGATTTAAACGTTTAAAGTTGTACATTGAAAGTCGTGAAAATTTTCAATGTTGCAATTAAAATAGAAAGGAAGAAGTAATAGACTTCCCATTTATTCTGTAAACACAATTCAAGAAAATAGTTAGTGGTGGGTCCTTTGTATTTTTTAGTACTTCCTCCGTTTTTTTATTGGCTACACTTCTCTAATCAGGGACTCTTAGGCAAAACTTTATTATAGGACGAAAACAATATCATGGTATCACTTTATTAAACATGATTTGACCGGTCAAACTATGGCTTAGTGGTGTAATTAGTTAAAATGGCAACAACTTACTTAGATTTTTGTCTTTCATGGCCGTTATTCACAAGAAAAAAAGATGATAACTATAATTAACAAAAGGGGTATTTGACATGGTTGTAATTGGCAAAAAAATCAAATTTTAATTATAGTTCATTGAAAAAATTTATTAAATGAGACAAACAAGTGTAATATCTCAAATATGAAATATTACTTCCGTCTCATATTAGTTGCAACAGTTTAACCGACACACTTGCTTTAATGCACAACTTTGACCATAATTATGAAGTATGTAACTAACAATTAGTAAAAATTATGAAAAATTGATAAATCATAATTATTCATTAAGATTAATCTAAGAACATCTTATTTATTAATATTTGTTTCTATATATTAGTTAAAATAGTTATCACGGTAAGGCATAATAAATAATGCAAAAGTAAAACTATTGCAAAAGATATACAATTTGTATTTTCTGCGAACTTCAGAATAACAGGACCCGTACAGTTAAGCTCCTTGTACACCCATGTATTGAGGAAATGCTACTAGTACAATTCTTGATGAAAAATATAATTTTGAGTAAACTCTAATCGAGAATTGAGTAGTACAAGTTTTATCAAAGGTGAAAGTGGAAGTGTGATATCATAAGCAAAAAGAATAAGAATAGGCTCAGGCTTTATTTTATTACACTTTTGGAAGTCTTGTTAATGTCATTTAAAATTGTAAGAATCTTATTAATTTTATTACAATTTTATGATTCTAATGATTTTTTATGGTTTTAATTAAGTATTTAAGTGATTAATATTTTGATTGCGATTTAAATTATTTAGCAAATTAAGAACGTAAAATCACTTAAATCGGGATTTTAATAGCCATAGGTGCGATACATTTCCTAACAAAGCAATCTCTCACTTCCAAACGAAACCGAGAGTGCAAATAAAAAATATCCATCGTCCTCCAAAAACTAACTTCCGAAGGAAAAATAAAAATCAAAGCTACCCCGCATCAAAGTAAATCATTATCATACAGAGGAAAGTAGCATAACCATCCAAAATTTTACACAGCAGAAAACGTATTTAAATCCTAACTTGAACCTAATACAAAAACAAACTTAACTTCTTACCGACAGCTCCCACAAATCATTAGCTTTGAGGTGAGGCTTTGGCAGCTCCATTTGGCTGAGTAGCAGGCTGAGAGGCAGGTGCAGCAGCCACCCCATTATCATCAGCTGGATATGCAGCAGGCTGGGCATAAGCAGCACCATAGTATGGCTGCTGTCCATAAGCCAGCGCGGTTACAGGTGGTGCACCATAGGCCGGAGGATAAGCACCTGGCTGAGCTGCTCCACCTCCATAAGTAGCAGCAGCACCAGCTTGGCCAGAAGGTTGTGATGGCGGATATCCTGGCTGACCAGCAGCAGGTGGAGCATACGCGCCTACTTGAGATGGTGATTGCTGAGGCTGACCATATGCTGATGCACTAGGCGGTGTTTTCTGGCCCTGAGGAGGCCCATAATACCCTCCCTGAGGTACAGATGGAGTTCCATAACCGGGTTGCGAAGTAGGAGGCACTGCATAACCATGTTGAGTAGTATGAGTTGGGTATGCTGGGTTAGGGCTAGGCTGTCCACCAGCGTATCCCGGTTGAGGTTGCCCAGATGGTGGCGCTTGACCAGTCTCACCTTGAGCGCCATAGGCAGGAGGATGGCTGTCTTGGGTTGGAGGGTTGTAGCCCTGGCGCTGATCGTACCCAGATTGAGGATTTGCAGGTTGCTGGCCATAACCATATCCAGCTCCATACCCATCCTGAGAATATCCTTGGTTATATCCGCCAGATGCCGGTGGCTGATTGTAGTTGTAGCCAGTGTTGGCATTTTGGGGCCCATTAGGTGGCTGCTGCTGCTGCTGCTGAGGGGGTTGCTGTTGCCCATAATAATCATAACCGGTTCCTTGAGGTTGCTGGTTCTGTGGGGCACTTGACTGATCCCAGTTTTGAGGAGGATAGCCAGGGTAAGATTGTTGATTGTACTGAGATGCTGCACCAGGATAAGCTCCAGGCTGCTGCATGTAGCCATAACCACCAGTTTGTTGCATTTGGGGGGGTTGAGGGGCCCAATTTGTAGGAGGCCGGGCTTGGTAGCTTTGCTGAGGATATGCTCCAGTCATTGCTGGATTTCTAAGACGATTCTGCAAAGAATTTATGTTCTCATATGAACCTAGGCAACATCTAGCAGCTTCTGCTAGCATGTGAAGACAAAAGGCAAATACAAATGCATATACAAAAATAAAGCAACGTAGAGGATGATAATAATTTGCAAGGCAAAATCTAACCTAAAGCAATATACTTGAAGCATGACATTTATATTAAGCCAGAACAAGCATTAGACAAATAGAAAACTAAAATATCAAAAGGCTACGTAATATACCTACTCAAGGAGTCAAAATTTAATATTGAGAGGGGGTTCAGACGCCTACATACCGTACTGGTTTTTGTAGAAGTATTGACTTACTCCAGCGGGTGCCCAACCACTCCCTATTCAAGTGCAAGGGTACAAGCAATATACAAACTATAGAATACTAACAGCATACAGTAACTAACACCAATTACTGACCTAACATTAAAACTAATGGACATTATGTATCAATAGCTTCAATTGAGATTAAATGGAGAAAGGCAGAAAAATGTAACAATATTAATACTGAATGATATAAGTAGAGTAGAAAAGGACTACTTGCATTAGTAGTAGGCAGGAAGAAATAAGATAGGCCTTTGCTTAAGGGGAGAAAATATTTTAGTGAACTCATGGTTGTCAAAACAAAGCAAAAGCAAGGGAATGCAGATAACTAATTTGAGATAATAGAGTAAGAGAAACATAATATATACTTTCAGATGCTGGCAGATGAACAAAATGAGAGAAAAATTAAGACTTTGCACATTAATATAGGCTAGCCAAATTGCAAAGAGAAATTGCAACAACCAAAAAATAATTCCAAGAAAAGCAGGATTAGTATCAAGAGGAATAGATTGGTTTTTCCCCCCTATTGTCAACCAGTCAAAAGATATGATGCTTTCTATTATTTTCATATCAAAGAATTAGGAATCAATAAAAATAACAGCTCGCAGTTTTGCTATAACGATGGACCACACTGTGTCAACTTTTGCATCATTAATATACATCTAGCTGCTGAATACCAAACAGTATTCCACGAATCTTGATGAACCTAGCAACTTCAAAATTCAACCACACTCTCCACGCACAAAAGTTGAATATCACGTCACGATGAGGCTGAAAGCACACCAGCACATCCAAACATATGTTGGTGTCAATTAAACTTCCTACCCTATGATATGAGTCAGGCAGGCACATATAGAGCTCATAAGTACTTCCACAGCTAGTACATTACTAATGTTGTACATCAAATCAGACGTTCCTCAAGCATATAGGACCAAATTAGACGTTCCTCTCCCAATGGAACAGTGGGTGGCAATATGAGAAGAACTTTCTATAACTTGTCTCGTGCACTATAGATCCAATACATCAATATGGAGCCAAATATACCACTTACAGACGAGACAAAGAGCTTCCTGGCATGCGTTTTCTCATGCAGCCCTTCAAGTTATCTTGTGGTGGATAATGTCAAATAATTTCTGGACACCAATCTGTCTCAAAACATTCTATATACAATAGAGCACAATATCTTGGAGCATAGCTAAAAAAGTGACAAGTTATGTGAAGTTTGAGAAAGTTAACAATTAAACATTAAGATCCCCTCCTGAAAACCTCCTTTCAAAAGCCAAACCTACAATCCACCAAAAGGCTGAAAATATGGGGTAAACACTTACTCTATAAGAAGAGCTTCAAATCCTTCTCAATTTTAACGCCCCAAATGATTTTTATATAGGGAAATATCATGCATCAAAGGCCCAAAATATTGGCAGAGACTACTGAGAGACTTACCAGGCATGTTTGAAAGAAACAAGATGGGTTTTCAGTTAATAGTAATTGGAACAAAATGGGTGGCAAAGAAGTAACTTAGTAAATCAAAAGAACACTCGATACTTGTCCCATAAAAGATATTAAGGTAGCCGAGGTTGGAACCATCATACTCGTCATTGATAGAAAAATAAACAAACTATAAAAACAAAAGGTGACAAGGGTTTACAGTGGCAAATGCATGAGGTAATGTTTCAGACCCAAGACAACGTAATGAACAAAGGTTTTTATGACCAAAGTTGTATATTCCATAAGTTGTGATACCTGGCATTTTAACTTAGAATACCAATAAATGAATAGCTATAATACTACTGAAACAATCAAAACCCCCATGAACATAGTGATTAGTGCGAGGGTCTTGCCGAAAGTTACAAGATACAAACAATGAACAAAACCAATTTCTAAGAGAAGACATGATCATCAAAGAAAGCATATATAAAAACACATAATTATTTATGAGGACAAATCAAATCCCCTCCAAAGGTTATACATATATACCAAAGGAAGGTACTTCAACACAAAGCAAAGCATAATCATGCATACCTCGATAACCTCATTGACCATTTGTTTCGCGATCTCAATTTGCTCACTTGTACCATCAATTTGCACAGTTCTTTCCATAGACGCATCACCAGGGGGAAGATGCAACGGTATAACCTGCATCAATATACGCAAATTAAACAACATAGATAACTATTCGGAAACAGAGCAAAATCAAAACATAATAGATGAATAACATAATAGTTCACGCAACTAACCTGCACCCTTGCTCCCGACCTGGACTGAATGTTCTTTATAGTCTCGCCTCCTTTCCCAATCACCAACCCAACCTGATATATTGAAAAGCTTAGAACAAATGTAAACTAAAGAAAGTCCTGTAACTTTTTTTACAAGCACATAGTTATTACCTTGTTGTTTGGGACCGCCAAAACATATGGTTCCCCTGAGGTGCCTGGCATCCTCCTTGAAACAGTTCCAGGACCTCCAGCCTCAGCCTGAAATTAGACATCATCGTGCACCCCTCAGTAAGACACAAAATGTATTCCGCAATCAACAGCTCATGACCCATGGAAAAACAAAGTGCAAGAAGTTAACATTTAAATGGCACGAAATTATATTAGAGCAACATTGTATGCATTGTGAAAATATCTAGGAGCCATTACACAAAAGCCTTACCTCAGCTAGAACCTCATTAATAAGCTGCTCAGCCTTTGCAATTTGATCTTGGTTTCCCATTAACTCAACTATCCTGTTTGGCGTATTTGGATCGTGATCTGCATCCCGAGTCACCTGAATCCTTGCTCCAGATTGAATTTGAAGGTTCTTGATGGTGTCCCCAGCTTTACCAATAATAACACCAACCCGCCCATTGGGTACTTCAATCTTTTTGCTACCAGAGTAACTATGTGTTGTACTTCCAACCTGGTTATTTGATGCTAGAGACTTCTGATCTATATTAGGAGACAGGATTTTTTGTCGACATAGAGCAAATTCAACCACGTTAGTGATTTCATATAATCACACACCATAATCAATAATCATATCAAGAACAAAACATAATTGAGCTTTATTCCATACACATTAAGTTTGGCAAATAGCACTACAATTGCAATCGAAGGCCACGTGAGCCTCTTTGCCAATTGTATTCTGCTTTAACAATTCGAGCACAGCAATTTACAGTGGATAGCCATAGGATTATTAATTGACAGACAGAAGAAACTCAACAAAGGCCCACACCCAATTTTTGCTTACAAGTGTCTTCTCCACCGTGCCCCTATCGTCAACTAAAAGGTTCAAAAGAAATTACGACGAATACCAATTTATCATTTCACTAGGGGTTTCTTAATTCTTAATCTAGGAGGCATCAGCCTATGAAACTGTGTATAGTTTTTAAGCAAAAAGCAAATTTTGGACCCATCGTACTTTAGTTCAGCTTCCATGTCGGAGATACTAATAAGTTTGAAAAATCCTATGGTGCACTGCTCATATTTATCATGCATTAATGTGAGATATTCCCTGCGCCTTAGATTGAGTGATTCCTTAAAAAAATTAGTCAAAATATAACGTCTAATCCCACAAACCAAGGTAAGTTCTGTATAGAGTTTGGAATGTCTATAAAAATTAGCATTAAAGGAAATATGGGAAAGTTCAAAGTTTAAAATATTAAATTTTTGCAAGTGGCATAAAATGGGGCAATCTAAAGCATAACGTAACTCATTATATAAGGATGGAAGATAGTCATCCCGATACAACAAAAACTGTCTGCATAAAATCTGTTGGAGGTTCTAGCTTCCAAATTAACAAACTGCTGACATTATACTTTTTGTCCTTTTTCCTTTGAGTGCAAGCATTCTAACTATATGGTTTATCCTTCTCAAACCAAAACAATTCATAACTTTCCATACTCAGATCATTAACGATTCCAAATCTTAGAAGAAAACGGAACAAAATAAGTAAGCACAACTCCAAAGACTTTCTGTTTCACAATGTATAAAATATTCATAACCCTAGCAATGAATATACTTAAATTTCCAACAGCCAGCAGTCTGAAACTTATTTAGCACAGAATAACAGCAAAACAATACATTTAGCGCACTGAAAAGAGAGGACCCTTTCATTTGATAGCTCATGTTAAAAAAGGCATTGGTTCAAAGCACAAAGCAATAATGACCCTTTCTGTTATTTGCTAAGTATTTAAGCAAAAGCATAGCCATCGAGGTATTTTCTACGAATAAACCTGTGAAGAATGGTTATTATCCATCATTAGTTTACCTCACAGGACGCATAATTATCGTTAGTTTGGAATTCCTCCTCAATTTACCTCAATAAAGGAGTGGGTTATACGCACTATAGTGAAATCCGGTTCAAGACACATTCATTGACAGAAAATTTGAACTTGCACTTTTCTGTCGTACCCTTCGCTCAATGAGAAAGTGGGTCAGATTCTACGGGATCAAACCTATGGAACTTAAAGAATTGTGGAAAGGATCCAATGGCTTCGAAAGAATTGAACGGCTGCTATCATGGGTTACACAAATCATTGTAAAATCTGATTGAAGAAACAGCTTTGCATCACTAAGGTGGCTAAACCTTTGTCTTCCAGGATGAACCACAATTTGTGACACTCGTCGATACAAAACTGAGTCATCTTCTCTAGATGAAACCATCAAAATATTAGGAAATATTTTCTCCAATAGTTGTCTGTAAATCCCACTCGAAAGAAACTTGAAATCAATTTTTTTTTCATCTAACTTGTCCTTAGTATTCAGTCCCCATAGGTTAACAGTACCTAGAAACGCAGCAATCTCAAGCTTCTAACATAAAGATCTTAGTTCTAAAATCGCAATTTTCGAATCGCTAACACAAGATTTCCAATGTTTAATTACGCTCCGATACCTCTTCGAGACTTAACATTGCAAAACTATATACTTCCTACGTTTTTAATACTCGCACCATTGAACCAGTTTACACAACCTAATGCACAATTAGATATTAAATATCTTTAATTATACACAATAAAAAATTATGCAAATTAGATTTTAATAATCTATACATTGACACAAATCTAACAAGATCACACATGACTATATTTTTTCTTACATATAAGTCACAATATTGATTTAAGTGGACATGTGTGAATAGTGTGAAAGATACAAATGGTGCGAGTAAAAAGAAACGGAGGAAGTATAACCACATAAAAACGTATCGCTAAGAAAGCTAAGAGATAGAAAATCAACATTTAAAGCGAAAGCACAAATAAAAGATTCAAATCCATTCATATAAAAGAGCTTATAAAATGTAAGATCATAATATAGCAATAATAAAAACACAATCTGCCAGATTTAGCCTTCCAATTATCTTCACCATCAGCACAGCGAAACATACACATCTTTAGATAGACAAAAACTATATGCAGCATAATTATGATGAAATTACCTGGTAATACGTTAGCATTAGAAGCAAAACCACCATTATCGAACTTAGAACGCTTAGCTTCAGAATTAAAAGCGAGAGCAAGTTCTTGAACTCTCTGTTTAGCGAGTTGAAAATCTTCCATGGGTGGCGGAACGCTACTGTAAGGCGCCGATGATGGAGGAGGACCATCGGAGAAACCAGTAGGACGGCGCTGACGAGGTGGAGAAGTATCTTCTTCGTATTTTCTCTTGTGAGATTCGTATTGTGCTTCTTCCGCCATTGTTGTCGAAGCTTGGAGGTACTGAGGAGAGAGAAAGAGAGAGAGAAAGGGATAAGCAAGGAAAAGAGTGGAGGTGGAGAAGAGGAAGAGCGAAACCCTAATTTACAGGTGATAGGGTTATTTGGGGGGAGATAAACTACGGGCTTCTATACTCGGTTTTAGATACTCCTTCACAAGTGGCAACGTTATATGATGTGGAATCGGTTGGTTTAAGATCCGTTCAGTAGCACTGTCGATTTCTATCTAGCCGTTATATAACTAATAATTTAGAAGAGATTATAATTATATTTTACTAATCTTATTTGATTTTGAAAATTGACAATGTATAATTAAAGAGTAGTACTTTTTGTGATTTTATAATCTGATCTTAGTTTTTTTTATTAAAAATAGAAAACAAGGGACAAACCTAATTCGAGTTGAGATAGATGTGTTCATTGTCTATTACCCTTTGCCTTAGGATTAGTCACATCTAGTTATCGTTGGGATTGAGAAAGGGATATAGCTCAACGTAGAGTGTTACCTTGATGTTATGGGACTCATCAGTTCGAGCCTGATTATCCCTAAACTCAATGTGAGTATCTATGCGAGTAGAACTCTTAATATAATAATTTTTGTTCCATCCTATTAAAAAAGCGTATAAAGGGGTATCCATGTTCTCCCTTACCCTCTCACTGCCTTCCTATACTTAATAAGACAAACTTCAATTTTTTTTAAATTTGTTTTGTAGACACGTGGGCTTATCAGTCTGAGAAACTTGATAAAGATCTTTCAACATGTTTATGAGAAGATTATATATCCATTATACGTATCCCAATATTTTCATTTCAGTTACAAAAAGGAAGGTAATCGACACCATTTTCCAAGTCAATATGGAATATAGTAGTAACATCATTTATATAATTTAGTGTGCTTTTGAAAGAGCATGGTTTATCGAAATATTCAAATTGTTCCTATCAAGTCAAGATTGGACAAGATTTGAGTTTGAGTTGCTCGATAAATCATGTCAAGCTTGGACAAGATTTGAGTTAGAATCGCTCGAGAAAACGAGTCAAGCTAAGTTAGAGTTTTGTTCGACTCGTCTATAAGTACAAATAAAGCATCTGAAAATTCCGATTTGATAGAGTGATGGAGTCTAATCCTGCCATGCAAAATTACACTCACTTTATCTACTTTCTAAAAAGCTACATGAAACACGAATCAATTTTATATTTTATCTCTTAAATTCATATAATTCTCTAGAGTATTTATACATCAATAAATCCAGTTTGCTCTGCACTTTATATTATTTATTACATAGATATTATAATATAAACCTAACAAGAATATATATATATACATTATTAGTTCTATATTAATTACAACATTTGAAATTTTACACTATTATACGACTTTATTAACCTCCTGTTATAACTTATGTATTAGGATAAATATAGTCATTTGAAATCTTGTAATTCTTAACTTATACTTTTTCATCATCAACAATTTATAACTATGAATGGTTCAAAATGTACGCCGGGAGGGGTGAAGTTCTCTATAATGCAATTGATATGAAATGGAAGAAGTTTTTTAAGATAATACGAAGGGAAAAAAATCTAACTACTTCTATTACAAGTCTCGACCGCAGAAAAGGAGCACAGGGTGTAAATTAAAATAGATACACAAACATGTACACAGCTACAAAATCTTTTATTAGAGGTTGAATTATTCATCATAGGTTTTCTTCATCTCCCAATATATTAAACAAAACCAAAAGACAGCTTCACTTGTGCCAAATAACAAAAACATCTAGAATTCCACTGCTGGAACAGAAGAAACTTCAGAAACATATAAACCTTCTCATTAGATACAATAACAAACCACAACAGGGTTTCACAGTTCAGAGCAATTTCAAGGTACAAACTTCAGATATCACGAATGACCCTCGGCCATAATAACAGCCCAACGTACTCCACAAATTATTCTCTCGTGACACTATGGCCATGTCAAAGGAATTTAAGCAGGACGCGCTCACTTAGTCCACCAGTGTAGGAAATCCTTGCGCCTGTTAATTTTCTTCTGGAGCTGCAGAAGTCCATAAAGCAAGGCCTCAGCTGTTGGTGGGCAACCAGGGACATATATATCTACTGGAACAATCCGGTCACAACCTCGAACAACGGAGTAGGAGTAGTGGTAGTACCCTCCTCCATTAGCGCAGCTTCCCATAGATATAACCCACCTAGGTTCAGGCATCTGATCGTAGACCCTGAAAAATTGTCAGGACATGAATGTTAAGACAGTTTCGAAAACTGAGTTTCTATAGAACAGAAGTGGAGCTTCTAGGCTCTAAATAATACTAGGAAGAAAAATTCTTATTTCACTCTGCACAAGAGTCATAGGGTGGAACAAGGGGAAGAACAGGAAAAAAGAGTAGTTGGCTACACCAATTAAGTGCACTTAGCCAGATTTCAAAGTTGTGAACATATTGCCAGAAAAACTATACTACGACATTTCTGTAGTTCCTATAAACAAATTTTACAAAAAAATTAGTTTCCCACATAAAAACCCAGTGGTACCTAAGTCATGGTACAAGAATGTGTGCAAGGACACAATTCACTATCTAGTTTTATTAAATTAGCCCAAAAGTATCCCACTTGCATATATACCAGTTTGCTTTTTTCCGATCACAATTCACGGGGGGTTTACGACTTCAGGAACACTGCAAACAAGCATGGCTAGAACTTCTAATTACACCACAACCATTAAGAATCTAAAACATCAAAGAATATTTAATCTTTTCCCAATTTTGAAGTGTCACATCCTGGCAAACTCTAACCCCATACATGCAGCCTGAGGCAAGCTTCCTTTCAAAGAAAGAACAATCAACAGAGAACTTAAAACTCAGAAAACACTGAAGAAAACAAAAGAAAGGCAAAGATAATTGTAAGGGACATCCTTCAAAACAAAGAAAGTAAATTAAAAAAGATAACCTATAGAATGTTAAGCATGTTGGGATAAGTGGCAAGGTATGAGCGACTTGGGGGAGCTTGCTTTATGCTGCTTCTACTTCATTAGTTAAGACTTAAGACAGCTAGCCTGCTCCACTAAATCGAAGGCATCAGAGATCAAACAGGTGGAATGAGGACTACATCACCTATTCAGGCTTCAAGCTTGCACTAGTGATTTTTGTTTTCACATGTATCTCTTGACCATTAATCCTTATTTTAAAAAACGAGACCTGTCCAAGAGCTACCTTGGGCCGATAGCTAGTCAACTTTCGGTAACTGCCTGGAAATGAAACTTACAATCTGCCAATCCGCCTTCACATGACTCTTTTGACCTGCTCTACTAAATTAAAAGGCATCAGATATCCAACAAGTGGAATGAGGACAAGATAACCTTTTCAGGCTTTAAGTTTGCACTAGTGATTTCTGTTTTCAAATTTCTCTCTTGACCATTATTCTTATTCGAAAGAATGAGACCTGTCCCAGAACTACCCTGGGCCTATAGGAAGTCTACTTTTAGGAACTGCTTGGTAGCGAACTTACAATCATTCAGACTCTCTTCACCAGTATTCCTTATCCTTATTTTAAAAAATGAGACCTGTCCTAGAATTACCTTGGCCTATAGCTAGTCTACTTTCGGGAACTTCTTGAAAGTGAACTTTACAATCTTCTCATGCTAGTTTGGGATAGCAGTAGTTGCATGTTGAAGGAAGCAAAAAACTTTCCCACAACCCATTTCAGTCCACATAACCTACAGAAAGCTTATTGTATTGGCTTAACCGAACCAATTATAAATCAAAACTTCTGTGCGTGTTGAACAAGAAGATAGATAGAGCTTCCGCTACAAGATCGGCCACCTGTCAGACCGTCACATATCATGCCCTTAGAAACCACACAGTAAACCAAACTTGAGGGGGAGATTCAATCCACCCTAGCTGGAAAGCCTGGAAGGCATCCACCTCATACGATTAGAAAGAGAGGTTCAACATGATGGAACCTGAAATCTGAATGACCTGAGATTCTTTTCCAATTTTTAATATTAACTAGACAATCAGCACAACTAGCATTACAGACTACAGCACAAAGGCACTTTGCTTTGCATCATCAAGCGAAGGCACCTTATCCAGCTCAAATTATATCCAGTTCAGATAACACAAGCGCAAATTCATATAGGGAGGAAGAAAGGGGAAACGACGGCTACGACGCAAAGAGGAAACAACAAGGAGAATCTAAGAAGTTACTTGTCCCAGATAACAAGATTTAGAATAATCCAGACAATATAAAACCAAGAGATTATGTTCATGAATATGGCACGGACAAACCGTCAATACAGTGCCAAAGTGCTTGCCTCACGTGTCTTGTACCTCTCTATATACTAGAATGATCAAACCCTCAGGAATCTTCTAGAGTATGCAGGCCTACTTCGGCTACTTGCTATCATTAGTGAGAACTTTGCACGGTACAACAGCATACATGATAAGTACAGCAGTCTGTACAAATTCCAAAGGGCTGCAAAATAATATGTTCTCTCATAAACACTGAGCTCGTTCCAGCCACAGCTACAATTTAGCACAAATTTCTTTACACCAAAAAAAAAAACAATTTAGCACAAATTTCCTGGGACCCTAGCGTATTTAATCTCAAGGGCAATACAGTCATCCATATAGCATGCATGGCAGACAAGGATATAAACTGAAAATCAAAAACCAACATTCCCAAACAAAATAAACATCACAAAACTCATATGTAGCTCAGGCCCCGCGGAAATACAGCAAATTAAATCGTGCAGTACCTCACAAGATTTCACCTCAGGATACTAAAAAATAAATAGTTTACAGATTAAATGGAATAGAGATGGCATCCGGGCCGGGCCAGCCCAGCCCGTCTCGAGGGCTTCGCGGGTCAGGCCCGTTCAAACCCGCAACAAGCCCGGATCAACCCGCACCGGGCTCCTTACCGACAACCCAGCTCGCCCCAAACCACCCATCGAGCCCACCCCTAACCGTCCACGAACCCACCCAGCCCAGACCGAAAGCCCACCCAGCCCGCACCACCTAGCCCACCCAACCCGAACCGAAAGGCCCGCCCAGACCACAACCCAGCACACCCAGACCCGCTACCCAAACCAGACCGAAAGCCCACCCAACCCAGACCGAATCCCCACTCAGACCCGCTACCCACGCCCGTTCAGCCCGCACAACAGCCCGCCCACTACCCAGCCCCCACCACCATGTCACTGTCGCCAGGTACAGCCCCACCAGACCACCGCGCAGGCGCGCACCGAAGGCGCTCAACCATTCGCTCCACCAAATCAGCAGCCATAACAAGCTCCAAGCCTCCAACAAAAAAAAAATCAAATTAAGAAGCTCAAGCTCCAAGTCTCCAACGGATTTGTATATTTTGAGAATGAGAAGTAGAGAAGGTGATATAGAAATGAAGAAATCTGAGATTTGAGAATGAGATGGTGATATAGAATGAGAATGAGAAATCTGTAGTTTTGTGGCTTTGTGAGATTGTGGGCTTTGTGAGATTGTGTGTTTTGAGATGCAGAGATACAATTATTTTCTTAAAAAAATCTGAATCCATCATCAACAAATAGGAATGGCTACAGTGCTGTCAATTTGCATTTGCCAAAAAAATTAAAAAAACTTCACTCACTGAAATTAGATGCAAGCAGATTCACTGATTCACCATTATTTTCTTATCTTTGCTTTGCAATTTGCATGCTCCATACCTTGAACAGTGAAAGTAAACAATCATAGTAGCAACAACGGTGCTTTGTGAATTTGCTTGTGTTTCTCTTCTGATTCCCTCCCCCCAATTTTCTTCTATAAATAGCACTCTAAACTCATGCTTTCAACTCACACAATTTTCATCTTCTCTCAATTTTCCATCTTTCAGTAATTCAGTCTTTCTTCTAACTCTTGCTCCTGCTCTTTCTCTTGTTCTTACTCTTTCTTCAACTTTGAAGTGTTAAGTTTGCTAAGTCAAAATTTTTAAACTTAAGTTTTTTTGCTTATTAAAAAAAAGTTTTTTTTTATTTTGATAATTTCATTTCCCAGTTTGGCAGTTTGTTACACTAAATTGGTTATTTCTTTTATTTACATTGAATTTTTTTTAAAAAAAAAAACATTTAGCCAAAAAAATGGATCCGAGAAGAAATGTTGAAGCTGGTTCATTTGACATGAATACCGAAAATCTCGATGCATTTGCCCAAAATATTGGTGCTTCATTATTTGGGGATGCACATGTTCAAAATCTTGGAAATCTGGGATATAATATGTCCCCACCATTAAGAAACTCTCATCAATCATCAAACTCAACAATGATGCCACCCCGACCACCATCTCATCCACAACAGAGTGTTCCGACGTCCAATGATGGTAATACGAAATGGATATATTTGTCTCTAAATTTAAGTTTAAAATACAATTTGTTTTTACTTATTGATATTTTAATTAATGTTAATAACTTTGACGATAACTAAATTAATAGTCGAATAGTAGCTTAAACTTTAAAAAGAGTTAGTAATTAAATATATAACTAACTATAATTATACATCATTAACATCATTGCTACATCATAACCATTTTTGCTACATCATATAACATCATTAATATGTAATAAACTACATAATATGATGACGTCATTAAGATTTAAGAGTAACTAATACTCGAATATTAGTTTGTAACTAAATACAACAACTAATTATAAGTTTGAATGGTATGATGTGATTAAATATTGTTTAAATAATATAATGTGATTAAATATTGATTAAATAATATAATATGATTAAGAGTAACAAATACTCAAATAATAACTAAAATTAAATATTATTTAATTAATATTATGTGATTAAGAGACCCTAATACTCAAATAGTTACTAAAATTATATATTATTTAAATAATAGGATGCGATTAAGAGTAACTAATACACAAATAGTAACTAAAGTTAAATATTATTTACATAATATAATGTGATTATGATTAACAAAATGTCTCTTATGTTTTCATTTGTTAATTTAGGTTCTTTTTACTCGTAATCTCGTAGTTACTTAACCTTTTGTAATAAACTAATGTACTTACTTTTGAGTGTAGAAGAAGAAACTTCCTAGAAAAGTGGTCGAGGAGAGACTTCTTGGGTCTGGCCATTTTATGAAAGAGTGGTTGCTGCCGGCCAAACCATAGAAGCCGGGGGACCAATAAGATACATTTGTCTTTGTCTGCCATGCAAAAACTCGAACGCCCCTAAGCCGACAAAGTACAAATGGAAACAGGGGGATGGTACGGGAACGTTGGGTCGTCATCTCAGAACAGTACACCAACTGACGGCCGAAAACACACAAGGACAAGGCAGAACAGTATTTTTCTAGCCAAGCCGGTGGAGGTACGCCTTTCTTTTACAATAGAGACAAAATGATAGATGATTTTGCAAATTTTATTATCGCGGAAGAATTATGCAACAAGTTGGGATAAACCTCCCATCAAGATCACCTATGCTAGGAGGAGGAAGACACCAACAACAACAGCAGCAGCTCACTAAATGATTAAAAGGAGTTATTTGTCTTTTGCTTAATACCTTTCTGTTATTTCTTTTCTGCTCTTGTTATAGATTCTGTTAAGTGAGTCATCATTTCCTCTAACAGATTTCTGTTAATGAGGTGAAGGGGGGTTGAGGGAATCTTTGTGAATGTGTATAAATAAGGGCTCAAGAGGAGAGCAGAGTATGCAATGAATGAGAGCTGAGTATTTGGGAGAAACCTCATTTTCTCGAATTAATGAGGGATTGTAGCTAAGATTGCCTTGCTCAATCAACTATCTTACTGTTTGTGTCTACTCTTAAGCTTTTTAGTTTTCAGTTCTTACCAAATTGGTATCAGAGCTACTTACGAACCTAGGTAAAAATGGGGACGAATTCACAAAGAATTGAGCAGTTGGAGAAACAGCTGGGAGAGTATATGGACGGAAGTGAGCAGAGGATTTCGACGGTGGTGGGAAGAGAAACTCAACCCCTACAAGAGGCGTTGGCTCAAATGGCGACGGCCATCGCCAAACTCACCGGTGATTTTGGAACGCATTCAACAAGGATGGAAGGGAGGATTGATCGAGCACGTGAAGCACAAGAAGTCACGTTAGCTCAAATGAGAAATGAGCAGAGCACGTTTCAAGAGGAGGTAAGGGCTCAGATGAATGGAAATCGAAGAGAAGAAGGAGGGCCATCACAAAATCGAGTGAATCTGGAGGAGGAACTCGAAATTGCAGCAGAAAGAAGGATCGAAAATGAAAATGAGAGGGTTTCTCGACACTCGGAGACACCAGTGAACGACGGCGGAGGTGGAACTGGCTGGAGATTCAAGAAACTCGACCTACCTCTGTTTGATGGTAGCAACCCAGATGGTTGGATCATTAGGGCAGAGAGATTCTTCCATTTTTATCGCCTAAGTGAAGAAGAGCGGGTGGAGGCGTCCGTGGTGGCGTTTGAAGGCGACGCACTTTTCTGGTACCAGTGGGAGAATCGTCGCCGGCCGATAAGAAGGTGGGAGGAGTTAAAAGGGCTCCTCCTCAAGAAATTTCGATCAACCGCCACCGGAACGTTGCATGAACAGTGGCTGGAGCATCGGCAGGTGGGAGATGTGATTAGTTTCTCCAAGAGGTTTGTGGAGCTGCTTGCGCCATTAAAGGAGATTCCAGAAGAGCTTGCTAAAAGCCAATATATAAATGGGTTGAAGGAATCCATCCGTGATGAAGTTCGGGTCATGGGTCCTATGGATTTGGACCATGCAATGGAGCTGGCCCAACGGATTGAGGCCAAATTTAAAAATGCTGAACCCAGAAAGTGGGCCACTCGAAGTGGGCCTCCTTATAAACCCAATTCTTTTTTTAACCCAAGCCCCAGCTATTTCAATAATAGCTATAATCCCAAAACACCAAGCCAACTTAACTATTCATACCAAACCCATTCTTCTCATCCAAACACCAGCCCAACACCACAAAACTCCATCACCACAAACAGCTCCCTCCACTCCACAGCTTCCAATACACCCAGAACCAGCTATACCCAAAATAACCCCAGAAACCGTAGCTTTGTGAGAAGACTCAGTGAAGCTGAAATGCAGCAAAAGAGGGAGAAGGGTTTATGCTTCAAGTGTGATGAAAAGTGGAATTTCAACCATAAATGCAAGGGGAAAGAATTGAGTATGATGATCACCATTGAAGGTGAAGAGGAGGAATAAGAAGAATTTGAACCTGAAGAAGAGAGGTTAGAGTTTGAAACTCAACCAGAAATTTCATTAAACTCAGTTATGGGGCTCACTAGCCCAAAAACTCTCAAGATGAGGGGAACAGTGAGAAGGGAGAATGTGGTGATAATGGTTGACCCTGGAGCTACTCACAATTTCATCTCCACTGAGTTAGTACAGAGACTGTCCATCCCAACTATCCAAACCAAACCTTTTGAAGTATCCCTAGGAACAGGGGAAACTGTGCAAGGCATGGGAGAGTGCAAAGCAGTAGAAATTGAACTCCAAGAGGCTATAGTGGTTGAGGATTTTCTCCCTCTTCCCCTAGGCAACTCTGATATCATTCTAGGCATTCAGTGGTTAGAAAAATTGGGAACCATGAGCACTAACTGGAAAACTCAAACTCTTAAGTTCCAGTTAGGAGGTAAAACAATCACACTTAAGGGTGATCCCACCCTAGGGAGGACTGGAATCTCTTTGAAAGCAATGATGAAGACTATTAGGAAGGAAAAAGGAGGCTTGTTGGTTGAGGTCAATATGATTCAAGCAACTGAAAGGCAGAACTTGGAGGAGCAGGAGCAAAACTCAATAATTCAGCCACTCTTACAGCAATACAAACAGGTATTCAATATGCCTAATGGTCTGCCCCCTAGTAGAAACCATGAACATGCTATTGTATTGAAACATGGAGAAAATCCTGTGAGTGTAAGGCCTTATAGATATCCACAGTTTCAAAAAGATGAAATAGAAAAGCTAATTAAAGAAATGATGCTAGCTGGGGTAATTCAAGTATCCTCAAGTGCTTATTCTAGCCCTGTATTACTTGTTAAGAAAAAAGATGGCTCTTGGAGATTTTGTGTAGATTATAGGGCTCTAAATAAAGCAACTGTCCCAGATAAATTTCCTATCCCTATAATTGATGAATTGTTGGATGAGTTATATGGAGCTACCATCTTTTCAAAACTTGATTTAAAATCAGGATACCATCAGATTAGGATGAAGAAAGAGGATATACCAAAAACTGCTTTTAGAACTCATGAGGGCCATTATGAGTTTTTAGTGATGCCATTTGGGTTGACAAATGCTCCAGCCACATTTCAAGCACTAATGAATGAAGTGTTTAAGCCTTATTTGAGAAGGTTTGTGCTAGTTTTCTTTGATGACATATTGGTGTATAGCAGAAGTGACCATGAACATGTGAAGCATTTGGAAGTAGTTTTGGGAGTATTGCAGGAAAATGCTCTATATGCTAACTTTAAAAAGTGTGAATGGGGAAAAACTGAAATAGCCTACCTTGGACATGTGATATCCCAGCATGGGGTAGCAGTGGATCAGTCCAAAATCCAAGCTATTTCTTCTTGGCCTACCCCTACATCTGTTAGGGAGCTCAGGGGATTCCTTGGCCTCACTGGGTATTATAGGAAGTTTATACAAGGCTATGCTTCACTAGCCCAACCACTCACTGATCAGCTCAAAAAAGACAACTTTGGTTGGACATCACAGGCCACAGAGGCATTCAACAAACTCAAGCAAGCTTTGGCTACTGCCCCTGTATTGAGGATGCCAGAATTCAACACTCCTTTTGTTGTTGAGGCAGATGCTTGTGGGTATGGATTAGGGGCTGTTTTGCTCCAACAAGGCCATCCTATAGCCTATTTCAGCAAAATGCTAGGGCCAAGAGCCAGAGCAAAGTCCATTTATGAAAAAGAACTCATGGCAGTGGTGCTAGCTGTGCAGAAATGGAAGCCATACTTGCTAGGTAGGCACTTCATTATACACTCTGATCAACAGAGCTTAAGATACTTGATGGAGCAGAGGGAGGTTGGCACTGACTATCAGAGATGGATGAGCAAGCTAATGGGATATGATTTTGAAATACTCTACAAACCTGGGCCCTCCAACAAGGTGGCTGATGCACTATCAAGAAGAACAGCAGAGGTGGAGTGCAACAACATGATGACAGCCTGTCCTTTACAATGGGACTGTTTGAAAGAGGAAATCAACAAGGATCCCCTCATACAACAACTCACACAAGCTGTGGCAGTTGAAGATCTTACTCCAAAAGGATACACAGTGGAGCAAGGGATTTTGAAGCATAAAGGAAGGGTGGTGATTCCTAGCCAGTCACCTCTTGTCTCACAAATCTTAAAAGCCTATCACAACTCTCCTATGGGGGGACATTCTGGGGATTTTAAGACCTACCAAAGAATTGCTGCAGAGTGGTTTTGGCAGGGGATGAGGAAGCAAATCTCTAAGTATGTACAAGGCTGTGAGGTGTGCCAACAACAGAAAACCTCCACTCTAAAACCTGCTGGTCTATTGCAACCATTGGCTATTCCCTCTCAAATTTGGGAGGATATTACTATGGACTTCATAGAGGGTCTGCCTAAATCAAGGGGGTATGATACCTTGCTGGTGGTAGTGGACAGACTTACTAAGTACAGCCACTTTATTCTCTTAAAACACCCTTTTACTGCTACTGGGGTGGCTGAAACATTCCTCAAAGAGATTGTAAGGTTGCATGGGTTTCCTAATTCAATTGTATCTGACAGAGATAGAATCTTTATGAGCCAGTTTTGGAGGGAGCTCTTCAAATTCCATGGCACAACTCTCAACAGAAGCACTGCCTATCACCCCCAAACTGATGGGCAAAGTGAAGTGGTTAATAAGAGTGTGGAGGGATATTTGAGATGCTTCATTAATGGGCAACCTAAGACTTGGGCCAACTGGGTTCCATGGGCTGAATATTGGTACAACACATCATGGCACAACTCCACTCATTGTACCCCTTTCAAGGCTGTGTATGGTAGGGACCCCCACATTTACTTAGATATGAGCCTGGCTCCACAGTGGTGGCAACACTGGAAGAACAACTCCTTGAGAGAGATGCAATACTGGATGAACTGAAGTTTCAACTCCTCAAGGCTCAGAATTACATGAAGCAACAAGCAGATAAACACAGAAGGGATGTGCAGTTTGTGGTAGGAGACAAGGTATACTTGAAACTCAGGCCCTACAGACAGAAATCTTTGGCTAAAAGGCCTTTTGAGAAGCTTGCAGCTAAGTTTTATGGGCCCTATGAAGTCATACAAAAGATAGGCAGAGTGGCCTACAAACTTGCTCTTCCTGAAGGAGCTCAAATCCATCCTGTTTTTCATGTATCACAACTGAAACAGATGGTGGGGCTGCATACAGTTCAACCCACACTTCCCCCAGACTTATCAGCAGAACTCACCTTGGAAGTCACACCCCAATCAGTGTTGGGAGTTCGACAAGTTCCACAGGGAGCAGCTAGTACTACAGAGGTGCTCATTCAATGGCAGAACCTGCCAACTCAAGAAGCAACCTGGGAGGAATTCACTACTTTGGACTCAAGGTTTCCCTCTTTTCACCTTGAGGACAAGGTGAGAGTTTGGGTGGGGGGTAATGCAACAAGTTGGGATAAACCTCCCATCAAGATCACCTATGCTAGGAGGAGGAAGACACCAACAACAACAGCAGCAGCTCACTAAATGATTAAAAGGAGTTATTTGTCTTTTGCTTAATACCTTTCTGTTATTTCTTTTCTGCTCTTGTTATAGATTCTGTTAAGTGAGTCATCATTTCCTCTAACAGATTTCTGTTAATGAGGTGAAGGGGGGTTGAGGGAATCTTTGTGAATGTGTATAAATAAGGGCTCAAGAGGAGAGCAGAGTATGCAATGAATGAGAGCTGAGTATTTGGGAGAAACCTCATTTTCTCGAATTAATGAGGGATTGTAGCTAAGATTGCCTTGCTCAATCAACTATCTTACTGTTTGTGTCTACTCTTAAGCTTTTTAGTTTTCAGTTCTTACCAAATTACCCTTTAGTCATGGCGATAATATAAATTATGAAGAGTTCAACAGAACTTATCTACAGCCGGCTTTTAGGCGTATTCCACGAAATACGCTTAAAAATCGGACGAAACAGCTTTATTATGCTTCGCGTGCTTCTCTTATTGAAATGTTTCGTATCCAACTTCCTAGAGTGAGCCTAACATGTGACACGTGGACTTCTAAGCAGGAGCCTTTTATCTGCATAACTGCACATTGGGTTGATGACGACTGGTTTTTACAAAAGCGCATCATTTGTTTCGAGGCTATGCTTGAGATGCATAACGGTTACAATATAAAAACTCGTATTTTAAACTGTCTGAAAACATTCCATTTAACTCGAAAAACTTTTGCTTTGTCTCTTGATAATGCAACCGCTAACACAAAAGCCATAGACTTTTTGAAACAGGACCCGAGTTGCCACTACTTTTAGGTGGTGAATTACTTCATGTTCGTTGTTGTGCTCATATCCTAAATCTTTCTGTCCAAGACGGTATGACTGAGTTACAACCATTGCTGGATCCTATTAGAACCGTTACTAGATGGATCAGAGTAACGAGGAGTGTTAAGAGACGGTATATGGCTCTATGCAAAGAGAGAGGACTGAAGAAGCGTCAATGGAGTATTGACACTCCAACCCGATGGAATTCCACCTACAAGTTGTTAAACCAAGCAATTGTTTATCGTGAGGTTCTCACTATTCTTTACAATGAGGAGCAGACGGACCCTAAATGTTTGATTACCGATGACCAATGGAGCGTTGCTATTCTTATTCGCGATGTGTTGAAAAGTTTTGATCATGCTACTAACGTCTTTTCTTTGGTTTATCATCCCAATGTTCATTTAGTCATTACCGAGTGCATTAAGATTGTTCATGCCATTGACGTTTCTATCAATGTTCCTGCTATTAACGCTGTTTTGTGCAGTATGAAGGCCAAGTGGTTTAAATATTTTTATGAATTTCCTTTGATTTACGGGTTGGCTGCACTACTTGACCCAGCTGTTAAGCCGGAAGGGTTGAAGAGGTTGTTGGAATTTTATTACGGTTGTTTGGGTGTAAAATATGATGTTGATTTGTATATTCAAACTTGTGCAAATGTTTTAGAAAAACTGTTTGATTTCTATGCTTCCATACTGAATCCCGAGGGATGCTATGGTGGTGATACCGGCAAGTCATCAAAAGGCAGGTTAGATTCTATCATTTCCAAGATTTTGAAGAAATCCAAAAACGAGACTACTACATCATCCTCATCATCATCATATTCACAATTGAACGAGTATTATTCTTATCAATTCGAGACGGATGAGAATTTTGAAATTTTGAAATGGTGGAAGCAACATGAGCAGCAGTTTCCAATACTGTCAAGGATTGCCCGGGATGTACTTGCAGTCCCTGCCTCAACAATTGCTTCTGAATCAGCATTTAGCGCCGGTAGAAGAGTTATAGATGAAAAAAGATCACGGCTCTCCCCCGAAAGCATTGAAATTTGTGTTTGCAAGAAGGATTGGGATCAAGCTGAAAAGAGAACACAAGGTCTGCAACAAGATGATGATGATGAAGATGATCCATGGATGAAAATGACATCGGAATCTGGATCGGATGCGGGGGAAGTTGCTAGTGGCACGGGCCCAAGTAGGAGTGGAAAACTTCCAATGGAAGAAGATGAAAAAAGACGAAGAAGAAGAAAATTATTAAAGACGATAGGACAAAGGCCAAAAAAAAACATTTCCAATCTATGAATCATCTACAAATCAAGGTACGCAAAGAACTACGTGGGCTTTGATTCCTTTGGGATACGTAGGCAACTTAATTTTGAAAATTTTAGTTTAATGTCAAATTAAATTAAAGTTTTTAAATTACAAGCTCAAGCCCCCCACACTCTATATTAGTGAAAATAAAAAAAATTCAAAAAAAAATATAGATTTGATGTATACATGTTGAGCTATATGATTGTCTCCCTGTGCCCCATTGATGTTTTTGAAATGTTTTGGATTCATGATTTATTATGGTTTGGCATGAGGATTCATCGGATTTGATTTGATTTCCGATATTTTATGACCCTTGCTTGCATGATGCTTGTGACATTTGCGCTGAAAGTGGAACTAAGTTGGTTAGACTGTGAGTTTTGAGTCTTTGGATGCATATCTTCATCCAATCTTTCCTTCTATGTGTGATAGTTCCTCATTATGGCATTGATCTTGGTATTGGTTCATTACTCGTTGATGTCTAGCATGCATGCATATTGAAATGATTGAGGCGTTCTTTTTGATTGTCTGAGCCACAGAGCCACTAATAAAACACTGTACCGCCTTAGCCCTTCTGAGCCTTTCATGACCGCTTGTGTTTATTACCTCTATTGAAATCCATATCCTAGCTTGGGGGAGCATTAGTAATGACTTGGCCTTGTTTTAGACGTGTTTTGGACTTTTGGTGATTTATGGGTTATCGGTTGTGCTTTATTTGTGGAGATTGCTTGATACAAAAGCTCATAAATAAAAAAATTTGGAAATTTTGTCATTGAAAAAAGAATGAAAAGTGAGAAAAAAGAATTCATTGAAAACCACAAACAATCCAAAAGAGAATGAGTTGAAAAGAAAAGAAAAAGAAATTGTGGTTTGTTAGAAACTTAGATTATTGTCGAGTTGGTCATCTTGTGGGTGATGATTTGCGGAGTTCAGAGGTCACATTCACCTCATGTTATGTATATGTTTATGCTCCTCTAGGATGGCTTTACCACCACATCTCCCAAAGTTTTCCACACCCTTCACCTAAGCCTCGTTGCAACCTTGCAAAGACCTCATGATCCTTTTTGCATTGCTTTAGTTAGATTGATGTGGAGTTTTGTCCTAATCCCGTAGAGTATTTGCTATATTTGAGTCGACTGAACTAGGTTGAGTATTACATGCTACCCTCTAAACACACGAGTGTCGTGAGTTGGGACGGGTCATTATGGGTTGGGTCAGGTGAGCGATCGGACACATCTTTTGTCTGCCACAAAAATCGAGAGTTGAGTGTCTCCCATGCGAGTACCCTCTTAGTATTTGCGGGATGCGCAAATGTCCTTGTTTGATTGCAATGCATACTGATTGATTGTTGGTCTGATATGATGGACTGATGATGATACTTGCCTACCGGACTAGTCTTGGAT
Organism: Patellifolia procumbens; assembly: GCA_947645195.1. NCBI lineage: Eukaryota > Viridiplantae > Streptophyta > Magnoliopsida > Caryophyllales > Amaranthaceae > Patellifolia > Patellifolia procumbens. Next base: position 216,821 of record CANSGD010001469.1, on the reverse strand, counting down.
CAAATTGAATATTGTTGAGCTAAATTCTTTCTAATTGGGGTGAGACAGTCATATGTTAGTTCGCATGATTTTGTTGCTTGAGGACAAGCAAGAGTTTAGCCTGGGGGAGTTTTTTATGTGTTCATTTTATATAGGCTTTGAGCATCGTTTCCCCTCTTGTTTTATACTCTTTTGGAGCTCTTTAGAGCTCTTTATTGTGAGATTTGATATGTTTGGGTATGTTTCGTGTTTTTGAGCTTTGATTGTGCAGATTAGGTGTCTGAGGCCTTTATCTGGCATTTGGGAGCATTACCCATATTACATAGGTATTTGAAGTACCCTGAGAGCAATTATAGAGCTCTCGAGGTGATAACAAATAAGATTGGAGCTAAAGAGCGCTTGCACGTCCGGTCGTGTGTGGCCCGCCGCTCGGGCACGCAAGCATATTTCGAGCTATATTGAAGAACTGGCTAAGTCATCTCCGCCCTTCCGGGCGCTGATTACGAGTTTTATGTGAAGAAGTTTTAAAGACCGCCCGCCCGGGCGCCATCGCCTGACCGGCCGGGTGGTTTCTCAGGAGGCCTTGTTTTCGGTTTTATTGCCTTTTGAACATCATCTATTAATACTAGAAGGTTAATTTCGATTAGTTATCTTAGTTTTTATCTTAGTTTCGTATTAGCTTAGTTTTAGAGTCCTAGTTTTTCTCAAGCTTATTTGGTTGGAACATCGTCTGCTTTCAATAAAGTATTATAGTTGATTCATTTCGCATAAATCTGGTAATTCTTCTTCCATTACTTTACATTATTTTGATTATTGCTTTCATAGATCTTAATTATGTCTTCCCTAATTATAATTGCTTTCGTTAACATGCAAAAGTTTAAAAACGACAATAATGAAAAATAGATAATAATAAATAATTACGATAATATAAAATTAATCATTACTCAAAATTATTTAAGAATACATTGGTCAATATTCAATACTCATTATAATCTTATTTTAATTGCTATATTAAGATTATAAATAAACGGAATTACTAGAAAAGAGAAGATATTAAATAATTACGTCATTACGAAATTATAAAAATTAGTCATTATTCATATTATTAACAAAATGCAATTTATAAAACCAAATATTTTATATTTTCAACCAACGTATTTCACAGTTATATCTAATTAAATTATACAAAATTACAAATGCAAATTCATAAACACATAATTGAAATTTTCATATTACATCAAACTTAACTTACCAACTATTTTAACTTCAAAAAAAAAAAAACTTACCAACTAGTCCAACCCAACCCACTCAACCAATCCAGCCCACCCAGCCCATTAAACAGCCCACCCAAACCACCCAGCCCACCCAACCCATTAACCAGCCCAACCCAAACCACCCAACCCGCCAACCCATTAACCAGCCCAACCCAACCAGCCCAGCCCATTACCCAGCCCAAACCACCCACTAAACCCACCCTCCAACCCGTTTCAAGCCCGCCCAAAACCGGATGGGTTGTCTCTCCAGCCCAGCCCGTCAACCCACCCAGCCCGCTTCTTTCCCAAGCCCGCACCGGGTCAGATTTTTACCAACCCAGCCCGCCGCAAACCCGGCCCAGCCCAGCCCGGCCCACCCATATGCCACCTCTAAAATGGAATATTTGGAAGCACGCAGCAAGGACCGACTAACATAGCAAGACACATAATAGTGCACCAGAATAACGTAGCATAAATAGGAAAAGTCTCTTTTAAACCACTTTGCAACCTTCTTAAATAGGCTGAAAATACAATGAACAAAAGCTGACATCCAACAGCAGCAGATATATTCTCCAATCAACATCGCAAACGCAAAAAAAGCAAAAACTGTGGGTGTTCCAACTGCATCTAGAAAGTTTTGGAGTTTTCATATCACAGAATATGAATTCCCAATTACAACTCAGTCACCAAACAAACACCAACCTCATCAGTCCTTCATCAATAGAAACATAAAATAACGGATGCTGGAGTAGGGGATAAATTCATCCCATATATAGAAGGAAAGAACTATCACAGCTCCCAATAACACAACTTAAGATAGCTGGGAGAGAGCTTAGCTTGAGTCAACCTATAAGAAGCACTAATGCTCAACCACCTCCAGAAGGACAGACCCTACCAACCGTACTGTAACAGAAGTGAGGAAAGATTGCAAAGCAAAAGGGAAAGAGGCAGAAGCAGAAGCAGAAGCAGAAGCAGAAGCAGCCAAATTCTTCAATAAGCTAGTGACCACCACTGGCAAGAAAATAGGGGGTAGGAATATATGATTGAGTTTTTTCCTTCTTCAGTAACAATAGGCACTGTACTAGCGTACTATCATAACATATTAACACTTAAGCCAAATTAGAAGATTCCGAATGTCTTGCATTATTCTACACAGCAACACATACAACAATTAAACGTCTATTCCCTGAGGTGCTTCAAGCACCGTCAGAAAGTGCTATCTTAACTCTTATGAGAAAAAGAAAGCCCATTGACGAACTTGACAAGCTAGGTCATTGACATATCCTTTGTCTGCATTTGACATTTTTGATTGAATTTAACCAAAAGGAACATCTTCTCCGAAATCACATCAGATGTTATATACAGCCTTTTTATGTCATTGAAAGGAAGGTACTTAAGACGTCCATCTAATATACTCACTTAGCCTAACGACAGGTTACGGCACACAGGCGGAGGTCTCAACTCTCATTCTATTTCAGACACGTGTAAAAGACCTCGTATCCTTCGACCAATGAGTGGAAGGATGTTTCATTCTCAACACTCTTAAAAGAAAGAATCAAGGCCAGCGGGTCAGCATTCCTAGGTGTGGGTTGAGCTCAAGGTTCATGTTTTTTGAACTGAGGCTCTCATCACAGGGAGAAAGAAAGGATAACAAGGGAATACCTAGCTTATATTGACAAAAAAGATTATTATTCACTGGACGTAGGAAAGTGAATACCAATCGAATTTACAAAACCGTTACAGCATAAAAGGACTCTATCACTAATATCTCCAAAGAAGTCGCTCACTAACATGCAGCATAGGTAGAAAATTAGAGAGAATCCAGAAAACTGCATCCACGTTCCTTGCCCAAGGCACAATATTCAAGATTTTTTCCCTCCACAGGACCAAATGATAAAGCAACAACATTGTAAACTGCTTTATCAGGCGAGATAACTAGCTCCTTCCAAATGATCACCAAATCATAATATTGAGTTGCATGTTCAAATCCTTATCCAGGCAACATGTCTTCTATTAAACATCAATATGTGAAAATTGAAGAGATAGAAATGCCTATTTCCTGATTACAAAATATTTCCACACTACAAAACAGTTGACCAATTCAGTATCCTCCTATGACAAAGGAAAATATCCAGGCTTATGTTGGCTCATATAATCAATCAACGGTGAACTAGTGAAGGCAACATGCCAATGATTTCCTAGACAAACACAACACATACACCAAGTAGGGTACATAAACAATAAGCTTTCACTCTTCTTCAATGCACTCATCTGTAAACCTAAACCTAAACCTAAACCTGAAACTTCCCGAGCCTTCATTGAAAGTGGGCTATATCCATTCAAACTCCTCCTATCTAATTCATCAAAAAGCACCACCTCTCTCGACCATCATTTTACTCGATTCCAAAAGTGTCAATTCATCCCAAGGAAGTTGCTATAATTTCCATTTCACAATACAGACTCCATCATCAACCCACCTCACAACAAGCCAATATAAATCTACCTTGAGAACCAACTAAATGTTTCCTGTTCATCACACCATCAATAGATGTCATTACACCTCCAAGCTTCCAAAATTTTGGGCCTCGATAGATGGAATAGATAGGGCCCCAAAAAATCTGAATTCGGCTACGCACCAATGCTCTATTATCTAAAAGTCTTAGCACTTCACTAACTCGCTCACCTCACCTACCCGTCTCCATCAATTACATTGCACAAATCAAATGAGCTGATCTCCATCTCACAGCCCACAATATTAAACATTAGATCACCAAATAAGTAGAACTATAAAAGCGTGTATATCCGAATCACTTATCGATCTCCATTTTATAAGGGAAGAGGAATGGGACATCAAATAAAAGAATATCCTAACCGCTTTACTAAACACGCAACACATGACATATGAGACTAGGTGGTTGTTTGGTCAATAAAAAGCCAAAATTCTCATGAAATTCCAATTTATAGGAAGAAATCACCTAACTAAATTCATCAAAATTTGGTTAAAGTATCTCAACGAGCGACGTAACCTCCTATAGAGATTTCTAATCAACTAAGGGCCCTAGGTAAGATACTTTCTCTATTTTGGGGGAAATTTCTAATTCCCCCATTTCATCATCCAAGCAACACAACCATTTCCAAATTCCTCGGAATCTCTATTTGCCAAATTCTCTCACGTCAACTAAACAACCACTAATTCTTCTCCAAAACAACCTACAATTCCCCCAAAACCTAAATCTCAATAATAATCAACAAAACCCTAAATCCACACACAAAACAGAATCCATAAATCAACATACCAAACAAATCAAATCAAACATTCAAACCCTACAAACCCCCCCAAAACAAACTACAAACCCGAATCGAAAAGCGAGAGAGAAATCAAAAAAAAAGAAAGGGAACGGAGACATACTTGCGAAGAGCAGGAGCCATCTTATTAGTAAGAGTACCAGCAACAATCATACAATCAGATTGACGAGGACTAGGTCTAAAAATGATACCAAAACGATCGAGATCGTAACGAGCAGCACCAGTATGCATCATTTCAACAGCACAACAAGCTAATCCAAAAGTCATGGGCCAAATGGACCCGCGACGGGCCCAATTCATGAGGTCATCAACCTTTGAGATCACGAACTCCGCCGCTTTGGGTAAAGCCGGTGGTGGAGCTTTGCCGTAGGTGGTTGGTTGGGTGGTTGTTGAAGAAGAGAGAGAAGGGTGGGTTGTGTGGAAAGATGAAGTTAGGGTTGAGGAGAGAGATGGGAGGGTTTTAATGGCGGTTGTGCGAGTTGCGGCTCGAGCTAAGAGCGCCATTGTTGCAGAGGAATAGAGAGAGATTGGAAGATGGAATTGGGAGAGAGAAAGAGAAGAGGCTCGGTTTATTTTGGGGGTGGAAATGCGGTGGGTCTTTTTCTCCCGGTGATCGGGAAGCAATTCGAGATTTTATTTTTATTTTTGTAGAGAATTTTTCTAAATATATAAGCTATGTAGTACTTCCTCGTTTCGCAATACTCGCAACGTTTCTTGTTTGCACACTATTCAATGCAATACTTTGAACCTTAATATCTCTAATTATTGACAAGTAAAAATTATAAAAAGTTGATATTATAATAGTATGCATTAAGACGAATCAAATAAGACTCCACTTGACTATATTATTTCTTATACACTTGTAAAAAAATGTAACATAAGATTGATAGATGAATAGTGGTAACTATGCTAATGTTGCGAGTATTGCGAAACGGTGGAAGAATAAAATTAGAAATAGTATAAAACTTATGTTAAACGGTTTATCAATGAGTATGATATAAAATTAGAAATAGTATAAAACTTATGTTAAACGGTTTATCAATGAGTATGATATAAAATTAGAAATAGTACAAAACTTATGTTCGACGGTTTATCAATGAGTATGATATAATATTAGAATTAGTACAAAATTTATGTTAGGCGTTTTATCAATGAGTATGATATAAAATTAGAAATATGCAAAATTTATGTTAGGCGGTTTATCAATGAGTATGATGTAGATAGACTATATAAAATCCATACGGTAAGTTAAAATCTTTCGATTTCACCAGGATTTTTCCATATATAAGAATACCTCATACTACATATCCCTAGATATCGAAGCAAGTTCCCATTCTAACTCATTTTGAAACTTATGTCACAATCTTGTTTTTTTGGAGTAGGGAAACTTAATATGGAGAAACTTTATGGATATTTTAGGGATTTCCAAGAATATAGAAGGGGTACGTGACGTGTATCTAGTACCTTTTTCTTCATAGTCACAACATTACCACAACTATATGCATTGTTAAAAGTTGCAACTGTTAAAAAGATGGGTTTCCTCGATTTAGCTATTTTATCTTAGCCTGGACTATGAGAGCTAATTTAATTAGCGATTTTCTCGTTTTAGCTAATTTAAAAGTTGCAACTGTTAAAAAGATGGGTTCATCAAATAAATAAGTAGCACAACATAGCACATAATCAAATAGATGAACCCACATATCCCTTTTAATTGTAACATTGAAAATCTAACAAATTTGAGAGATCAAAAAGATCCCAATTTTGGGATTGGGCTTATCATGACTCATATAATGACTATAATGACATCTAACCACATGCATCAGTAAGTGGTTAAAGATACTACTCAAATAGCCACAAAAATAGAGATGATGTACTACCCTAATAACCACTTTGTCAAGAGCATATGCTTTATTCTGGTGTATTCCTGTTGTTGATCATCCAACTTACACATGTTACCCCTTACTCCTTCCATTCGAACATAATTGTAACATTTATCGTTTTCCACATTCTCCGAGTACATTAGAATAAGGAGGGATACAATTGGTTAGAACTTCCCTTCCGATTCTAGGAGATCATGGGCTCGGTGCTCATCAGTCATCACCCATCCTAGTGACTCTAGCACCAGAAAGAAAAACATTCTCCGAGTGTCGTAAATATAAATTTTGAAGCGAACCTACATAATTACACATACTTGAGAATTTATTGGGTAAAGTGAAAAAAATAAGGTCAAATTGATAAACTGTGACTTAATTGGAACCAATCAGATATATTTGCGTTTACTTTGAGAGCAACAGAGATGGGCCTAAGTGTACTAAGCAACAAAATGGAGAAAGTAAAGTGCTAATTAAGCAATGATCACAACTCTACAAGAGAAAAAAAAATAGAACATTACTTAATATCATACCATTATACAACAGCAAACTTGGGAAATGATGAGCAAAAGAATTGGTTAGATGGTAAATGGGTATAATAACAGTAACAACATTTGGCCAAAGTCCTAAGATTTGCTAATGATTCAATAATAATACAAGAGGCGGATGGTATTGATGTGAATGATGAACCTTAAAGAGCTCCATTATAGCATTCTGCACTTGAAGTTCGATCTCATCTCATGTTCCACAAGCATCATCACTGCCAACTGAAACACCCTCGCGACAGTATCTACTGTTAAAATGTTTCTGTAATAAGTTACATTTTCCATCCGAGTCCAAGTCTGACCTAGCAGCAGAGTGAATCCATTTCTGGCAATGCTTCTTCTAACATACTGCAATTCTATAAATATCTTCATTCCAGAAATGCTCGAAGATCACCATTAAATTTTCTGGTTCAAGAATATCTCTAGGCATAATACATATACAAGCTGTTTGCGGCAGCACATGCAATTGAGTTTTCAGTGGGGTGCCATGCTAAATGAAGCAACTTCATGTTGAAATCGAAAGCATTTCCATTTGCATCACTGCCAGGGCTCTCCGATCCTAGTAACCAGATAAAGCAAAGCATACATAATCAATAACCAGACGTTTCACAGGATTAGTGGTGCAAGTGTCAGGACTTGATCTATATCTCTGCAATCCAGATTCTTTTTTTGTTCAAGAACAAAAGCTTGTTTATGAACTTAAATCAATTAATAAACGAGTCGAACACGAGCCGGACTCCGACATAATCATTCCTAAAAAAGCGGAGCTTAAACTGATAATTGAGCTCGATGACCAGCTAGAGCCCAAACTAGACTCCATTATATGAGCTTGAACATGAACAAAGTAATACTCCGCTCATTTATACACATTACGGCTGCTAGAAACTTTCGTAAGACAAAATTTACAAAAAGACATTATATAAGAAATGTCTTAGAACCCAGATTCTGAAGTTCGTTCCCGGGGTTTTTATATCTTACAATGTCCAATCAACATAAGAATATTTCGGCAACTATCGAAACAGAAACAGCTCTTCAACCTATGAATTTCTTCAGAGTTCAAGGTTCGCAGTACATCCTCAATCCTAATAAATTCATCTGTTGCATTTGACACAGTTTATGCTCAATATGACTCCATATTGAAGCATACTATCAGACACAAATTATGGCTACTGTTTTTGTCCAACTCTACACATTACTAACTGGTCTAACTAACAGATTTCATAAGGCATTCCAATACACTAATACTCAAATTCTCAAGTTTCTGAACAAGAATTATCTAGACATACCTTGCCTTGCACTACGTGTGAAGGTGCCAGGCCTTGAAGGTCTATGATTTGTAGTGGCTGGAAATTGCTTCCTGAAAATCAGAATATATCTGGTGAGAGAAATCCATAATGAAAAGCAGCAAAAAAGAGGTGATTGACTGATAGCTGATCAAATTGCAGAAGTTTAACATTGAATATTTAAATAATAGGCAAGCAAATTATTAAGAGTCAAACTTTCACCTCATGGGATTTTTGCTTGCTTCCAAGGTTGTGGCTTCTGTGCTTCCAGAAGAACCGCCAAAAACACGAAACAAATTGCTGGGTGTGGAGAAAGTCTTTAAGCATTAAGTTTGTGGCAAAAAAAGACATATACGAAGAAGAGTAGGTCATGAGATATATATAATCACCTGTAGGACCCGGTTGCCACTCGCAGTCCATCTCCACTTAGACAGCACTCAAATTTGTCAAAAATGGAATCATTTTCATACATATCACAGAGCTACAAACATAAAAAAAAAATAACCCCACAAGATAAGAAAACAAGAATTATGGATAAGAACTTTAAGAGGTTTGACTAATACATAATAAGCAACGACTGATAGAAAACTAACCCTTGGTCTCAGATGTTCATGAACTTGGAAAGTTGAAACAGGTCCAGAATCCATATTTATGTCCCATAGCTGAAACAAAAAAACCAAAGTACGAAACAGATCTTAAGCTTTCAAATCTTTGCAGGGTTGACAGTATAAGCATAATCAAACAAGAAAAGTAATTAAGGGAGTCCAAGAATATCAGAGTATCAGACAGGTACAATTTCATTAAAATCAGAAGATAAGGTATTAAAGAAACAAAATAATGAATCTTGAGAGAACCTGGAGACATGACTTCCCCCACAAAATTTAACTACACATAATTTTAGGCCCATCATGCAGCAAGCCTAAGACCAATGAAAAACACCTGCAGTCACTCAAATCTAAAATATACTGACGTTTCCATCGACAAAACCCACAAAATTGCAATAGCGGCGTTACGAAAAACTTCTGCTACTTACCCCTCCTAAGCCAAACATAATTTAAACTAAATGAAGCGCTTAAATCTTAATCAATGCCACTTCTTTCACTATAGGTTCATGAGATATTTTAGTCCAGCAGTTCTTACATATATCTGTTGCACACATCGCAGACTACTACAAAGTTAGAAAAGTATAAGATAAGTGAAAAACAAATGTCAGAATTTTCAGGCTGCAAAGGCGACTCTGACAAAGGCGGAGCATTGGCTCACTGCTTGCCTTCGAGTCGTTCGAGACAAAACTTTCCTCCCCCTTTTCCAACTACAAGTTGGAGCTTAGTAGCCAGAAAGCAATTGCGGAAGGATATTGTCTTTCTACCTCTTTCTGGTGATACAATGCACTGACTAGCAAATTCAATAGCATACTTCATGGAGGTTATCAAAGCTATTATCCAGCATCCAAGTTTGTGTTTTCTAGTGCTTCTCTCAAGAAAAAAAAACCTAAGATTAACTGTCACTACTCACCACTTCCAAGCAACTAGATCCAGCAAACTTTAGGAGTCAAAGTCCTCAAATTTTCTAGTTAAGGCCTTTCTTTATCTAATTTAGCAAAACTGATACAAATTTGGCCTTTCCTCACTTAGTATTGGTTTTACACATCCAATCCATAGTCCATCCTTACATTCTCTGCGTCACAATTTTTCATCCAATGCTTTCCAGGAAACCTGCATCGGAACTAGTAAAGTCAGCGGTTGGCTTCCCTACCTCCGGTGATGTCAGCTCTATGATCGCATAAGTGGGGTGTCCTCTCTTCCACTATCCGACTGCTAGCGACTGCTAACTCCAGCTGCTCCCAGCTGCTCCCAGCTGCCATTGTCTCCTACAGCCTTCAATTATCTTGTTTAGATCTTTATCAGTGCCTATGTCAGATTCAGTCTGGTAGATGTTGGGTCTCCCACCCTCCATCAACAACGAGACCGCAATTTCTCAGGCTGTCGCCTTGCTGATGTCAGCTATGTGTCGTCCTTGTTGACTATCCTACCATACCGTGGATTGCATCCTTTTATTCCTTTCCATTTTAGTGCCTCTTCAGGCAGTTTGAAGATAGTTGATTTTCTATCGTTTAATTTTAAATGTTGTCACTATTTCAGTTTTCAGATTTTGTCCTTTTGTTTCAGTCTTGACCTCACTATTCTTAGTTGAGAGTTTAATTTCAATTCACGTGGTATTAGCTTCGTGATTTATTCGCCCTGGAAAGAGTTGCCTATTTGGAGACTCTAACAGAGTTTTCTTCAAACTAGTTCTGGCCAGGGTCATGGGTCTAAAACTAAGAATTCGTAGTGCCCTTTGTTTCTGGTTATTATTTATCCAATGCTGATGGAATTCATCCGAATACATGATTCAGGAACATTTGGTCCTAATCTACTCATCAATAGCTTCACATGAATCATTTGTCTTGAGAATTTTTAACTTTTGTTCGATGCAGTACTTTAATTATATGAAATATTGTCATCAATCAAATCTCCAAAGAATATTTTTCTTTTACCAAAGATCTCTCAGTTGTATAGATTTGTTCAAATGTTTTAAGGCTTAAAATACACTAAACCATGCACTGCAGCACGAATCATAAGTTGCAACTTGCAAGACTCACAAACCTAAAGGAATCAACAAAAAGAGAAACACAAACCTTAAGAGTCATATAGTCACGACTAAGCATATATCTACCATCTTTAGCAAATTTGACATCTGAAATTGAAGCAATGATCTCAGTGAAAAAGGATCTTGAACCAGGAGCTTCCTGGACCTCAAACCTGTAACATTTGGCATGGATCAACTATCTAACCATACAACAAAAGGTTTGTATAGAGATCATAATGATGTTTTAACAGGGAAAGGAGCACAAGCACTGAAAGATGTCTCACAATTTGCTATGAGTATCGCATAAAGCAGACTGTCGCAGGTCAATTAGTCTGATGGAACCCTTTGAACTACTATAAGCTAACATGTTGCAGTGGGTAGGGTGAAATTCTGCTGAAGTTATCACCTCTGCAAGAACAAGTTCAAGGATATCAGTTCCAAATTAGCATTAAAAATCATGTCTCTCTTCAGAGCAAATGAAAGTATTTTTTTCTAGTCAACATTGATCGATTTGCAGGGATAGTCCACCATCTACAGGATGGACATTAAGATTGTTCCTCAGTGGACAGATAAAATAAAATACAAAAGATGTTTTAACTTCCAATAGTAACATGCAGATTACCATTATGTCCTCGTTTTAGTTTTCAATTTCAGTTTTTCTGAAAATTTAAAAAAGAAAATGGAAATCAGAGTTTTCTAGTTGTCAGTTTTCAATGTAAACATGACTAATCTATATAAGAATGCTTCTAAGTTCATCTAGCAAATTCTATCGTATCATTCGAAAAGCTTAAAACAAAAATCTGGAAGCTGGTGGCAATACCAAACCATAGATGTCAACTTTTCCAGTCAATATTTTGTTCGATAATATGACATTCCAGTCTAGATTATCTTTAAAAGACAGCCTTGCTTATAATTCTACTTGGTAAAAGCAGGCAAAAACTACAAAAACAAGAGCAAACCAATGAGAATCTTGCTATCAGGTAGGATCTAGAGAAGATCAGATATGTGCAGCCTAGCCCCTTACCAATGTGAGTCAACTGTACATAACTGAGAAAGGAAGATAAATTAACAACAGAAAGAGCACTTGTATACTGCCTGTGTCTCAACTCTCAATTCAACCATTAATAAATAAATAGCAATGAATGCATGGGCTGATCAACCTACCATCCCAAGCAATATCCACCATAAGGTAGAGAAAGAATGACTTAGAAAGGTAAGTATTTTAAAGAACTTCACCCAGCAATTCTTGTTATATATAGTTTAAATGTACAGTAAAAAGAAAGGGAGAGATAGATTCAGGAAAATGTGACACATCTAGCACAACAGCACAAGAACAAGGATATGCTAGCTCTACCAGTTAAATCCTCCATATTTCCAGGCTTAACATCAACGATATTGAAACTCTGACTGCTAATCTCCAAGTTCCAGAGATTTATACGGAGGTCATCAGCCGAAATAAAGGTCTCGCCGTCACTGTAAAATGAAAAAAATGGGGAAAAGAAAAGGTTGAAGCTCCAGAACTTGCAAGCAAAAGAAGTAAGCACAATAGACCAAACAACTTAAAACAACTGACACCTGACGAAAATGACGAGTGTTTGAAAACTTGAATATCAAGATCAACCAACCAGGTATACTGACTTACTGAGTACTGACTACTGAGTGATCACGAACATTAATCAAGGTGACTGAGTTAAGAGAGGAGTTCGAAGTTTCCTTCTACCGTTAACCTTACAAGGGGACAGGGTAGAGGGTTTAAGATGTATGTATGGACTATGGTTTATGCATTGCTTTTCTAGGTAGATAAAAAAGAGACTAGATAAGACAACCCAACAAAACAAAACACGACTTTTTCTTGAGGAAACATGAAGGAGTGCTAAGAATTCAGGTTACAGTCACAGATAGTTAGTAAATTGGATGATAAAATGAATTTAATCAACCAAAACACTCCTCACTAATTCGAGAGAATGAGGAACTCTCCACTTTCATTCATTACTCAATATTTTCCTCCCATGCTCCAAGAGCTTACATCTTTATTTATAGCTCTAAATGATTCCCTCCAAGAGAGAAGAGAATCAGTTAGTTACAACTAACTAGCAAAGAAAAAGACTAAAGAAAATATTAAAGCATTAAAAGTCTGCCTTGCCCCTGATTCTGTTAAGAGATGTTAATCAGTTAGGTGTTCTCTCTTGGATGCCCTTTCTCCTCCTAGTGTATGTGGCTGTGATGGGTGGTCTATCCCAGTTCCTTGCAAGGAGTCTACTGTATAGTCACTATAGTGTATAGGACCATTTGCAAGCAACTGTATTTGTCGTACGATTTCCTTAACTGATACGCAATCCGACTCACAAAAATGGCCTAAGCAAGCGTTTCTCAGTCTGTTTTTTCATTGTTAACAATGAGTTAATGACGCATGTCCTCAAAATTTTAAGTGTGAGGAGGATTGAGGCTTCGCAAATCTAGTAAACTGCACAACAAGGTAATCAGCCTCGAAATCCATCTAATCTTGAATAGGTAGGAAGCAAGAGCGGACCTTGCTTTAATTAGGTCTAAGCAGGCGAAGCTGTATGAATCCTTACCCTTTAACAAAGTAACCATACCATATCATTACCTCATTCACCTTGTGAACACATTAAAAGAGGGTGAAATATAACCAGTCTTACCCCACCTACAAACACTCGGCATCAGTGCATAGAAAATCAAGAAAACATTGATCGGCTGAACATATACCCACAACTAGGGGCCAGACAGCCTACATAAGTTTTTGTAGATAACAAACCGGGTTTAGTCCGACTAGGACAGATGGGTTCTGACATGCTCAACAACATACCAGTTAGCACTGTGATTGCAGATATACTGTTTCCGTTACACCCTTGATTGACAAGGCAATTAACTACACAACTGCTTAAAGGGATATTTAGATAGACGGTAGAACAGTGACATAACAGTGACATATTCAATTCAGTTGATTTTAGATATGTAGGTTAACCAGGAATTGAGTTTAATGCTTTTCAAATTAATTACTTGCACAATGAGGTATACGCTATTTATGTAAACATATATCTGGATCCAATTATTTTTACATGTAGAGCAATGCGACAACAGTTAGGATAACAAGTCCACCAATCAAAAAAGTTACTATTCTAGAATTGGAGGATGAAAAGTTTTCTTCACTCATTCAGTCTCACTTATGAAAGTAGCAAAAGACGTTATATACACATATTGGGTGGTAATAAAGAAATTAAACCAAAGTGCGCAATTCTCAAGATGCTGCAGAGTAACACAGAAACATGTTCATACAGGATTCATGTGATATAAAACTGGAAAAGATGAGTTATAATTGGCAATTACAGATAATATCTATGAAAAATTGTTATAACTCCTCAAACTGGCATTGGGAAGACATGAATAGACATCTTAAATCTTAATAAAAAGAAACAAACCTGTTATTTGAAATAGAATTGATATGATAGTCATGCGCATGAGCATATACTCTTCTACAACTTGCCATAAGACTTGTTTCTTGACTAGTTACCTGGACATGAATTTGGAAATTGGTAAGACAAGTAATATGCCTTGTTATCATGTTAATATGCTTACAGTGACTTCTTTGCTTAGTGTATTTCTTATTGTAGAGTATCAATTAACAATAAGCGTGTAAAAGATCAGAGCAAACTCCCATATATGCAATCACTCCGTTCAATACTAATACTACAACTGCCTACATATAGTTGAAAAAGACTACCGTGGGCAAGCGTAGAGATGCAATTCCCCCAGGCGGAAATGAAAAGTCAGTGCTCAAACAATTGGCAGGTTTGACATTGCATTCTCCATTTGATAGGCTATTGGAGCTTGTCAACATACTTGCACTAGTGGGAGAACAACTTCCATTAACCTTCAATGGATCTAAATTCACATGGCACACTTTCTTGATTTTCTTCTCTTGGACCTGTTGCAATAAGCCACAGCTACAGGTAAAATAAAGGAATCTGATGATCACATACCACCAAAGGTGACCGTGACATCATCTTTAATACCACCGATCACATGCATGATTTGAGCAATTCAAAAATGGTTAACATGTTTCAGTCACACAGCCAAAATATGCATCTTTTTTACTACTATGGAGTGATGTCCAGCTGAATATGTAAGTGATATATTAACACAAGGCATATAGAAAACTTAAGAAACCAGGCATAAGATCAAACTACTTCAAACACCAAAAAGTTCAAGATGAGTAGGCTCTAACACCCTAGATGACCAGAAAGCTCATAAATAGAAACTTCTTGTAAAAGATTTACTTCCTTTACAAAGCCAGTTACACTTGATTACAGATCACATAGTCCTCGGTTGACGTACCGAACAATCTTCAAAGTAACTGGCACGTAATACTTCCACTGCAACTGCATTGCTGAAAGACTCCTTAACCTCAATCCTCTAATGCCCTCGCTCTCACTCATTATTATACTACCTCATCAAGCTAGTGCTTCTAAAGAGGCTCCTACCAAAGCTGAGTAGCAAAATCCCTTGATTGGCAAAGCATTGACTCGGCAACTTCTTTAAAGTAACACATAAGAAGCAGGGAACAGTTCTGTGTGAACTGATTTACTCCCATATCTCCATTTTTAACACACAGCAAAACATTTCCAGAGTTGTGGCTCTTTCTGTGTGTCAGCTCTACTGAAAATGGACAAATCCAATTTGTCAATCTGCATTATGAATGAGTAAAGGAAGATAAGGCTAGATAACATCACCCTTTTCACTTCTCTTATCACCCGAGATCCTAGGAACCAACTATCTTCCACTTTTTCTCATCCCATTTCTTCCTTATCTAAAAAATAGTGACAAGCTCCTCAACAATTTAAAGTTTTAAACAAAAATTGTAAAAAAAATTCTCGATAGATGTTCAAACTTCAAAGATGCAAGATTTTTTATTTTCAATTCCAGTCCTGTTTTAGCAGTAATATATATGTCCATATTATTCTTGACGTCACTTTCCAGACTAGTTCTTCTCTCTCTCTATTTCTTCCATAACAAAAAACATATAACAAGTTCCTCAGCAATTTGAAGCTTTTGAACAGAAATTTTGCAACGAAAATTCTCAACAACTGTTCAAACCAAATTGCTATTTTTTGGTTACACTCGTTATCAATGTAAATCAAGATACAGGATCATGGTATTACTTTCTAGACCTTTTAACTTTTTACATTAATATATTGTCGACAACGTTATTTATGTTAAAGAAATCTTCACTCTTCCTACATCAAAGAAAGTATAACCGACTTTCTCTCCTCCAACTATATTAGAGCTACTAGAAATACACTACCATATACGTGAACAAATAATAATGAATGTAAATGGAGAAAAAGAACAATGAAAGAAATGGGGACTAGAGACCAAGAGAGAAGGAAGGGGGGGGGGTGATTGATCCTTTGGCACACGTCCAAATCTGAACAAATGTAATCTATAACTTGAGAATATAGGGATCTTTTTATTTACTCCATCGACCCTGTCAATTATTCAAAGAGTGAAACTGCAATGATACTTATCGCAATTGCTTTTGCTTCGCAAAAGCTTGAATGTAGTCACAAGCAAAGGGGTTTGAGCCACTGTCACACAATTCGCTTTTGGGATAGCCTGCGAATTTCCAATTGGTCCAATCAAATTGGTTCAAAATTTGCCAATTCAATTCGTAGATAAAAGGCCTTCTTCCTAAAATAAGAACTCCATGTGGCGAATTCCGTTACCGAATTCATTCTGCGTTCCGGAGCGATCTATGAATTATGTGACAATGGTTTGAGCATAGTTCAAAAGCCCACAATAAAAATTTGCGTGACAAGCTCAGCTTGGTTAGGCGATAATAAGAGTTATTAGCAACAAAGAATCTGCAATGAAAATATATTTCGTGCAAGGAGTTGAAGAAAGGAGCAGATCTAACATCGACCATTCAAAGTTAAACTGAAAGAGCCCTTTTTTTTCTTCCCCTTGCTATCTCAGCTAACACTGGTTTATACAAAATTTTCCCCTATATACCTGCAGAAAACCAGTTAGTCTTCCTTGTCAGCATCCAGTCCAGTTTCTTAAGTATTGCCCGCGTCCATGGATACAATTCAGGCACCGTCTATATCAGATACTTAACTCTCCTGCAAACAACTCTCAGTAGTCCATACTCCATAGATACAATTCAGGCCCCATCTATCTAAGATTCTTAACTCTCCTGGAAAACAATTCTCAGTTATACATATCCTACAGAACATCAAGTATCTCAGAATTCTACGATTTCAGTGACGATTTTTGCATCAAGTATGCATAGACATGAAACAAATCAATGCACATTTCACTTTGAAGAGTAGATAGAGTCTTAGATTTACTCAAAACTACCATATGCAAGAGGTGGACAAGAAGCATAGAGCAGTTAATATCTCCATATATAGGATCAGCCAAACCCAATTATAATTTGGTGATAAGCAGACCTTGTGATAAAATGCAAATAGATGACACAAGCACATAATTCTCACCTTCCAGAATTTGATGGTCTTGTCATTAGTGGAAAGAAGAAATAATGCACCATTAGCCATCTGAGACCATCTGATCTTATTGATTTTCTCCTCAATCTCTAAGCTCTTAAGGTAATCAAACTGAAACCAAACAGTAAAATTGTGGGCTCACTGCTGAGTACATTAAGAACCACAGAGCAAGAGAGACAAACATCAATACATACCTCAGGTTCATGGCTCTGAAACTCGGTCTGATAGCGGAACTCAGGATGTCTACCACTTGAGCAATCCATCTTCTCAAGATCTCTTCTAGGTCCGACATGCTACGTATCATATGATCACATTAAAAACAGATCATGAAGACAGTGGCTATATTGATCATATAGTGACAAAGAGGAAGTTACTTTGTGTAAAATCAATCAAACATGACTGCACTTACACCCTTTTTGTCGGTTCTCTCAAACAAAACCACCCGACCCCCACGATCACCAGTAGCAAGATGGTCTCCAGTTTTATCAAATTCGATGGCTGATATTATATCAACTGCAAGAAACAAGACTTGTTGTAAATGTAATGAACTAGGCTAAGAACATAAGCGGATCACCGGTATGCAGACAAAATGATAGTGATAGAAGGATGACACTAATCCTGACTCTGTCACAGACAACCAATGAAAAGGATGGCTTTGATAAACCTTTCACTAGATTCTTATGATGACATCAAGATCAGGGTCCTAAGAAGAATTTTACATGCAACAGGAAGCATCAATATAGTCGATTTCTTGTTCCCCTATTGTATTTATCAGGTATCAGCAGCTTTATATTCTGCATCTCCTCTCCTTGGTATCTTATCCATGATGCTTACGCAATAACCATCATAAACTAGCAACTGTGCGCATCATGCCCCAGTTGCCATGTTCCTCACTACCATTAAAGTTCTATGTCCAAATTAAGGCTTTGGAAGGTCTCTAGTCCTACACTCCTACTCATTGATTATTATCTCCTCAAATGCAATTTCTTCTAACCTAAAAAGACAAGCAAGTTGACATTGAGCTGCTAGATTTGCAGATAACTCGCTATCAAGCCAACAAAGGGAGTTGATCAATCATGAATAATTAACCTTAAACTTCAACATGTTCCATAACTTCCAGTAACTCTTGGAAGCCAAAAGGTCACCCATACAACTGGAGGCTAAATGCAGTTCCCGAGAAAGCTAGACCTTAGGACCTTACTCAAGTACCCAACAGCTAATTTGAGGTCCACAACTTATTATCATTCAGCAATTCAGCATACACTAACAATGAAGATAATCACGGCTACCAAAGCCGAAGTCAATCGAATCCTAGAAGTAGTAAGTCAATTTGACAGTTTGCATCCTTAAACTACAAGTAATCAGTTCCCAAATTGAGAACTCAACTTATAATAAAGTCCACCTCCACACTCCCCATTTGGGATCACAAAAAGGATAACACCTAAATTGCTACCAAAAACTTATCAATCCAAAGAGTGAGAAATATCTCAGTTGGTCGGATCATCCTTCACAGTTCCCACAGGTCTTGGCATCGATTCTCATCTCGGCTTCATGGCTAATTATTCACCTACCAATTCAATCTCAAACTCTACACTTTCTATACTAAGACAACTTCACATTCTACATTCAACTACAAACAGTAAAGTAATCAAATCCCATAAATATAAAAGTCAAAATAAGTCAAAAACTCCAAAAAATGACAACAACCCAGTTCACAGTTTAGCATCAAATAACAAAATTTAGATCTGATTTACCTTCCTGAATCTCTTCACCAGCAGTTCTCTCCCCAAACACTTGAGAGAACTTCCAATCCAACGGTGGCGGATGAGCCATTCCACCACCACCATCACCACCACCACCCTTCATTCCCAAATGAAATCTCTGATCAGATTTACAATCAAAATCAACCAATTAAATAAAGGGTATTGCATGAATAAACTGATAAACTCTCTAGAAACAGGATGAAATAGAAACTTCCATTCAAGTTCCAATCTTTTTCTGGTTGAATGGTGGGTTTAAGGTAAAAATGCCCAATAGCTTAAAAAAGAGATTCTTATTTGCACAAATAACAGAGAACTATGGGTTTTTCTTCTTTTTCTTTAGTGGGTTTTTTTTTCACAATCTCAAAGATGAATGATCTCAAAGGATGAAAGATTCCTAAAAGCTACAGACAGATAGACACACACACACATAGTATTACACTATCTTTCTCTCTCTAAATATAAGTAATGTATGTATGTTGTGTTGTGTTGTGTTGTGTTGTGTTGTGTTGCGGGGTCTTTGTTTAGTGAGAACTGAGAAGTAGTAGTGTAGTCTGGGACTGGGTATGGCAACTTGGCAAGTGGGAGTGAACTACAGAAGATTATCTTTGATGGGATTTCGCAGCATGTCTTCGATTTATGTCACGTCTTTCTCTTCTTTGGCCATCACAATGGATTTTTTAGAGCATGTTCTTTTGGACTCTCATCTAGGGGTTTGTTCTCTTTTGTCATGAAAAAGATGAATTAAATTAAACGAATTAAACTGTTGAACATAACTTAACTGAAATAAATAGTTATTTCTGAGACTGAAAGTATTATCTAAAGTTGAACTGAATTCCACTGACTAAATTAAACTGAATTCAACTGAACTAAATTGAATTGAACTCAGTGAACTGAATATAAGTTGGAGACAACAGGATCTAAAGGTTCGTTTTATTCAACTTATTTTCAGTTCACATAAGTTCTGATGAGGTCGAATAAGGTGTAATAAGTTTTGATAAGCAAATATTAGTTGAAAAGAACAGACCATAAGGTCTTGTTTTTTGGACTGGATTAAGAAAAACATTTCAGTTTAGTTCAACTCCATTAATTTCAATTCAGATCAGTTGAATTTCTTTTGACTCATAATTTCAGTTCAGTCCATCTTTATTTAGTACAAAAGAACAAAGCCTAAATTGAAAATAATTGAAGCCAACCAAACGAAAATGAATAGTGAAATATCGGAGTAAAATAATTGTTCAATTAAACGGAGAATGTTTATGCGCCATCTTAACTTGACATGTTCACTCTTCCTCCATCTTACACTTTTAATAAACTTTGGGGAAAAAAAATATTTCGAAATTGCATGACCGTGTAAAAAAACATATCTTGACCTAGTGAAAAAACACACACATGCCCAAGTCTAGGTAGGAGCATGTGTTTCACACGTCCCCACCCAGGTATGGTCGAGTAGAAGCGTTTTTCACACATCCTGATCTAGGTATGGACGTGTAAAAAAAGGCGCCCACACTTAGTTGTGCATTTTTCTGTTTTCATGCTCATAATTACTTATGAAGCTATGAACTTACTTGAGGTTGAAACCAATATAATAATCATTTTCTTCGAAATACTGGGATGATATATAATATTTTTGAAAAAAGACAGAATACTAAAAAAAACTAAGTATTCCAAACAAACATTAAGATCAATTATAGGACAATTGAACTACTTAAAAGATATGGAAACCTTGCATTATACTTCCGTATAGGATATAAATCATAATCAGTACACATTATATTCGAGTAAGTGTCGACAAGCCTAGTAATAATTTTAAAGATGTGTGTGTCATGATGGGTATCATTCAGAAACAATGACAATGAATCAAGAGGAGTAGTTTATATGTCTCATGGTATACGACTCCACAAAACTATATCGTATAGATATAGTATCAAAATGATAAAAATATGATTTTAACCAAAAGGCAGACAATGATTTGAATCGGGCCAAAATAATGTTGCATATGGTCATTCAAAGTTCATTCAAATATTTAGTAGAGAATGTCAAAAACCTTCGATCACATATACATCGTCATGCTCTTCATGCTCACTTGACAAGTTGATAACCAGACGTTATATAATTAAGCTTGCTATTGAATCAATTTCCCTATAGCATAATGGGGATGCTTGTGGGTTTCAGTCACCCTTAATATGACTATTTCACTATTTTATGATGTTAATTGATTCAATTTGATGGTCATATGTGAGATTTTTTATGGAGAATTTTTTTTTGCTATCGCGAAGCTACTTGCTCAAATAATTATTCTTCAACAAAGAGGATAAGACTACATAATTGTGGAACTTTGAGCTTAATCCAAGTACAAAATATTTTTGATCTTTTCTTGACTTGCTCAAGATCGAAGCAATATAATCCTCATTCCTCATGCATATTGCGTAGTCACAAGTGTAGAACAGTAACTAAAACCTCACACCTCTCAATGGCAAACACAAAATACTACGGAGCAAAATTTTGCAAGAAAGAAAAACTTAATACGTTGATCTTTTGTTGGCCCCATATCTCAGAGTTACTTCAATTATCTTTCTTTTTTTCTTCATTTTGTTATGAAACAACGAGAGTTTGAATAATTTAATTATAAATAGGGACGAATTGCCATTATCGCACTTTGACGAATGTCTTTATATTAATTGTAGTGAGATTGTCTCACCCAAAACCAATTTCAATTGAGATGTAAGGCAGATGGCAAAGGAGTCAATTATTTTTTACTTGACATTTTTTCTTTTCAAAATTGTACAGGGACTTACAAGTTGCCATGATTTAGTAACACTATAAAACTAAAATACTTTTTCTGTTTTTTAATCTATTTTAGCGTTTAATTTCCAACTTGTGGAAGTTCAATATTAATTGCAACATTATTATGGCTAAAAGTTCTATGTATCTCTCTCATATACATGTATTTTTCTTTCTACTTCACCCGTAACATTATCATTGCAACAAATGGCCTTGCTACAATCTTCTAGGGAGAATTCCCTTATGAAGTATTAAGTGGATGATTAAGGCATTAGGCATGAGAGGAGAAGTGATAAATTTTGACCACCCTCAAACACCACCTTCACCTGCTCACAACTGCCCACCATGAAATCACACACTCCACCACGAAAATTGCAGCCTCCACCACGAGATGTCAACCCCTCATAATAGAACAATACCACCACGAAATCGCAAGCAAGAATAGTACGACGTTTGATTAAGACATTGAGCGCGTTTAGAGAAAGGAGATCGATGTCAAGTGTGACATCAACATTCGAGAAGAGTACGATAGACGGAAGTGCCGAAAGAAGAGCGAGACATGACAATAGTAGATGAAACAACGTCGATGGGGAAGATAACAAAGAAGATTTGTAGTGAGTCGTGATAGTGGGGTGGTGAGGAAAGGGAAGTGCGACCGTTATTGATGGAAATTATTAACTTTAATTGATTTGTGTTTAAACTATTTGAAAATTTGGATAATTCTAATTAGATCGTTATGTGATTAAATAATGACATTTTTTGCTATTTTGGCCAAACAAAAAAAAAGAAAAGTTTTCAATTGTTGCATTTTTTAGTTACAGGACTTACGGCCCCAAATGGAAATTGTTGCGGTTTTCTCATTATTGAGGAAGTATCTAATTCTCTCTCTCTCTCCTCTTCATATATATGCCCTTCTATTGCAATAGATAGAAAAGTCGACAAAGTAAATGGTAAGGTAAAGGCTATAATATTTTGAACTGTATGGAATTTAACTGAACTAGACTGAACTGAAACTGAACTGAACTGGATTAAAATGTACTTAACTTAACGTATATTTTACAAAATGAGTAATGCTAACACTAATATTTATGATATAACTTAATATTATTAACCGTATTAATAATAATAAGATACTTATAACATTAGTATAAATAATAATCTGATTGCCACTACATCATTATTTTTAATTATTATCATTATATTTTCAATAATAATTTTAAATATTATAATAACTTTAATACTAATAGATAATATTTATACTGAATAAAAATACTTCTTTTTTAAAAGGAAAATTTTAAAAAATCTTTATTGCTTTTAGGTTGGCTATTGGTTATTGGTTATTGTTATTAGTTTACAAAGTTATTAGTTATTGATATGCTTTTTATTGGTCATTGATACTAATTTTACAAAATAAAGCAAGTGTTGAAGGAGGTGTTGGTATTGACATATCATGTTTGATGACGATCTGAAAGCTTCCATGTTTGAAAGAAGAACATTAGCTAAGATAATTTGGAAAGACATGAAATCGATGCACAAGAAGTTGACCATGAAGATGTTAATGATGGTCGAAGATGTTGATGATGGTTGTGAAGATATTAATGATGATTGTGAAGAATGAAGATGCTAATGATGGTCGTGATGATGCTAATGATGATCGTGTAGAAGGTAATGAAGAGGTGAGAGATTATATTGAAGAGGATGATTATGAGATTATAAGTAGAAGCTGATTTTTATTAGAAGAAAGTAATGTATTTGAATTAATATTAATATAAATATTATGTTATTTCGTGCCAACTTGAAAACAAATTTATCTTTTTAAAATAATAATAATAAATTTATAGAAAGTAAAATAAATAAAAGACTATAGTAATAATAATGTCCAATAAGTTAAATAATACTTCATCTTGTTGACTTAATAATAACTTAAATTAAGAACGTGATTAGATTCCAAAACATTAAAAAAATAATTTGATTTCAAGTATGCATACAATAATAATAATAATAACTTAAATTAAGAATAATATCAAATACAAAAAAAAAAAAAAAGATACGGATAAATGGAAAGGTGAGAGAAAGAAAAAAATAATAACAAAAATATTGTTAATAATAAATTGATTAGAATAACGTGAACTGAAATTTATGGAATTGAATTGAGCTGAATTTTCTCAATTAAGGCCCTGTTCAGTTCAACTTATTTTTACTGAACTGAACTTATTTTTACTGAACTGAACTTATTTTTGCTGAACTGAACTTATTTTTACTAAACTGAACTTATTTTTACTGAACTGAACTTATTTTTGCTGAACTGAACTTATTTTTACTGATTCATGTTGTTTTCTCTTCTTTGCTCTACTGATTTTTACTGAACTGAACTTATTTTTACTGAACTGAACTTATTTTTGCTGAACTGAACTTTTTTTACTGAACTGAACTTATTTTTACTGAATATTATTATTTTAAGGTGAACTGAACAGGGCCTAAGTCAAAAAAAGAACATGCCATAAGTTTATAAAAAGTCAACTAGATACTTGTTGACTCTTGACTCATTTTCTTCTTGTAAAGCAAAACAAACAAAATTATTCTCTCATAGTAAAAAGTGGCACCAAAAAAAGATTCAAATTCTCGCCCGTTACAAAAAACCCCCAAACTCCACACTCCTCCCTCTTCAATTCATGCACACGATTCCACAAACCTAGGGTTTCAAACTCCTTCCTCAACTGTCAATTCTCAACTCTCAAATTCAAACCAATTTCAATTACTTCTCTTAATTCTCTTCCAGAAACCCCAAATTCCCAACAAACCCACAATTTAATTTCTTCAATCTTGCTCAAAAATGGCTGCAAATTCCCTAAACCCATCAAACCCATCTTGTACTACTTTTTCACCTGAATTTTATCACCCAATGTTACAAGAATCAATTCATCTCTTCTTATCTCAACTACAATCTGGAATTTCTGATTTTTCCCACTTCAATTTGATGTTTTCTCGCTTAATTCAAACTATGTCTTCCCCACCATTAGAGGTTATATGGTTTCACTCAGCTGTAAATTTCCATACCCATATTCGTATGAATGCCAAAGATGATAACTTGGGTCGGGTTTTAGCTCTTAAAGAGCTTTTCCACTCTTTAGCTTCTTGCTATGGTTGTTGTACTAGTAGTCTTCAAAAAGTTGCTGTTTTAGCTCCATTACTTTTTGAGTTGTATAGTTTAGTTTTAGACTTGAGGGTACATTCTAGTTTGTGGGTAGATAGTGTTATTGGTGTAGAGATTGTTTGTTTGGTAGAGCGGTTAGCGAGTTTCGTTAGTTTGTGTTGTTGTGAAGGGGTGGATGATCATGATGATACTCTTGCATTTTCGCCCTGTTTTGTGGATTTGGTTAGAGTTTGGACTGTTGATAGAAGGGAGAGTGGGTTTGAATTCGAGGATGATTTTAAGATGTTTTTTCCGGGTGTTAGTGATGAGGTTCGTAATGGGGTTTCGGTTCGTAGTAGTGTTGGTGTTGTAGCTGGGATTGTTATGTGGCAGACCTTTTTGCTTAATGTATGCTTGAAGTTTGGCTTAGAGGATTCACGGGAAAAGATAAAAGAAGATGTACTGAATTCGGCTGTTAGTACCATTACTGGGTTCAGAAGTTGTTACTTCTTTGGTAAGATTTCTTAATTGCTTGATTTGAAGGGAATAATACTTGCTATTAATGTTCTATAATTGGATGATTTATAGATCTTTGAACATTGAATATAATCTCGAGTACTAGTTTATTCATGTTGTTACTATATTTGTAGCTTGTATCTACTATCTTATGTAGTGGATTGTGGTTGATGACTAAAACAACATAATGTATGTTATTCATGTTCTGGTTATAAGAGGATCTCGTGCTGTCACTAGCCTTTGGTTTAGCTCTCAGGTCAAGATGTTTTGTTAAAAGTTATAAAGTAGTGCGTGCTGAATATTATTGGCTTCTCCTAAAGACGAGTTTTGTTCTTAGTTTGAATTGTCTATCTTGGTGAACCTGCTCTTTTGTTGCAATGGCATACTTAGCTTACTTTCGAAACAAATGCTTAGCGTCAAAAATAGCACTTGCTGTTCTTTCTTCTATGCTTAAATTGGCCAGAGTCGTTTAAAGAATTGCAACCATAATGATTTAAAATTCGGAGATTTGTTTTGAGATGCTATGAATATATCCACATGGAACTATGGGTCAGAATGATCTATGAACTATGTAGTACAGAAGAAGGATCTTCATTTACTATGATTACCTTTGGCTTCTTGATAACTTGCCCCTCTACTATCACTCATTCCGCTACTTTTTGTGTGTGTTCACACTAGTCTTACACTCTTACCAGTCTTTAGTTTGCTGGCCCTCTTTTACCATCATTGCTTTAAGTAAAAGGATGGGACTACTTCTACTTTTAAGTTCTATCCGCTCTCGTTAGTATTTCCCTTTTCTCAAATATATTCTCCTTGGTTTATATTATAACGTTCTAAATCTCAATTGCTTAAAGCCAGACTACATTCATCTTACCTTCCCTAGGCCATGCCAATGTTGTGACATATCAGGTTTTCGGTGTTGTTACTTTGGCCCCTTTATTAGGAGTCTTTTGTAAACGACTTTTGGGTGACTTTTTAATGTTACTGATTCCCTTTTGAATTGCAAACTGAAAAAAGCAAATTATAGGTCATCTTGGGCGAATAATTCAAAAGGCGAATTTAGTAACATGGGGTCAAACAACCAAAAATTTGTTTGGTAAATAGCAGCTTTTTGGGTTGGATTTTGACTTTTGCTTATATTTTGCACTAAAGAACTAAACTTACATCTGATATTACCAATAGCTTCACTAAACAACAAATAATCAAAAAGCTGGTCAAACTAGCAAATACAAAAGCCAACCAAAAAGGGTGATTGTATTGTATCTATATGATTTGAGGTGGGAGAACTGGAGCTTGTTAGTTTATGCTGTTGGCTGTGAAGGGTTTTGTAATTTGTTTGCTGTATTGTGCACTCTACTTTGCCTTCTCATGAGAAATGGTTCTTAAGAGCTTCTCTGTTTTGATAAATATTTTCACTGTACTCTTTTAATGTAGTGGATAAGCAAAACATAACAATTGAAACAATTTAATGGGTATCTTTGACAGATACTCTTCTCAAGACGCTGTTGGAGTCCAGTTTGCCTGTTACCTCCTTACTAGTAAGTGTACCTTTTCTTTGTTTTTGAGATGAGTGTTTCCAAGGTTTTGCTGATATCATCAGATCAATGTTATGTGAATGTGAAACATTTCACTTACCCCTGTGTCATAATACATTGAATTTATCATTAGTTGTAGTGATGTAGTCAGCTATTAGCCTTTTGTACACTGTACAGTTAGAGGAGTTCCTCGCGGACTGGATACTTGAATTGTAACACAACGCCCTGTTTGTTGGACCTTTGTGCTGTTTTAATGGTAGGAACACCTTTATTGGTAATGTATCTCTTTCCTTTAAGAGGCTATGCAAAATCTGCAACGATATAAACATTTAGGTTGTGTTGGTCTTGTTGTTTCCAGACTGCAGCTGACGAGATTCTATTACGAGAAGCCTTGTATGATGCTATCATCTTGGTAGATTATCCATTCTTTAATCCGGGATGTGGCATCCGTCTTTGTACCCATCACTTAAACAGCCTTGCTTCAATGTGGTTGTTTGTTGCAGACAAGGCTATGCAGTTTGTTCGGTATGAGATGCTAGAACCTATGATAGTGAAGCCATTACCTTGTTATGTCTAGGATTTTGAATTACATTTCGACTGCAGGAGTAATGGTGATCGAACTAAAGTCATCTCTTATGCAAAAGCTTTCTCTAAATCTCTCATACACTCCCAGTTATTGAAGTGGGTCTCTACGCAAATTGTTATGGATGATGATGCAAAAAATACAAATTTGTCAACTCCAGCAGCTTTTATGGGTGAGTGATTTCGCTATTTGGCATTCCTAATTTCCTTTTCTCCTTTAGGTTTTACTTTCATCGGGTGGGGGGGGGGGTGGTTTAATGGGCTGTGTCAAAATTTGTTCAATTTTTTTCTAAGACCCAATAACAACAACAACAACAAAACCTTATTTCCAAAATGATTTTAGGTTGGCTAACATGAATCGTCAACTGAGACCAACATGAACGTCAACTGAGACCGTCATGAAAAAAAAAAAAATTTGGGGTTAACTGACCCAATACCTGAAAGCGTGCATCTGCTCCTGCATGCTACACTGGAACGACACATAATATTGAGGCCCCCATCCTCTGTGCATTTTCTGTATCATTCTGCGTGAAAGGGTTGTTGCAGCATTTTCTGAGCTTGCTTAAGCAGACCCGTTTCTGCTTCTCATGAGACGTGAGTATACAAATGTTTGATTGTGAATTTATCTTGTTTCAGAATGGCTTGTGCAGCTTACTCGTCAAGCTTCAAGGGGGTTCAATGATGATCAATTTTCACTGCTGCTTAATAAGGCTACCAGTTACATCTCAGAGATGAAAGCTGGGCTTCCATACTTGGATTCTGATGGTTATAATGACACCTGCATTGATCAAAAAGTGGGAGAAGACGGTGGAGCTAATGAGGATCTTGAGATGATCGATTCAACCGATGGTGCCAAAACCATTGCCAATATCAACTGCACAGCCAATGACACATGTAGAAAGCGTAAAGGAGAAAAGGATGAAGACGTCTTACGAGTGAAACTACTTAAATACCAAATTCATGAGAGTCCAGTCAAGAACTTTTCGCTGTTTCAGAATGAAGTTGGTTTGATCAGAAGGAGCTAGGCATGCTGCTGCAGGTGTAATCACGTCATCGTTATTGTATGCTTTCATCCAGAAGATTCTAGAATGTTCCAGAGGCTGGAAAACTGTGTCCGCCCGTCAGTTGTTGCTCTTCAATGTGTACTGGTTATGGAATAGGAGAACTATCCTTTTCATGGATGCTTGAAAATTGCTCACAAAATAAGCCAACTTGATGTTACTATTACTACTTCATAATTCTGTTTTGGTTATGAAAACAAATGTGATGAGAAAATTTAAGGGAATGCCTTCTGCCATAACAATGCTGCAAGTATTATTATTATGGGTACATTTAGATGATGTGGCTTAATCATAGACGATTCCACATATTTTTAAGGATCTTTCTAGATTTATTACTCCTTGTAGGCATAGACTATGATGTATCTAGGGCCTAGGCCATAATCCATTAATCCCTCATTAGCTAAATGTTTTCATCAAAAATAAATGATAGAGGCATTGTGATAGTCCCTTTGTTTCATTATATTTAATTTATTTTTCATGATATTTAATATACATTTTTGACCATTAACATTTTCATTGAAATATATAGTATAAAGCACTTGCGAATGTCATAATATACTCCATTTATACATTAGTCACCTCTTTTCTTATGAGACGTATCTTCTATTCTACATTTTTTTTTGTTTTCCCTTCACAAAACATACCCATGCATCGGCTCTATCATTATCCGTTATCCCTTCTACCTAAGTATGTACGCAAAAGATATGGGAGACAAAAAAACAATAGAATTGTACTGTAGTTAATAGAATTAGAGGTTAAATTTTTCCTACTTGATTATAAAAAGATAATTTGATACTTGTCCACTCCCGTGGTGCACTAGTGTGTATGTTTTAATGAAGCACAAACTAATGAGCGACAATTGAAGTAGATGAAGTTTGAATATAAAGTATGAGTTACACTCCCACATAACTTTACCAACTAAACTAGCTGAGATCTACCTCACTAGTTTACAAGTGGTAGGGTACTATTCATCCTTGTGGAATGATATTGGGATTCATTTCAACTCGATTGTTCTAAACCCATTATGAGTTTGACTTAAATGAATAACTAGGATCGTCTTAAATATGTCGAAAGTCTTATACTAATTATTACAATTAGTCTCAACATTAACGTATTATATGTACAATACGAAATACAAAATATATCATATTGATTTACAAAAAGATAGAAGTCACATAAAGTATTAGGATTAGAAGAACTAGTGATCACGTGTTATAGGTCACTGAAAGAATTAAATGAAAGAATTAATTCCTTGATTAGCAAATGAGTACAACCTAACTATTTATATCTAGGTTTACAAAGATAACAACCCTATTAATTAGGAACTAAAAGATATACATATCAACAAGATATTATTTACATAATTTGAATACTTCCTCCGTTTTTTTTAATATGACACTTTCTATTTTAGGAAGTTTTAAATTAAATGTGACACTTTCTTTTTTGGTCAATAAACTCTCTCTATCTCTCTCCTCTCACATGGGTCCCCTTATTTTTTTCTCTCTATCTCTTTCCTTCCCAAAAATTGCCTAGGAGTCCGTGAATTTAAAAGTGTCACATTTAAATAAAAACGGAGGAAGTATATGAAAATATAACTATTTTCATATATTCTAGCACACCCCCGCAGTCGAAACGGGAGGAGGACGAACGCTGAGACTGTCCCTAAAATCTTCAAAGAGAACCAACGGAAGACCTTTAGTAAAGATATCAGCAATCTGATACCGGGACGGGACATGGAGGACTCGGACTTCACCACGAGCCACCTTCTCACGTACAAAATGAATATCCATTTCAATGTGTTTAGTGCGTTGATGTTGAACTGGATTGCCCGACAAGTAGATCGCACTCACATTATCACAATAAACCAATGTAGCCTTGTTAATGGGACAATGAAGCTCACAGAGTAAATTTCGTAACCAACAGGACTCAGAGACTACATTTGCAACACCCTTGTATTCTGATTCTGCACTGGAACGAGATAAAGTAGCTTGTCTTTTCGAGGACCAGGAGATCAGATTATCACCAAGAAACACACAGTAGCCAGAGGTAGACCGACGAGTGTCAGGACACCCACCCCAATCAGCATCAGTATAGGATGTCAATGTAGATATAGAGGATGGGTATAGATGGAGACCATGATGAAGAGAGCCCTTAATATAGCGAACAATACGCTTAAGAGCCTGCATATGTTCCTCCATAGGTTGATGCATAAACAAAAAAATCTGCTGCACAGCATAGGAGATGTAGGGTCTAGT
The DNA here is from genome assembly GCA_947645195.1 of Patellifolia procumbens. NCBI lineage: Eukaryota > Viridiplantae > Streptophyta > Magnoliopsida > Caryophyllales > Amaranthaceae > Patellifolia > Patellifolia procumbens. Next base: position 185,806 of record CANSGD010001469.1, on the reverse strand, counting down.
GAAAGTCAAATACTGAAGGGCACCTGCAAGACTCCGATACAGAGAAGGATCGGAGCACGGCTGCTCAGAAAGAGCACTGAGCTTTGGTTTAGTATCAACCGGAGTAGGAGATGGCTTACAAGCGGCCGTACCTGCTCGTTCAATAATTTCCTCAGCATACTTACGCTGAGATAAGAAAAGACCACCTGTATGTTGGGTTACAGCAATACCCAAGAAATAACTCAAAGGACCCAAGTCCTTCATAGCAAACTCAGAGCCAAGCATGGACATAATAGATTTGCGTAGAGCAGTAGAAGAGGCAGTAAGAATAATATCATCGACATATAGAAGAAGGTAAGCCATGTCGGTACCTTTCCTATATATAAACAATGACTGATCTGATCGACTATTGCAAAAACCCATCTGTGTAACAAAATTCGCAAATCGACGATACCAAGCTCGTGGGGCCTGCTTTAGTCCATACAAAGACTTCTTGAGGAGACAAACATGATCTGGAAACCGGGAATCCCGATATCCTACAGGCTAATGCATATACACTGTTTCAGTGAGCTCACCATGGAGAAAAGCATTTTTCACATCAAGTTGGTGAAGGGACCACTTCTTGGACAAAGCAAGACTAAGTACAGTCCGAATCGTAGCCGGTTTGACTACCGGGCTAAAAGTTTCTCCACAATCAATTCCCACCTGTTGAGTTTTACCATCACCTACAAGACGAGCTTTATACCTTTCAAAACAACCATCAGCTTTAACTTTATGAGCAAAAATCCACATAGACCGAATAACATTAGTATTAAGAGGACGAGGCACCAATTCCCAAGTCTTATTTTTAATAAGAGCATGATATTCATCATGCATAGCCATTTTCCAATTTGGGTCACGTAGTGCCGACACGGGGTTACGTGGTATAGGAGACCGGTCAAGTTTAGCAAGCATAGACACAATTGTTTTTGGTTTCCAAATACCATTTTGGTCGCGTGTGACAACACGGGTCGGTGGAAGAGGGGGAGGAATAGGACGAGGAGATGGAAGTGGGCTCAAAGTGGGCTGGTTCAGTTGTGGCACGGGTGGGTTTGGGCTGCGGGAAAGTGATGGGGAGAGAGCTGGGCTAGCAGTGTAATACCCCTATTTTTAAAGAGTATTTTATTAATAGCTAAGTATGATTTATTAGCCTAATCATATTAGTAGTCCTCAAGTTTAATTAAAGGAAGTTAGATTTGATTATAGAATTAAAGAAAAGTTAATTATATTTATTTAGTTAATTATTTTGTAACGTTTTAATGGAATGACTTCAAGAAATATTGAATTTAATTCTTTTAATGAGTACAAGATATAAATGTGTTTATATCAAGTTGTATTAGTATTTTTATTATATTTTAAAAGGTAAATAGATGTACTTATATGTATAAGGAGAGGAGTTTAAGATAATCACATCAAATAGATTAAAAGGGAGAAATGGGATTAGATTAAATAAGAAGAAATAAAAAAAAAAAAAAAGAGAAGAGAAAACAAAAGGGGGACATGTGAAGTCTCATACCAAAGGGAAAACAGAGAAAGGGAGATGAAAGGAGGAAAGGGAGAAAGAGGAGGCAAAGAAGAAAGGTAGAGGAGTGATGGCGGTAGACCTCGCCGACCACAACAGTCCGACGACCGTGGTTTAATGGTGAGCACCGCATCACAACCAATGAGTAGCAACGTGAGGAAGGAGGAGCAAGGAGCTCGATTTCATGGTTCGTTTTTGGGGTTAGGGCACGTTTTTAGATGCGATTTTCGAAGCCCTCTTCATCCCTAATCTTCCATAGTAGTGGGTAAGTTGAATTTATAGTTTAATTTCAGTTTTTCTTCAAGTTTATAAAGTTAGGGTTTTGATTGAAATTGAATTGGGGGTTTTTGAATTGAAGGTTTTGAGTATGAATTGATTGAGTAGAAGGTGTAATTAGATGTTTAGTAGTTAGTTTATATTACTAGTTTGATGATTAAACTTGTTGTTGTTCAAAGGAAAAAAAAATAGAGATGTAATTCGTAGGAATTACAGAGCAGTTTCGTAAACTGCATTTTTGGACAGTTTCTGGCCATTTTTAGCAAAAATACTATTTCACAAAAGTTGTTCGTATTGAAATTTTACTCAAGATAGGCTCAAGAAACGCTTGATTTGGACTTCGTAGGAGGAAGTTATGCTCATTTTAAGTTTCTGCCCAAAATTCATATTTTCTATAGTCGATTTTAAAGCTCCATATTGTTGTATGGTTATTTCATAATGAATTTTTGAGTTTCAAAGTATATATTATGAATGTTAGATGTTTTCATATAAAGTAAGGTGATTAGAATTAGTTTGGTAAAGGGTTGTAGTTAGAAGTTTAAATGGAAGTTCAAGTTAGAATAATGAAGTCATTTATATGATCTATGATTGTTTGTTTACATGATTTAAATGGAATTATAAGAAGTTTGTTGTTTCTAAAACTAGTTTTAGTGAAAGTTCATTACTAGTTAGCTAAGTCTATTATTAATTATTGAATACATGTATGTTATTATGTAGCTTTCGAGTTCACTAAAGAGTCGTTTGGAGGTGGTTGTTTTGATATGATTCGTGAAAGGTAAGATTCCTACTCGAACCTTGAATAGTTTACGAGAAAAGTTTAAAAAGGTGAGATTTCGTGCTTAAATGCTTTATAAGTTTACAAGTACAGTTTAAGATTTCTTATTAAAGATTTTATAGTTATGAGAAGAGTTTCATAAAGGTTTTAAACTCATTTTGGTTGAGCATGTTTTAAAAGATAGAAGTTTAGTTTCGAAAGGAACTTTTATAGTTTACAAGAAGGGTTCTTAAAAGGATTTTTATGTAAGTTTTGTTGAGAATGGATTGAATTGGAGGATGGTCCTTCAAATATAGATAGTTTGGTTTCCGAACCACAATTGAAGGAAAGATTATTTGAATAGTTTTATGTTTTGGAAGTTAATGGGATTGCCTATGTGGTATCTCATGGGAATAGTTTTATGTTTTCCTATATTACTCAGACACGGATTGAGTGTCTACTCGGATACGGGTGTCCAAGTGTCCGACACGGCTATTTTGTAGAAAAAATTCAAGATTTTAGTTTAAAATGAAGTATCCAAGTGAAGTGTCGTGTCGGACACGACACGACACCCGATTTTTGAGGTTAATGAAGGTGTCGGAGTAACATAGATGTTTTCAAAGTTGTGGGGATTACCTAAGTGGTATCTCAAGGAATTGGAACCTAGTCGGGTTTGGCTCGACTATATAGAATAGAATAGTTGTGGGGGTACGTTGATCAGTACCTCAAGACTTTGATCTTCTGCTACGGTTTGGCCGTATGTAAGGTGTGCACACTAGGGGTCTTTGTCTATAGTTATCCGGAGGGCCTAGCTAGCCCAAAGGCAAGGAAAGTTTGTTCCATTCCCTAGATTTATGAATCTTTCTTCGTGAAAGAAAAAGGAAAGAAAGGATTGGTTATGAAAAGGAAAAAGGAAAGATTTGAAAAAGAGAAAAAGAAAGGATTTGATTTAAAGAAAAGTGATAGAAAGGATTTGATGTAGTATCAGAAAAGAACTGTTTTGTTTTATAAAAAGAAATACGGAAAAGGTTTTATAAAGTTGCTATTTATTTGGTTTTGAAAGAAACTGATTTGTAGGATATATTTAATATATATCCTACCTGCATATATGTTTGGCTTTTCGGTATGAAATCTTGCTCAGCCAGTTTGGCTGATACTACGTGCCCGATATATGCAGGTACATGAAGGTATTATATTATTGACGATGGTTCGATGTTGGAAGTTTATTGTGTTATTCATGTTGTTTGTATCGCGGCGAGGACGATCGACTTTGTAATAGTATAGTTAATAGTTTAACTTGTAATTAAGTTTAAAGAATTTGAGTTTGTTAAGTTTAGACTTGTTTGAGTTGCTGGATTTTGAGAATACAGGTTTATAAATGGATGCGAGTCCTAAATTAAGTTTTAGGCGGTCCGTTTTACAAATGGAACTCTGCCGGATTTTCAGGAGAAATCTGAATAACAAATCTAGTTGTTTAGAGTGTTTTAGGATCACTTAATATAGTTTATTATAGTTAAAGGTTTTGATATAGTCATTACAGTTTAAAAGTTTTAAAAAGTCAAGGTTTTTGAGCTCCACACTCGTGGTGAGTGTGATGGTAATAGCCTGGATTAGGTTTTTCGCTGCATTTAAGTCTTAATTAGGTTGGTTTTATATCCGGGTTGTTACAAGCAGGCCCAATAGGAGAAGAGGAGTTGGGAGGAGACAGAACCTGGGCCTAGACATGGGACTGGGCGTGGGACTGCTGGACCCAGACCGCCTTTGCGAGCCATCAGAGGCTGGGCTAGGACTAGTACCAGGCGTGAGGCGTGGTACTATGGGGCCGGACTCGTTTGGGCTAGGAGTGAATGGACTCACAGGAAGGTCCAATGGAGAGGAAAGAAAATCATAGGAAGTAGGAGAGGGCGCGTGAGTATTAGAGAACGGGAATTTTTGTTTATCAAACAACACATGTCTACTAATTATGATTTTCCGAGATGAAGGATTATAGCATTTATAGCCACGATGGTTGGCCGGATAGCCCAAAAATACACAAGGAACGGAACGAGGTTGAAGTTTATGAATCATGGTGGAGGGGTAGAGAGGAAAACATAAACAACCAAACACTCGTAAATGAGAATAGGAGGGGTCCTTGTGATAGAGAACTTGAGTAGGAGAATGATAGGCGAGCACTTTACTTGGAAGAATATTGAGAAGATAAGTAGCCATTTTGTGACGAGAGTGCGAACAATATTATTAATAGTTCGTATTTTCCGTTTCGCTTTGCCATTTTGTGACGAGGTATATGGACATGATAGACGAAAAGAGAGTCCATTAGTATTACAAAAATCCCTAAATGGAGCATTATCGAACTCTTTCCCATTATCACATTGGATGGTTTTAATTTCACGCTCAAATTGATTTCGGACATAGGCTCGAAAAGCTAAAAAAGTAGAGTAGACATGGGATTTTTTAGCAAGAGGAAAAGTCCAAAGAAAATTTGTAATATCATCCAACACAACCAAATAGTATCGATGGCCCATAGAGCTCAAAATAGGAGATGTCCATAAATCACAATGAATAATATCAAAAGGCATAATAGTACTAGAAGTTGACGCTACAAATGGCAATTTTATTTGTTTTCCAAGAGGACAAGAGTAACAAACATTCGAAGAATTAAGTTTATTACATGAAATAAGATTATGTCGCCTAAGATAATTAAAGATAGGAGCACCAGGATGACCCAAACGATCATGCCATAGGGATGGTGCAAGAGCAGCAAAAGTGGAATGTGACTGGACTTGTGTTTGGCTAGAAGAAGTGATTGGATATAGCGCACCCTGACTCTCACATCTCATGATTGGTCTCCCCGTCTGAAAGTCCTTCACAGAAAACTCAAAGGGATCAAATTCAACAGACACATAATTATCAGTTGTAAATTTGCGGACAGAAACCAAATTTTTAATGAGTTTAAGAGCATGCAATACATTTTTGAGAGCTAATGGGGGTTAGGGGAAGGTAGGATGGCATTTTCATAACCACAAATTGGAATACTATGACCATTTCCGACAATTATACCATTATTTTTGCTCAAATTAAAATAAGATGGAATATTACCTTGGGAAGAGGTCATATGAGACGTGGCACCGGTGTCCATATACCAATTTGGGTCCGATGGAGTGAGCCCAAGAGTGTGCATGGCCTGCTCAATATCCGTGAGAGGTGCTGCTTCGGCATTGTAGGCCTGGGGTCGTGGACCGAGAAGACTGGGCCCTTGCTGTGTTGGACGTGGCCCAAAACTGCCGTGTGGTCTTGTCCATCCGCCTGTTGGATAAGGACAAGGAGGAAAGGCCCAAGGCCACATGGCCCAAGGAGGTGGGGCTGCTGCTGCTTGATTATACCACGGCCCAGACGCGGGAGGCTGACCCGGATGCTGCTGCTGCGACGAGTTAGGGTGTCCGCCACTGCTGTGATTTTGACGACCACCCTTGCCGCCGTTGTACCCGCCGGAAGACCCCCCTTTATTTCGGAATTGTTGCGATTTTTATTATTATTTTTATTTTGCTGCTTTTTATTTCCTGATGAACCACGGTAATTAGAGGGGGGTGCCGAAGACGACCCATCCGTATAGGCATGCCGAGGAAGACGCGCTGATTGCCGCTTTCTTTGCCATGCCAGCTTCTTCAAGCACTAACATCGATCTGGCTTGATAGAAAGGCGGCAAAGGATCACTTTGCCGTAGAAGCGTACCAACACTATTATAGGCCTCCGTAAGACCCGCAACCAATTGCAAAACCAGTCGATTGTTGGAAACAGGAGCACCAACATTTTTTAATTGATCGGCCAACATCTTTAAACGTTGGCAATAAACCGAAGCAGATGAAAAATCCTCCATTTGAGTATTGGAGAATTCTTGTTCAAGTGTGACAACACGAGATGTCTTGTTATCCAAGAAAATACCCCGCAAGCGTTCCCATGCCTCTTTAGCCGTTGAATCAGGCTCAAGAATGGTATTGAGTAGATCATCAGAGATAGTGCCGTAAATCCACTTCAAAACCGTGGCATCAATGGTGGACCACTCCTCCTTTTCATCATCAGTCACGGGAGTTGTGGTCTTTGACGAGGGAACAATATGATTAATCACACGATTTGAACGTGCATGGATCTTGAATAACTCCGCCCACGTGGAGTATTGAACGTTCTCCATGTCAAGATTTATAGGGATATTGTGTTTAATGTTTGAACTAGCAAGAGAAGAAAGAGAGGGAGAGAGAGAAGAAGAGGGAGACGAAGAGGATGAACCGGACATGGTGGCCGGCCGGGAAGAAAACCGTGGGCTGCAGTTAGGGTAAAGAGGCGGAAGCTTGTGGCTAGAGGAAAAAATTATAAAACCCTAAATCTGATACCATGAAAGAATTAATTCCTTGATTAGCAAATGAGTACAACCTAACTATTTATATCTAGGTTTACAAAGATAACAACCCTATTAATTAGGAACTAAAAGATATACATATCAACAAGATATTATTTACATAATTTGAATATTCACTTTACACGCATTTATCAATAGTCTTTTATACCCCAAATCTAAACAATGAAAGTATCAACAACATAGAGATTAGAAGATAGTAGATCTGTTTTGTCTTGACAGATGGTTGACAGAGTACATGTGTATCATTGACTTCCATCTTAATTAAGGCCAAAAAAAGCAATTAGTACTGTCACACTGTAGTTTAGTAAGTTCTACAGTGTATAAAACCAGATATAAATCATAGGAGCAGTATTCTAAAATAATACAAAAAACAAAAGCACGTCGTTACAACTTAAACGCAGGTGCTTTAATAATAGGGTTTATGAGATACGAGTGAAAAGGGGGGTTTTGCTTATGGGAATGCATTTAACTTTGGGGCCCTGCCAAAAAGTGCATGCCCTGGATACTAACTGGAGTTGTGGCAAATCTATAGGAAAAAAAGGGGTTGGTGGCAGGTGAGACGTCGAATGATTAAGGATACATTACCCCATGTGTTTCTCTTTAATGCTCATCAACGTATTCTTCGTATTTTGCCTATTTCCTTTTTTCAGGATCTTTATTTCATCTAGCTTGTGTTATTTTACATCATATAGTAGTACATAATTAAATAAATATATATACATTTATAGGGTAGAGGTGATCATGGTCGAGTTAAGTCTGATTTTGGTAAATATTGTGAGAATTCTATTTTAGTACGTACTTCTTGATCTATTGTTTGGTTAACTAGTAGTCACGCCTTATAACTTTGCCAATCTCTCGAGTGAGCCACTCGAGAATAATAGATAGTTATGTGAAAGAGACATATTTTAACTTAAGCGAATGCATGATTGGAGCCAGATCTTAAATCTTGCTAGCTATTTGAGAGGGACTACTCTGATCTACATGTTCCCAAAACTCTAGTGGCATTGGGCTCTTATGTGATCAATCTCTTCTTGTGAGAAAGCCTTTATGTGCAAACTTGTCGAAACAACAACAACAACTACAACAACAACTAAGCCTTATTCCCAAAGTGATTTGGGGTCGGCTAACATGAATCGTCAACTGAAACCATTGCCAAAGGAGATGACATCGACAAGAGTGGAAAAAAAGTTTTTAAAAGGGTTTTAGTTTTAAGACTTTTTAAAAAGGTTTTTGAAAACAAGGTTTACACCAAAAAGTTTTAAAAAAGGTTTTCAACAAAAGGTTTTAATACCAACATAAAAGAGAAAAACAAATAAATGCAGTAATCACACCCCTTCCTCTACATGGATACTGCCCCTCCACTCACTATATCCAACGCCATGCTCTCCTCAATCCCAAGTAGCCTCATATCACTTTCAATTACCTTCATCCAAGTCATCTTAGGTCTTCCACTACCCTTACAATCTGATTACTCCTCCACTCTTCAATTCTTCTCACTTGTGCATCACTTGATCTCCTTTTGACATGACCAAACCATCTTAACCGATTCTCCCTCATCTTTTCTTCAATGGATGCAACTCCAACTTTTTCCCAAATCACTTCATTTCTTAATCGGTCCTTCCTTGTGTGACCACACATCCACCGCAACATACGCATCAACGTGGCATTGTTTCACCGTCCAACATTCGGTGCCATATAACAAAGCAGGCTTAATTGTCGTACTGTAAAACTTTCCCTTCAATCTTTGGGGAATGTCAGAATCACAAAGGAACCCCGTGGCTCTTTTCCACTTAACCAACCCGCGTTAATTCTATGAGCCACGTCTCCATCCAGTTCTCCATCCTTTTGGAGAATGGATCCAAGGTATCGGAAGACGTTCGATCCTTGAACCACTTTACAATCCAAAGTGACCGCCCCAGCCTCGTTGCTTGTAACCCCGCTGAACTTGCACTCCATATACTCCGTCTTACTTCTGCTCAATCTAAAACCACGGGCTTCTAATGTATCCCTCCACAATTCCAACTTATCGAAACTTTATCAAAAAAAACTATAGTAAAGATTAGGTTGAATTAATAAATAAGTTGGTAATGGACAAACTTGAATCGATAATTTCGACTTGTACTCATTGTCTTTGTAATTTCTCAAGCGTATGAAGTTGATACAAATTGATGCTGATGTATGAAGTGCCTTGATTATGTCTAATAAATTTTCCAAGTTATAGTAACCATCTTAGAAGCCAAAGCAAAGATATAGATCGTACAGATTTATATTTACGAGCCATTTTCATTTATTGGCTGACTATTATATATTTTAAAAGGCAAAAGTTAACAGATATTCTGATGGCGTTGGATAAAATGACTAAAAGTGAAAATACTAATTTTCGAAAAATAATTATACCCATCGATCCGTGATTTTGGCATATCTACAAAATTAATACCAGATCAGAAAATATATTAAAAGTTATACAACGGCCTGAAAATTTCAGGTATTAAACACTAGGTTATACTCCTAGTGACACTTCAAAGAAGAAAAGAAAAGATTATAATAGTGATATGAAGAAACAGTAAATAAATAATACGTAGGTTGGAAGATTGGTACATGTTATGACTTGGTTCCATATATGAAATCCCCGTGCAAACCGTGTTCAACTCCCCTGAAAAAGAGTAGCAACACTTGTTGGCCCTGCATTACTGCATTTGCTGTCGTGCCTCTGCTACTCTTATTCAATTAGACCCACTTTCGGAGGCGGGTGTGGAGCCACCAATTAAAACACCTCACAACATGTCACAAAACTCGTTCATTTTTTTCAACTACAATTGCTTCGTACTCGTCCATAAAATTGTCTCATTTTAGTAGAAATATAACTTTTAATGTAATGAAAAAACCAAATGCCCTAATTCGATTTAAAAAACATGGGTAAAATATTACTAGTTCCATCTCTTTTTAGGCGATCTTTCTTTTTTGTGCATATTTATTAAAGAGAAAAATTATGTGAGCGAGAAAAGTTGGTAAAAAAATGTATACATATTGCATATTGTATAGCTAAGGTGAATGAGAGTGACCAATAAATGAAAAGGATTATGTATAAAGAAAGTTCTCGTAAAAGAATATATGTCATAAAAAAAGGAATGGAGAAAGTATATTAAAATACAAAACGGGTTATGTTCAATGAAATTATTGTTTTGGTGTCTTTAGAAAGGACCTTAGTTGATATGAAGTCTCTTGCAAAGTGTGTTACCAGGGCCGTCCCATTCATTTTAGGGGCTCTGTGCTAAAAAAAATTTGGGGCCTTCAAAACCAATAGTAATTGTCTAAATATAAATTAATTTTATTTAAAATAATGTCAAGACTCTGCAAGTATTAGTTTTACAATCATTTGATATCATGTCTATTAAGAGCCGGTCTTTTGGCCAAATTTACAAGAGAATAGAACTTTTTGAATCTAGAAGTTAGTAGTAATAGAATATAAATTTTTTAATAAAATAAATAAAAAAAATAAAGTAGCATTATTAATTAGCATAGAAACCAACAAAACATATGGGGAATCTTCAAAACAAAAAGTAAACATATGGGAAAATGGAATCAAGTTAATGTTAGAAGCCTAATGAAACGCACGGAGGGAAAAAAAACTATAAAGCCCATTTAGTTGTTGTCATGGATCGAACATGCGACCTCTGGGAGCAGAGAACTAACGCGGAAGGACAATACCACTGGAGCACAGCTGATATGATGACTGTTAGTCATAACGAAATGTATATAATTTTTCTTAAATCTCGGGGCCCTGTGCAAATGTTCCGGTTGCACACCCCAATAACCGGGCCTGTGTGTTACGTTAATGTTTTTGGCAAGACCACTTTTGAAAGGATTACTTAAAAGTGGAAAAGGTCACCTAGTACGCAATCAACAAATTTGATTAAAGCTTTTAACTTAAAAAATGACCTTCAAAACTTAATAAATAATGACCCTTGTATAGCTGTGGTAACTGGTAAGATAATAGGCGGAATTATCCTAAACGAAGTAAATAGTACAACTAATCAATTGTCTGAGTGAGAAATAGCTTGGTTGATTAAACATCATTCTAGGAGGTCTAGAGATCGATTCTTACTATAAACCTAATCAATTGCCTTAAGGAAAAAGGATGTTGAGTAGTGTATGTAACGGCTTTGAATATAAAAGAAAATGATTAACAATCTACAACCGTAATGATTATGATCAAATGTAGTGGTGTATGCAATTTTCAATGTCAGTGGTCCAATTTCATCAAGAACTACCACAATAGATAATAGAGCATATATATATAGACTATATAGTATATGATAGGGAAATCATTGCACACAAGAAATGATCACATTTTAAATCCAAAAAAATTGAAGGGAATGATATGTAGTAATCTTGTAAGGAATGGTTAAAATGAGTACAAATCAAAAGCTTAGTGCTTATGTCTTTTTGGATTCCAAGTAACCATTGAAGAACTCTCCCTAATTGTTAGTTTTACAAAATTATTTCCCATGCCATCTTCCCTACTTCCGCAGTTATTGAATTACAACTAGTTTTTTTGTCCCAAGCGATGCCCTGGAAAAATTCTTGTATTATCTTTTTATACTATTTTCTTTTTTATATATATAAAGTATAGAGATAGGATAAGGTAAAAATAAGGGGAGAATTGGAATGAACAAACAAATTACAAATTGAAAAGAGATTGTAATAAGAGTTTTATTAATATAAATTGTAAAAAGAAAATAAGGTAGAATATTTAATGTGAAATTAGATTGGATAATTAAAGCATACGAGCATTAGAGAAAAAGTTTGAGGAGCTTATTTTTCTCATAACAAAAATTAAGGTGATGGGATACATAACTTAAAAGAAAAGTAGATCACAAAAAGAGGTGTAGCCTAGTGGAAAAGTCTTAGAGTTCTACTTGATAGGTCACAAGTTCAAATCTTGTTGTATACATTTTGTAGGCATTTCCATATTCTGCGCAATAAATGGCATGGAGTGACACGTGTCAGATGGCAATGCTTGATTACGCGTTTTAATATATATATATATAGATTTTTTTCAATACGAGAAGTTGTATTTGTTGATAGTTATCTTAAATCCTTATGAGCTAGCTAGTTCGTTATTCTACACTTCTTACTTGATACTTGATAGCATAGTTTGTTAATTACATGGATTGTGAGTGAAAATGTATTTGTTTGAGGATGAACCATTATTTTGTTTGTTGCATCTTCAACCCGCAATTGCCACCGGTACCGCTGTTTATGGAAAAAAGGATTGGAATCAAAAAGTTGAATTAACAAGAAATCTAAACAAAATTTTCATGTTGACCCACCTAACTGGACGACGAAACTTTTTCAGACGGTATTTTTTTTTGATAAGTTTGACTTCATTAAAATGTCCAAAGGGGGAAAGATTACACAAAGTTACTATTCACTCCACATACATTGGCAGTGAATATGTGATGGAATATTGAGAAGATGAGAGTCAGAGGCCTAAATCCATGCTACAAAATCTACCATTCTCCAAATGCCTTGTTTTGCCAAGGTATCGGCTACAACATTCAGTGTTTGTAACTTTGTCTCTTAACATTTCCTCCAGTGTTATGAATGCGTTGACTATTTTAATGGTCTTTATGATCCTTTTGATTCTATTAGTAGCTTAAAGAACTTATGTTTCTAAATAATTTTTATTAAGGCCAAATTTTTAATAATTATATATTTTTCCTTCAATTATTAGTTAGAGTAATTTCCCTAACAAGTTTCCATAAAATGCTAATTAGGAAAATATTTTTCTATAGAAGAATTGAACAAATCTTGAAGAAAATTTCTCCACAATCCAGTGGCAATGACATATACCAACTCAGCCCACTATTTAATCATATAAGGAAGGGCTGCAAATTCAACATGTGTATAGATGATGAAGCACTAGGAACCTAAATGTTTGTGATGTTTCAACAGAAGTATGGGAATGAAAGCTAACCAAGCATCTATATACTGTGTGTATGGCTAAAATAAGGATAAGTTGTTAGGAAAATACTAGTATAAGATGTTTATGAATTTATAGATTGCTTCAATTTGAGGTCAACCAGACAAAACAAAGAAAAAGTCGATTAAATTTGTTTAATAGGCTCGGAAGCAAACAGAATCCTGTTTTGAAAATAGACGGATCCTCTTTGAATAGGTATATATAAGGCTCGACTGAGTCACATATTTTAGGCAATATTACGGGATGTAAACAAGCCAAGGTGATCTTGAGCTAGATCAAACTCGGCTCGGTAACATATTGATCGAGCTCGAGTTAGATTTGAAGTTCGACGAGCTGTCCAAGTCAAGCCTTGAGCTCGGCTCAGTTGCAAAACTTCAAGCTTGAGCTAGACTCAAGTAATATTTCTTGGGCTCAGTTATAGATCGGCATGTTGAAGAGCGAGCGACATATATAATACGAAATCTTATGTATTCTTTCTTGGGATTTGCACCCATGGCATAGTTTGGTCTTTTATTTATCTTGCTTTTTTTTATTGCTTGCACTTCAAATTTTCAAATACATTTTACAAAATAAGTTCAGTTGAGTTGAGCTTAAACGAGCCGAGCCTTGATGGGCTAGAGCTCAGACTTGGATACCTAAGGCGTGGCTCAGGTTCAAAATTGATCGAGTTCGAACCGAGATTTGACCGAGCCAATCTCGAAAGCTAGCTCTAAGAGCTCACTCAACTCACTTACACCCTTAAGTAAGCCCCAATTCTAACAACTGCTATTTTCTGGGGTTGGACATGAATATTTCCCTTTGAAAGACAACACCTTATACCACTAGAGCCAGAGCGGCTCCCAGATACATACACACATTGATTGTTTTATTACTTCTTTGCGGCGATTCTTGCAATTTTTCATACTAGACATGGAAATAAGTTGCTAAAATTATGGCGACGACCTATTTATAATCTTTGAATTTTATGCAGATGGATATACAATACTAATTATACAACAAAAATGATTTTTATTTGTATAATTATATGTTAATTTGAAGATTAATTTGACATTATATAAAAAAATTAGTAAAATATAATATTTCCTCCATCGTCTTATGAATTTCTATTTTCTTCACAATATTTAAGCCACAACTTTATCTAAAAGGAGTAATATCTTTAGTTAACTAGGCAAAAATATAAAAGTTATTTTTTTTATTTGCACATATATATGAAATAAGAAGACATAATAAAAACTTGATATTTTTAAAAATTGACGTCTCTCTCTATAAAGGCCAAGATTTACGACGTCTAAATTTGAGAAAAGCAAAAGAAAATTGCATTATGAAATGGAGGTACGATGATAAATTTTAAAATCTTATGATATAACTACATATATCTCTAAATCTCTCTTTCAATAATTTCTCATGAATTTAATTACAGTTAGTCCATGACGGATAACATAAGCTAAAATACAAGTGAAATTGATAAAGTAAATTAAAACTGAAATGTAAAATCTGAAACTTATAAGATAGCTAATTGTATGAGCAACTCAAATTACCTGATTCTTTAACACCTCAAATTTTATTTAGGTTAGAGTTAGATACCAAACATACAATTTTTATAAATACACTAAATATTTCAACTCGTTATCATTATTCAGCGCAGCTAAAATAAATTACCAAATATGGCCTCAATCTCCCAACCTTTCCCTAAATCAAAAGAAAAAGAAAATGACATAAGGCAAAAAGAAAAACCATACACACCAACCAACAATGATAGATTTACAAACTTTTCACTTTTCTCCCTTTTTTTATCTTGTCTTTATAGTATTTATCATTATTTATTTCTTTGAAAGTGAAATATAGAGCTTAAACCTCAAGATCAACATGACTATTTGACCTTCAATAGTTAATACACATAAATTAAAGAACTTTCCAAAAAAATTCCCTCATCACCCATAATCTTTATTTCCAAAAAATACCCATCAACATCCAAAACCTACCATATAAAACCAAGGCTATTATAGTAACTTCACCATAACTGTCGGTACTCTTACCTTAAGTCAATCCCCCTTAACCATGGTTAACTCCCCCTGACCTCATCTCCTTCCTCCCAGCGTCGGTGACTCACTGCACTCACTCACTCAGTCACAGAAGAGAGAGAAAATCCTGAAGAGAGAGAAAATATTTGCGACGTATATATAAAAACCTCTCACCGAACAAAAAACCCCGAAAAAAATAAAATAAAGAACTCTCAAAGTGAGCTTAGAGAGAGAAAGTAGAGAGAGAATGAGTGATTCTAACGATTCTGTTTCTGTTCATATTGAACCGATCTCTATTGATAGCAAGGTGCATTTCCATTCTCCCTCTTATATATATATATATATATATTACACCATTATATCGATTAAATTCGGGTTTGATTTCAGTTGTCGCAGTTTCTATTTCTGTGCTGATTAGTTAAGAACTGCAAAAATGTTGAATCTAGATGACTAATATAGGGAGGGGGACCATTGGAGAGTGAATAATTTCATTTTGATTGATTTTTGTATTTTGTTAATTTTAATGTTATTGATATTAGTGTGCATTAATGTTTGTTATGTCTTATGCACATTTTGTAAGTGTTTTTTTTTTGTTGTTGTAATTATTCAGGAATATTACGTTAAGACAGGTTCGGGTCCGGTGTCGGTAGCGGTTTATGGTGATCAAGATAAACCCGCTCTTATTACCTACCCAGATTTAGCTCTTAATTGTAAGTTATATTGTACAATTCGGAATTAGTTGTTACGTTGATAGTGTAATTTGAACTAGTAATGTGACGACTAAATGGAGGCGCAACATTTTAGTTTATTTGTTTATGTGTTAGGGTCTGTGGTAGGTATGAGTTTACTTATCAATTACTCATATATTTATTTTTAAGCATGATAAGGAACGAATACCAGTGAAAAAAAAAAGATTGGACGGTTGCGTTTGCTAATCTTTAATTATGGAATAACATAATACCTCACTTGTATTAATATATGAAAAATTAATTTAATTTATTCGCGGCTTATGTTGAGCAGATGCATCGTGTTTTCAAGGATTATTCATGTGCCCTGAGGCATTATCTTTGCTTCTTCACAACTTCTGTATATACCACATCAGTCCTCCTGGCCATGAGGTTTGTTACATGATCAATAATCTTAATATAGTATGTATATATTTGCTATCGAAAGAATATGTTATTAGTTATTACCATTATTTGTCAACTGTTAAAAGATCTTGTTTACACCGTTTCTAATATAGAATTTGTTTATGAGCGGTTTCAGTGGGGCGCTGCTGCGATTAGTTATGATGCGTCCACACCTTCGGTGGATGATTTAGCTGATCAGATTGTCGAGGTTCTTGACTATTTCGGGTACTTCCCTATCGCGGAGACTTTTTGCTAAAGCTTAGAGGTTTATGTTAGTCATAATAAATTGTTTACTAACTGTTTCGAGACCCTTTCCTGATTCATTTAATGATTGCGGAATAAGTCTTTGGTTGTGATCTTGATCCTTGTAAGATTAGCCGTGAAATGATTAGTTTGACTTATCAGACTTGTTACATGCTGCAGACTTGGTGAAGTTATGTGCATGGGTGTGACTGCTGGAGCATATGTTTTAACCTTGTTTGCTGTAAGTTTTGTTTTCTTGATACCCGTTGGCCATTTGTGTGTGCAATGTCTTAATTGAATTTGTGTATATTGTACTCATTGTTGCTCGGTTGCCTTTTTTGCACGCAGACCAAATATAAGCAGCGTGTTCTCGGTTTGATACTTATATCTCCTCTATGCAGAGCACCCTCTTGGACAGAATGGTTGTACAATAAGGTCCCTTTTTCTGAACTTGCCTTCCAATAGCTTGAAGGAAAGAATCTTTGCCTGATAAATCTCTGTACTTATTATAGGTGATGTCAAATGTGCTTTACTTCTATGGCATGTGTAGTGTTGTAAAAGAGATGTTGCTCAAGCGGTACTTCAGCAAGGTATACTACGTGCTTCTGCTTGTATTCGTTATGTAACTTGATTTTTTTCTCTTACAATAAGTTATTTACTTGTACAAAGTGCTATAACGGTGTGCTTAATTCTTATAGCAGGAACTTCGTGGTAATTCTATTGTACCAGAATCAGATTTAGTTCAGGCATGTCGAAAAGTGAGTTCTCTTGCTATAATATCCTCTTTTGGGTTGTTTCTCGTCCAGATCCTTTTTTCCTCCTTATTGGCATCTATGTGAAAGTACTGATTTTTTTGCTCTTCTTTGAATCCTGCTCAGTGGCTGGATGATAGAGAAAGTATTAATGTCATGCATTTTCTGGACGCAATTAACAGGTATTGTCTTCCTCTATATTTTTGCTGATTTTGACATCTAATTAGAGAATATTAGGGTCACTTGCGTGCATTCGAATCTAGTAAGATATATCCCCCCCGCCGTTTTTCTCTTATTTCACTATTCAACTCTCTACTAGGGCCTAGGGGTGTTGAAAAACCAGAGAAGCTAGGATGTAAAACTAAACTGACTGTAGCTTTGCATACATGGTACAAATGAAAAGCAAGTAAAACTCACTCCGCTCCGTCTTAATAGGGATCATTTGATCATTTTGAAAAGAAAATGAATCAAAATACCATGAATCTCTTGCCCTACATAGAATTGTTATCTTCCTTGTCACAACTTAGTGTTCCATACTTCCGTGAGAACATTGAGTAAAATCTAGCTCTAAGGGTAATACGGGCAAGGTAAAAGTCCGACTTCCTAATATAAAGATGTGGACACAGCCACACAGGGAGGTAACTGTTGTGTCTTTGAATGTTGATACCTTTCAATGGTTGTGGCAAATTATGTGGTTAGAAATTGTTTTTGTTTTTCCCCTTCTTCATTCCAAAGTTCTGCATCTAAAGTCATGTACTTGTGTCTTTGTCTTGCCAAGTCATCAAATTTACTGCCTGATATTTCTTGCTTTTGCATTCAATAGTTTACGTTCTCAACTCTCGCTGTTGCTCCCATCTACTCAGGAGGCCTGATATAAGTGAAGGATTGAAGAAACTACGATGTCGTTCACTAATTGTTGTTGGAGAGGACTCATCTTTCCACTCAGAAGCAGTGCACATGGCCACGAAACTAGATAGAAGATTTAGTGCTTTAGTGGAGGTACTGTAATGTCCTCACCTGTTAACTGTGATGCTGATGTTTAACTTGAGACCTTATCTCCGATTTGCTCATCAATTCTTCTTCTGGAAAACTGCAGGTTCAGGCGTGCGGGTCTTTGGTAACGGAGGAGCAACCACATGCCATGTTGATCCCTTTAGAATATTTCCTTATGGGCTATGGTTTCTACCGGCAATCCTACATGAGCGTGAGCCCGAGAAGTCCATTAAGTCCGTCTTTCATTTCCCCGGAGCTGCTTTCACCTGAGAGCATGGGCCTTAAGTTGAAGCCGATCAAGACTCGAATCTCATTGGAAGTATAGTTCGAGGAATTATAGCCGTTGTGATCGATACATACATAGCTCGTAAGGAGCCATGTTAGACATTTTTTTTGTTTGGGTAGAAGTGAGGATAATGTGGTACAGGAGGAGGTTGTAGATAAAGAAAGAAGAGGACAAATATATAAAACTATAGAAGACAGGACAGGTATTAAGATTAGTTTGGTAAGGTTGAGAGATTGGACATTTGTTAATTTTGTAATCATAGATTTTTATGGGGGTTGAGTTGAGTGTAAATCTTTGGAATAATTATTATGTCAAAGAAAGAAATGTAATAATAAGTGCAATTCTTTTGGGGGAAAGAATTTCGTTTTCTGTTTTCTTGATATCAATCATTTCTTCAAGGGTAAAATTAACACAATCAATTATGTGGGCAGCCATAATGCCAAGAGGCCCAAAACCAACTTGGCTGTAAATCGTGGATCGTCACTACTAAGCATGTGCCATACCCATGAACATCATGTATATTAATTATGAGATTATTGGTTTATAAACCTTGAAACGACCATGATTAGAAAAAGTGATTGTTGAGAAAGATGCTTTACTCTCAAACTAGATTTACTCACTTTGAAAAGCTTAATCTTCCCGGATCAAGAAACTTGTACATCAAGGTAAGTACCTAACACAATTGTCACAATCATTAACACCCCAATTTTCCCTAATAACACATAACTTACACGAATACTTGACAATTGCATACATGCTTGGTCGATATTCAGGGTAATCAATACAATGTATCGCAAGACATGTTAACTTCAAACCATCGGCAAAACCATACGTTGTATTAAACATCAATTTCTCGTGCACTAATGGTATATGAGATTTACACATAGTAGATGTCAAATTCTAGCCAATTTCTCTTTGGCAAAGTCAATATCTCTTGAGCAAAAAGAAACAAAATATTGTTGACAATCTTGCGAAATATTTGAAAAATCTAGAATGCATGAATTCTAATATTAACAATGAAAGCAACAACTTTTTCATCTTCATTTATATTAGATTCTTTGATTCTATATTTTCTGTTGTTGGTGTATAGATTAGCTTCTAGAAGCAATGATATTTCTGTTAGTTTAGTAGAGTTTTGCCTCTTATGTAAGCCGTAATAAGAGATCAGTTTTTCTTTCTCTCAATAAATCAATAACAAAACAACAACTCTCATTGGTTTTCTCTATATTCTCTTCTCTTCATTTCATTATTTTCTCATCAAAATTCATGCTAAATCATGAATTCTAACATGGTATCAGAACAAGTAGCTTTACTTCGAATCAAAGTTCAATTTTTTTTATCAAAGATCAAAATAATCTCATAGAACGATTTCAAGTAATTCATGTTCTAATTCTTTCTTTTCTCTTCTCTTTTCATATCATTTCTCTTAAGTCAGATTCATTATAAACACTATCAATTGAAATGGCTTCTAAAAATCAAGATTCCGACGCACAAAACAGTGAAGATCCATCTTAAAATCCAAATCGAGTTTATTTCTTAAACAATTATTAAACTCTTCAAAGCTTGTAAACTGCACTTTCAATGAAACTTTTTTAAATGACTGGAGATAGTCAATAATTATTGCTCTATTAGCAAGGAATAAGAAGTGTTTTGTAGATAACACTAACTAAACCTGCATCAAGCTCAACAAATGATAGGCTATGGTGAAGATGTAATGATTTAGTAATCTCTTGGATTCTAAATTCACTTGAGGCTTCAATAAGCAGAGTGTTTTGTACTTAAACACTACAATAAAGATTTGGTTGGATCTTGAAGAGAGATTCAGTCAATCTTCAGGCCCTCGACTATTCTCAATTCAACAACAACTTGGAGATATTACACACTCAGATGATGAAAGCATTTCAAGCTCCTTTACTAAAATTACTATGGGATTAGCTTGATGGATTGGATCCTTTACCATCCCGTGAATGTGCTAATTGTAGATGCACTCTGACACAAAAATTAGCGAGATCACAACAAAAGCAAAGGCTGATTAAGTTTCTTATGAAAGTGAAGATAAATTTTCACATACAAGAAGTCTAATTATGATGAATCCACTTCCTAATATCTCTAAAGCATATGGTTTACTATTGCAAGAAGAAACTCACAAGGAATTGAGCAATCTAAAAACTCAATTTGTGAACACTGAAAATACATCTCTCTTCAGTCAACAAAATACAAGATTCGCAAAGGCTTACAACAATGGAGGAAACAAAGTTCCTTACAAAAATCATCTGTTTTTGTGAACATTGTAAGATGAGGAATCACACAATAGAGAAATGCTGGAAGTTACACGGATATCCTAAAGATTTTAAAAGAAGATACAACAAGAAATTTGCAGTTTCAGTGCAGACAGATCAACAGGATAATTCTACTGAAGAAACACGTTTATTTCATACTACTTTCACTATAGAGCAACAGTTAGTTGTTAATTTTTAGAGAAGCAACACAATCAGAATCAAGGGCAAGATGATCAAGATTAATATCAATCTCTTTATTTGGCTGTAAGCTCTCAATTATCACGTAACCTTTGCCTTTTCTCTAAATATCACAAAAGTTGGATATTAGGCAGTGGTGCTACAGATCGTAACTGCTCAAAATTAGATATGTTTGAACACGAAGGCACTATTTCAATAAGGAATATTGTCACATTAAGAGACATGCTTCATGTTCCTGGTTTTCAATTCAACCTAATTTCTCTTTCCACGCTGTGCCAAAACAACAAGAAATATGTTAGCTTTATTAATAATTAGTGTTTGCTCCAAGATCTTTCCTTGAACAAGCAAATTGTGCTTAGTAAGATGGATAAAGGTCTTTATACACTAGATGATGATTTACTATCTACTGCTGATGCTGAGTAGCCTGAGTTACAACTCAAGCTTTTTTTTATAGCTGCAAATTATGCTCATAAAGAAGAACCTAAGCTGTGGCACCTCAGACTTGGACACATATCATTGGGGGAAGATTAAGAACCTCAAAGGTGTAGATGTCCAAGGATGGTTAGTTGAATGTTTTTGTCATATATGTCCATTGGCAAAGCAAACTAGATCTTCTTTCTCTAGTAGCTCAATCAAAACAAGCAAGCCCTTTGAATTGTTACATTTGGATGTTTGGGGTCCATATGTAACACTATATTCTCTTGAATATAATCAATTCCTTACAATTGTAGATGATTACACTAGAATGAACTGGACTTATTTATGAAGAATAAAGCTGAATATGTTGCTATTATGTCTCAATTTCTGTATGTTGAAACTCAATTTGGACTGAAAGTCAAAGCTATAAGATCAGATAAGTGATATGACTGAAGGAGATATGAAGAACTTGCTGCTTAAGAAAGGAATACTCCAACAAAAGAGTTGCAGCAACACACCACTACAAAATTGTAGCGGAGAGAAAGCACAAACACTTGTTTAGAAGCTGCAAGAGCATCATACATTCATTCCAAACTTCCGGTAAAATATTGGAATGAATGTATTCTCACTGCTACGTATTTGATAAATCGAATGCGGCCTTTAAAAAGGATGATTTTATGGTGGTCTTTTTTTCAAAACGACCGCCATAAACCTCTAATTAGGTTTTGTCCATTAACATGATAGGACATTACCTTTCTAAATTTTCTTAAAAGTTATGTCCTTAAACATAAAAGGAGATTACCATTACTTATTTTTGTTATATGTTTATGATGGTAATGTCCTATTCTTGTAAGGGATATAACCAAATAAATAATGATATAAAAGACTTATAATAGTCTTATTTTTAAAAGACAACATCAAAATTTTCACCTTAAAAAGTATTCAATTCATTACTCCTTTTGAAACTGTTCCAATCCAAAGTTGATCTATCTTACTTAAGACTCCTTGGTTGCTTATGCTATATTTCTACTTCTACAAAAGACACAAATTTGATTCAAAGAGCAACACCCTATGTATTCTTAGGATATTCCACCGCTCATAAGAGATAAGACCTATAAGGTCTTAAACTTGTCTATCAATAAAATAATCATCTCATGAGATATCCATTTTCATGATAAACACTTTCCATTTCATTGCTCTTCCTTTCCTACTCAATTTTATGCTACACAATTTTTTCTCCCAAATCGTACACCTGAATCAGTCTCACACTCTCAACACTGCCTGATATCTTCATTCAACCTAATACTCCGGTACCTACTCTAGTACTCTTTCACATTCATCTCCTCTAAATAATTCTCTTTCACATTCATCTCCTCTAAATAATTCTCTTTCGCGTTCTTCTTCTTCAGATTATCCTTCTACCTCTTCCTTTTCTCCTATCAAAACTTCTATTAACTCTTCTCCTCTTCTTTTACCACAAATTGATATTTCTGTTAGTAGATAATAATTCAGCTCCATCCAGGGGCGACTCCAGGGGTACAGACTTACCTCGACTTCGAAAAATGAAAACAAGCAAAAAACAGAAGGTCCAACCCATAGTATATATATATAGATAGTTTTTTTAAGGTGAATACGGGCCAAAAAGACCTTAAAAACCCATCTTTTGGAGCAAAACAAACCTGAATCAATAAGGACTTGCACGTTCTCTCTATTTCAGTTCACGCCACTCACCTTAAAGGCTCAGACCTCACCTCACTTCTCTCTTTCAAATATATAATTGGTTAATCGTTATATAATTGTAGGATTGGAAGATGAAAAATAAAAGTTTGGAGTTCTTTTCGAAGGGAGGTGGAGGAAAGTCACAAAATCCTCTATGTCATCTTCTCCATCTTTAAGAGAGATTTCTTGCAAATTAGTGATGATAATGATGTAATGAGTCGTTTTCGTAATGAGTCGTTTTCAAAATATGAAAACTCGTAGGATATAATTGTAAAATTTCACTTGAGATGATGTAATTGTAATGACAATCTTTCGAACTATTTGCATTGCAAACTTTTAATTTTATATTTACATTGGTTTTTGCAATATTTAACTGTTTATTTAAAAAAAATTATCGGATAATTGATTTATTTCATGACCGTACCCCCCAACTTCCAAATTCTGGATCAGCCACTGGCTCCACCATCACCCCTACAAGAAATGCTTCTCAAAAACAATTACACCTATAGCTCCACCATCACCTCCTAGAAGAACTTCTAGACCATTCAAAACCCCCTCTCATCTCAAAGATTTTGATACAGTTCATACATCTCAGAAAGCACTTGTAGCTGCTCACTGGCTGCGTTTAACCTACTACTTATCTTGAAGCAACATCTGATAATAACTGGGTTGAAGCTATGTCAAAAGAGATTATAGCCTTAAACTATAATCATACATGAGATTTTGTTTCTTTGCCTAAAGGCAAGAAAGCAATAGGCTGCAAATGGGTTTATTGAATAAAAAAGAATGCTGATGGTTCTATTGAGATACAAGGCTAAGTTAGTAGCCAAAGGCTTCACTAAAAAATATGGTCTTGATTATTAAGAAACCTTTTCTCCAGTTATCAAAATTAATCAGGTTTTTGATCTCCTTTGCAGCAAGTAAGAATTGGGATCTCTACTAACTTGATGTGAGTAATGCATTTCTACATGATTTTCTCCAGAGCCGTCTGAACTTTTTCGAGGCCCTGAGCGAAAATTGTACAATGAGCCCTATGTACAACATATATGCATTAAGAAAGAGAACTTGAAGAAAATAAGAAGTTATTAATGAAAAAGGCATATGAGTTCGTTTAGAGTTAGTAAAAAGTTTAGTATTACTTTTTTCTTAAGTAACTTTTTTGATGTGTGAGTAGCCCCTCAAAATGGGGCCTTGAATGGTCGCTCAAACTGCTCCCCCCACTGAAACCCCTTTGGTTTTCTCAATGCGGAAGTCTACCTGAAAGTGCCTGAAGGTGTTGTTTCAAGCTCAAAAGATCTCTATATGGTCTTAAACAAGTATAATCATCCAAGTGCAAACCTGTAATTTTCTTTTCAGCTAGATTTGGTTGCCCCTAAAGTAACCTATTCTGATACTACTTTTAATTCTATCATCCGAAAGGATGCTTTAGGTTGGTCTAGTGTTCGGACCTAACCTAGATTATCTTGCCTAATCAAAAAAAAAGAAGAAGTAAACATTCTAGGAGCATGGCCACTGGCCCGGCTCCCCCGATTGCGGCTGTTACAACGTCCTTGATCTAAAGTATGTGGCAGCTAGTGTGACTCAATTTAATCCTCACAATATCATTTTGCTCATAATCGACATAATGTTGATGATTTGAGGCTAGATTAGGTCAATTTAAACCTAATAATAATGCTATATCAAAGGAAGAAATTTCTTAATAATTTTTAGCAATTTGTTGTATTAGAACGAGTAGTTTCAAAGGTGTTACTATATTAATTTGTCGGTAAACGGTAAATTGTTGATACTTTCTTAGTATAGGACTTTTAGTACTCCTGCAAGTGGATATCAATCGTGCGGACTTGGCTTAAGATTTGAGACTGAGAAATGGAGTTTGTGGGACAGTTATGTGGGCTGCAAAATTGCCCACTGGATTAAAAAACGATGTCCACTTGTTTGCTAAAAGGAACCAGAAGAAGTAAAGAAAGAAAAGAAGGAGAGACTGGACAAAGATGATGTTAAAAACTACTAAAATGCAAAAAATGCAATACAAATTGGTGAAAAAACTTTTTGATCTGGTTAATATACATAATAGTCTAATTCATGTAACAATTGCGCTAAATTTTGTTAGGGAATGATATAAGGAAAAGTGTTAGGTAACCCTTCTCTCAATGATGAAACCTATATTATTTAAAAGAGAAAGATAATACAAAGTCTTAACCGTTTTGATATCAAACTCCTAGGCGTTGATTGTAGAGAATCATAAATGGACATGGTTTTTTTTGAGGAGAGGCTCAATAGTATACACAACCACAATTGTAGATGGAGAGCAAAGATATGGTTAAAAATAACGCACGTGTGGTTAAAAATTAATATATTTTAGTTTTCTTCTTCAGACTCCTATATCCTAACACGACCGACATGGCCCACCTGCTATTGTGCCGCAACAAGATGACTTACGAATGACTACGTGCCATTGACCCTAATCAACCCGCCTGATAACCGGGTCAACTCCTTATTGCTAAGTACTCCTATAAATATAATTATAGTATATTTGCAATTAGATTGCATTCTTCTTTGAACTAATCAACAAACTAAATCATAGGAACATAAAGTCAGAAGGAATAATTGTGATTATTAAAAAGCTTTAGTTCAACAAATTGCATTGCCTCACTTGATATAAAAACACTTCAACTTGTAGGGAGATTGAATCACCAATTTCGAAACAAGCTACTCGCGCCCTTTTGATACTTTCTCTATTCTCTTTTAGTTGCAACAATGTACTTAAATCACCCTTGTCGTACATAACTAGCCACCCTCTTAGATAAACATTTGTTGTAGCACGAAAGGCGATGGCGGCTATTCGATTGTTTCGTGACCCTTCATATGGTATCCTTTGCATCCTTATGATCTGCTTATGGCTTCATGCTCCCACCACTCTAGCTGACAAGCATCACAGAAAGGCAAACACCGTATTCCTTCCTCTCAAACACAAAAATACACGTACATTATATTATAAGTTGCTTTGCTATTATTGTTTTTTGATAATTATAATTTGTACACTTTGTGCAGACTTATATTATATACATGGGTGATCGGGTAAATCCAGATGTCTCTGTTAAAAACCTCTATATAGACATGTTAAGCGGCGTTCTTGAAAGGTACGGCGTATATTTCCAATCTATATAATGTGAAACTTTAGATTTTTTTGGGTGTAAAGATTAGCCATAATAATAAATAAACTTACGAAACTATGGCATCAAGCAATAGGTAAAAGTCCCAACATTAACTAGGGGGAAGGGAATTTTCGTAGTTCTATTCATGCTAGCATTCTCTTGCCTACATTTCTTGCCCATAGTGTACGCAACTCCATTGTAAGACTTTGGGAACACACTTCAAGAGAGTATTCATGATACAACTAAAATTATTTTCTTACCCACGTGGACATCTCCAAATGAACAATTAGACATTGAAATGAGCAATGAGCAAAAAAATAACTTTGTCTGTTCACGTGCACCTGAGAATATAATAAAAATTTGTACATACTACAGTTCTTAAAATCATTGGGCCTACACCTTGCAATCCAACAACATAGGTAGTAATCTAGGCACAATTAAGGTGACTATTGTATCTAACACTTGGCACTTATTTAGTTAATTATTGAATAGAGTACTTTGACTTAATGGAAAAAGGATAAATATATCATGATAAGGCATTTCAATCAGTAATAAATATATGAATATTGGCAATGTAAGTATGTTTTTAAAGTATATTTGTAGTATTTGATGAGAGCAAGATTTTAGTTTTTCAATCATGCAAACTCTTGACCGCATATATACGAGGATATCATGCAACAAAAAGGGTCGAAAAATAGTTGATTGTTTATTCCACAACTCTCAAACTCCAATCTTAAAACTTCTTTTTTCGTCAAATGGTTGGAATGGAATGGTATAAGAATGAGAACATCATTTATATGAATTTTCTTCTAATCATTCAGTTCTCCTCAAAGTATGGATTTAAAATTCATTAATATAAGGGGGTTTAAGAATCTTATAAACCCTTGGATATGTGGTTTTATACCAAGTTAGCTCAACCAAACAACAACTTTCTCTTCGCTAATAGTGTCATAGCCATTCCATTCTATTCTATAACCTCAAACCAAGCACGCCCTAAAGCTGACATTCGTCTTAAGTTCCTTAACGTAGTTAACGACTCTTGGGTATTTTCATCTTTCTCATCGATGCTCCTTAACAACCCCGCCCAAGATTTGATTTTTTCGGGCTATTTTCAAAATATATGTATTGAATTGTGTAAAACTCCTTAACTTAATCTAATAATAAGATAAGATTAAGATAAGACTTACATCAAAAAATGTAGTCTAAACCTGTAAGGAGAAATATTTACAATATATTCTCTATCGATATGAACTGATGTAATGAGAAAATTACTTTTGCAGTGATCCTTTGCATGACCCTTTAGAATATCTAGTTTATACATACGAAAGCTTCCAAGGATGTGTCGCAAAACTAACGGAAAAGGAAGCAAGGATTATATCCAGTATGTTAGCGTTACGTACTTATTATACGTGCTCGGTTTCTTTGTTATTATTTCTGCCATAATCAAAGCTAAAAACATATACTCTCACATTTCAATATTTCATTGATTGTATCTAGGGGTGAGAATAAGCCTGTCCTGTTTGCGAACAGTTCTGGCTCGACTCGGTCAATAAAGCCCGGCTCATAGAAGCTCGGCTCGAATTCGGGCTCAGCTCGAAAGCTTAACGAGCCAAGCTGAGCTAGGCTAGGCTAGGCTCGACTCGAAAGCTCGTGAACAGGCTCGACTAGCTTTTTTTAGGACATTTTTAATAATAGTAAATTAATTCCTACACAAATAGATTCTTTTTCTAAAAAATGGTTCAAAAAGGAGCCTACCATAATCGAGCCGAGCCGAGCTCGAGCCCCAAAATATTTCACGAGCTCGAGCCGAGCTCTCGATTTTCAGGCTCGCCGATCTCACGAGCCGAGCCGAGTCCACTTAAAAACTGCCGAGCCGAGCCCAGGGGTGTTCGGTCTCGGTTCGCGCGATAATCACCCCTAATTGTATCCAATCAAAAAATAAATATTTAATTATATTGATTGTAAAGGTGATAAAAATGGGATGGTTAGGTTTTTGCCTAAAAAAATTAGCCAGTACGAGGTCAAGATGTTAGGTCGGGTCCATTTTCTAAAATCGGTCCAGGCGAGTTGAGCCTTTTCGGCCTAGGACTAATAATCAAATTTCAGGCTCAAAATCATGCTCAAAATCCCTTTTGGCCCAAAATTGGCCCAATTCGGTTATAATTGGGATAGGGCCTTCTTCTTGCTTATACTATATAAAATGTTTGATGGTTCTACATATAATTTTGAATCTTAAAACAATCCGTCCACATAAAAGATAAACAAAGTTCTAGTGTAAAACCAATTGGCTATGGATGAGATAACCCATCAATTTATTATCTATACTAGTTTTTTTAGGCCCGTGCAAAATACACGGGAAATTTTTTTTGTAAATAGATTTTGAGTTACTATTTAAGAGATCATAAGACTACAAACTAAGTTGAAGATGAATAACGTAAATTGATCTATTAAGAAAAATAACCAAGTCAAGAATATAAATAGACACAAACAATAATTGGTTCATTATATATAACCTTTTCACAATATATAAGATAAGGTCGAGTAAGGATTAATTAAATTCAATCGGTTTTTAAAATTATCTTCAATACAGTGTCAGTAAATTATAATAATACCTTTTCTTGCAGATTCAAAAACTCTTCGGGAGTTTTATTCACCAACTCACGAACTACCTTGTCATACAAAATAAAACACTCATTCTTTGTTCCGTGAGATACAATAATCTTCAACCTAGATCTTTTGTGATAAAAAAAATTATCTAAAGTTATAAGGAGTATTTTGTACATTAAAAATTTCAAAAAATTAATGCAAATAAATAGTTACTAAAATTGGGTCTCTTAACAATGTATCTATCTTTTAGACAAAAAAAAGTTTTCACCCTCTTTAATAACTTTATGAGCACATCTTATGCAAGCTTGATACCACCACCCAAAGTCAAAAATCAATGTCCACTGTAGTTGCCAAACAAATAACTTTCCCAATTGATTTTTTTTTTTGTAATGTTAAAATCATAAATTCAACTAATATCTTTGAATTTCATGTATTTCGCTAAAGCAAATAATTTCGAGATCATCTCGTCTACAAAATTTTGAATGCCAACTGGACAGGGTATAAATACATTTCTTACCTATTCGCTATAAAACACCATCGTTTCACAAACAATAAACAAACGCGCGACAAATCTCATATTTCTCACGTATATATCACCAATCAAAGCAAAGGATAACTATTATTGTTTTTAAACAAAACGATAGTATATTCAAATAGAATATTACACACATTAGATGGACAATATCATTTTATTGGTTATTTGATTGTACGTTTTGTTAACTCGTCATCAATACTTCCCACTTCAGTCTGAGTGAGATAGTCATTCATCTCCCATACACGTATTATTCGAACCCTTATGGTGTAAAATTTCTTCCCTTTGCTTATTTCATCTATACTGATTAGTTGACATAGACGATCCATTGTAGTTTTATTTTGAAAGAACTTAAATATGATTCTTGTAAAGTTGGAAAAATGTACAACAAAATTGTTAAAACTATTATCATATTTATACTTAATATTAAGTAGATAGTGAATTAATTAAAGGAAAAAACTTTAAATAAGGAAATCCAAAAAAAGTCAAAAAATTTGTAAAAGTAAAATAACAAAAAGGTTAGCATGTTCATATAATATTTCGAAAAATAATATGGATATTATGTTCTTCTAGAAAAGTCAGATTACCTTAATTGCATTTAGTAATCTTAATCTATTAAATACTCCTAAAATCTTTCTTAATTAATGGAAAAACCTTTAAATAAGGGAATCCTAAAAGGTGACATGTGATATTGATAAATATGGTGATTTTTAGTAGGAGAATCATTAAATATGGATATTAAGTAGTGAAAAGTCAGATTATCTTAATTGTACTTAATAGTCCTAATCTATTGGATACTCCTAAAATTTTCAATAAGTAAAGGAAAAAACTTGAAATAAGGAAATTCTAAAAACGTATAATAATAAATTGACAGATATGGTGTTTTTGAGTGATTTTTTGTATGTGAATTTTTATTTATGTTTTTAGAATCATTATTTATGGTGGTTTTTAAATTAAAAATCTTATTACTAAATAATTAATGAGAATCTTTATTTATGGTGATTTTTCATTAAAATCGTAACTTATTTATAGTTAAAACTATAATCTGTATTGCATTTTTTTTTACTAAAACCTTATCTTCATGGTGCAATATTGTTAAAAACTTGGAGATACGATATTTCATATCTTATTTATGCTGATTTTATAATTTTGTTCCATAATCTAACAGAAAATACAAATTTGGAGAAGAAAAGATGTTAGTCAAATTTAACTACTTTTACAATAAAAAAAGAAAATTTATGGGTTAGTCAAATTTGAATACATAAAATAAGTTAAGGAAAATATTATCTAATTAACTTGGAAAATATTTGTTAAGACATTTGGTAAAGAATTTATTCTACTGATTTCAATGTATAACCGAATTTAGAAAGATTTGAAAAATCGGAAAAGACAAAAAAATGGTAGAAAAAAATTGTCATCGGATAAATGAATTTATTTAACAGAAAATGATTATAATTGTTGAATGTATATTCAAATTACAAATGCGCAATCAATTAAAATGAAAAATATAAAATATAAATTACGAAAAGTATTGTGAACATTTTCATAAATTTTTAAGTTATTACTTGGTTTAATGTAAACTGCAATGTAATATATACTAATGATTTAATAAATCGGTTGGCTACATCAAGATATTGTATTTAACAAATGCAAAGAAAATTAAAAATTACTACAATAAAACACTACAATTTACTAATACTCAAAAAATAATTAGGTAAAAATCTAGAATAACTTTAAGATTGCATAAAGAACAAAAAAAATGTATATTCGAATAATCGAATTTGAATATAAATATGACAAAAGAATAAAAAGAAATGATTTTATTATTATTCAATAGGGATAAGGATTACATTTGATGAATTAACAAACAATAAAATTTTAAAGAAATGACAACACAAAAAAAAAAAACGATTAGATCGATGATACTTTCATCAAAATATTCAAAACCTCCATTGTGATGTTGTGATGATGATTATGAAACTTTTAACAATCGCATTTGGAGAATTCATCCAATATTTTTCGAATTAGGAGAAATAAAAGAATGTAACAATCTTCCTTCAATCGAAATTTGTAAAACCATTCCAAAATTCTTGAATGATTTTATTGAATGGAGTCATGTTTTCATTTTGAGAGAGAAACATTCAGAATGAGAGAGGCTTGATTTGATTTTAGGGTTAGATGTGAATGAAAGGAGATAGGGAGATGATTTATTTATAGTTGTAGTTAATGTCTGGCTTGATATCATTAATAATATTAATCAATTAAAATCAATGTTAAAAAAAATTAAAACGTCAAAAATTGAATTAGCATATAACTTGTTCCTTAATTTAAGATTGCTTTTGTGTAAATTTTAGCAAGAATATAATTTGTTCCATACGTGGCTTGCAACAAATTAGGAAGAAGATTTGCCAATTAATAATTGAAAATGTTTGTTTCCTAAAGTCAAGGAATATTTTCGGCTATCTTTTCAATGTGGCAATTATTTTGATATGAAAAATAATAATCCCAATCTATATGCTATTATTATCATAGTATGTCCGAAAATAATTTAGGAATATTAATTTTGGCAAGTAATATTAATTGATATTATAAGCATATTGAATAATAATTGAAATCTATATAATTTAAATATTTTGAATGAAATACGGTTTACAAATTTAGATTATGGGAGAAGGAATATTAAAAGTGATCAAGTTTCCTAAATTAATGCAATCCGTTTTTTTAATAATGCACAGTGATATTGGATTTGCTTTTTAGGAAGATAATGAAAAAACAAATCTATTCCTTAATTAAAGCAATAAGCCCATACGTGGTTTTGAAAAGTCCACTAATTTAGGAATAGATTAAGGATTTGATTCTTATTTTTTGAGGAGCCTTTAATTAAGAAAAAACTGAATTAAATGGGTAATTCTTACTGACAATAAGCCACACTTAATTAGCTAATATTTAGGAAGATAATAAGAGTCAAACGCTAATTTAGGAATATATAAAGGGCATTATTTTTGGAATATTTTATTCCTATAATTAAGGAATCAAAGGCTAATTACACGAAAATATATTTAAAAAAAATGCAAAACAACACTAATTTGACACGTATGTATTTTAATTGGTATAATGCATTTTAAAAAAAGCAAAAAAATTTGTTGCTGACACGTGGCTTCTATAAACGCTAGGATGCTTGAGGGATCAAGGTTTGCTTTAGATTAATCTAGTGACGACACGTGGCAAAAACCATTTTGCTTTAATGTTATATATAGATATAGATTAATCTGCTTACGACATGTGGCAAAACCTATTTTGCTTTAATGTAATATATAGATTTCGGTAAGTATATTAAATGATATTATAATCATATGGAATAATAATTCAAATCTATATATGATAAAAATTATGAATGCAAACAACCCGTCAATTATTTTGAAAAGTCCACTAATTTAGGAATAGATTAAGTGGGTAATTCATATAGCAAGCAACCGATTTTATTTAGGAATATGATGCTCTTATGGCGCTTTTATTTAGGAAGATAATGAAAAACAAATCTTTTCCTTAATTAAAGCAAGCATAATATACGTGGTTTTGGTAAGTCCACTAATTTAGGAATAGATTAATGATTTGAATTTTATTTTATTGAATACCATTTAATTTAAGCAATCAACCGAATTAAATTTTCATTCTTACTGAAAATAAGCCACACTTAATTAGCTAATATTTAAGAAGATATTAAGAGTCAAACG
Source organism: Patellifolia procumbens (assembly GCA_947645195.1). Lineage (NCBI taxonomy): Eukaryota > Viridiplantae > Streptophyta > Magnoliopsida > Caryophyllales > Amaranthaceae > Patellifolia > Patellifolia procumbens. Next base: position 152,773 of record CANSGD010001469.1, on the reverse strand, counting down.
CTAATTTAGGCATAGATAAAGGGCATTATTTTCGGAAATTTGTATTCCTTTAATTAAGGGAAATCAAAGGCTAATTACACGGAATACAATAAAAAAATGCAAAATAACACCAATTTGACACGTATATTTTTTAACTGGTTTAATGCATTTTTAAAAAAGGTAAAGCATCTTTGGCTGAGACGTGGCGACTTAAACGCAAGATTGCATGAGAGATCAAAGTTTGCTTTGGATTAATCTAGTGACGACACGTGGCGAAAACCATTTTGCTTTAATGTTATATATAGATATTAGTCATTCTTTCTCATCCTTTTTGGTCCTACATTGAGTTTGTGTTTTCAACTCAATAAGACTACATAAAATTTTCTTTTTGTTGATGCTACTTGTGAATTATGGAAAATAACTTCATCCTCTTTTCATGTAAAAGGATTCTATTCAGTATATTTTCTCCGATCTATATGACTATATCTCCATATTACAACATCCACAAAGCTCTTGTATAAATTTCAGCTAGTATAAGAAACTGGAGAGTAACCAAATCCCTCTATTCATGGCTATTTTGACATCAATTATGAATCATATATAGGAATGGACGGTGTGGTTTCGGTGTTTCCCAACCGGAAAAAGTACCGACGTACAACAAGGTCTTGGGATTTCATGGGCTTCCCTCGAGATGTCGAGAGAAGCAAGATGGAGAGCAATGTTATCGTTGGAGTTATTGATTATGGAATTTGGCCTGAATCCGAGAGCTTTCGAGATGATGATCTCGGTCCACCACCTGCCAAATGGAAGGGCTTGTGCCAAACTTCACATGACAACTTCACTTGCAATAAGTATAACTCCTCTGCCTTGATATTTATTTGTTGCACATAGCACATTATTATCAGTTCGAGTTCAACTCGATCATTCATCTCAATAGTTCCCAATAATAATTAGTTGGTCCATCACACAGCTAATTTTACGTATTTTGCTTAACTTTCGAGTATCTTTGTACAAGTTTTTAACATCAAGATATTTTTTATACAACTTCTCCAATAGCTGACTTGGTACAATACTATTGAGAAAATATTTTTTTCATCAGTAACATAATGATCACTTGTCACTTGAACCAAAATGCCTTATTTCTTCTAAGAATTCTCCCAAAGTTGACAGTGCTACAATCTTATTGGATGCAGCAAGATAATTGGTGCACGATACTTTCGAGCAGATGGAGAGATTCCCGAAGATGATATAGCATCACCTAGAGACATAGATGGGCATGGAACACATTGTGCCTCCACAATTGCTGGGGGAGTTGTGAACATGGCAAGCTTCTTAGGCCTAGGCCTTGGAACTGCGCGAGGGGGAGTACCATCAGCTAGAATTGCCGTGTACAAGCCATGTTGGTCTGATGGTTGCTATCTAGCCGATGTCTTGGCAGCATTTGATGCAGCCATATTAGATGGAGTAGACATCATATCAGTTTCACTTGGAGGTGATCCATTACCATACTTTGAGGATCCGATTGCTATAGGAGCTTTTCATGCAATGAGAAAGGGGATCTTGACTTCCAGTGCTGCTGGAAATAGTGGTCCAGGCCTTCGTACTCTCGAGAACTTTGCACCGTGGTTACTCTCAGTCGGAGCTCATACCATAGATCGTAAGTTTACCACCAAGGTCCAACTTGGTAATGGCATGGTTTTTGAGATTAGTCAATAACTAGTAGGCTTTTTATTACCTCGGCAATGTGTTACTACTCATTTTTATATGTTTATATGTGACACGTCACACCATTAGTTGATTGTGCAACGTGTAATTTATCTTATCTTCTCTGTGTTGGAACGCAAGGGAACACTCAAGAAGGGGGAGGTTGAATTGAGTGGTTAATTTAAGGTCGAATTTTCGCAAAAACGAACTTTATGGCACTGTGCCAAGCACTGTGCCACGAATGGTAAATCTCGTTTTTCACTCTTAAACTCAATCAAATATTTTGAGACAATTAAGCAGCGGAAATAATAAGTGAGACACACAGATTTACCGTGGTTCGATCCCAACTCTGAGATCTACGTCCACCCTACCTATTCTCTTATTAATATTTAACTCAAAATATTAAACGTTTGAAACAAACTAGTTTCCCCCACTACTAACCCTAGTAGTGCTACCCAACACTTAACTCTAAATGTTGCTAATGAAATTACAGAAGTATTCAAAGGCCTCGTTAACAAATGCTTCTTAGATAAGCATATACGAGGATCAATACGAACAACTTAACTAGCTATAGCACAGTGCCGTACTATGTGGTATGAGGGGATTTGTTTTTCAATTTGAGAACTCTCAAACCATATGAGGTTTTACGTGAAAAGCATATGTAAGCTGTAGGCATATGATTTTCTTTAAATAACATAACAGCCTTTTCTTTTTCTCCAAGTAAAAATCTTATCTTTCTTAATAAAACTTATCTTATTCCAAAAGGAATAATATCTTATTAAAAAGATAAGATCTATCTTTTAAACTGATTTCCAAATCTTTGATTTTTCTATTAAAACTGAAATCAGAAATATTTTATTTAAAGGAAAAAACCGAAAACTTTTTTTTGATAAAATCTTTTATTGTTAAAAATGATTTTGTTACTTAAAGACGAATATATATTTTCTTTTATTTTCTTTTACCCAAAAACTTTTATTTTCTTTAAGTGTTTTTCGAAATGACCAAAAAATATATATTTTGCAAAACGATTTTTGGCTTCTTTTTCGAAAAAACAATAAAATCAAATCCCCTACAAATGTGAATTTAACATGACTCATAATTTCTTAACTCTTAAGAAAATACTTGGGAAATTCTACATGGTGACCTTCTACTTTGTAAAATTCTATATGGTGGAAACAAAAAGAATTCATTATATCAAGTGACCTTGTAGTATTGATTATATCATTTAGTGTCATTATTAAGTTCTATTAGAGCAAATCTATCATTAAGTGGCTAAGTTTCTTATTTCAAGTCCTCAACTAGTGTGTGGCCCCCGACGATGCTCGGGGTTTTCTTTTTTAATTGAGTTAGAATAATATTTCTTATAGATTTAATTTTTTTAAGTTATGGTGTAATTTAAGAATCAAATAAACAAATTAAAAGGAACATGAAAATTTGTAATGAATGAGGTCTCTTTACTTTTTCCCAAACCTTAATCAAGGTAAAAGGAATTCTTAATTATAAGATGACAACAAAAAGGATGTGGCATGGTGGTAGAGCCTATGACATTACAACTAATAGGTCGCGTGTTCAAAACCCATTAGCTATGGTGACGCTGACATGGAGTGACACGTGGCAGGCTGCAACCCTTGCTTACGCGTTTTAATATATATATATAGATTACTAACCTACCATTCTTTTCTTCTTCTCACACGAGTTTGAACTTTGAACACCCTTGATAACCTCAGCCATAGATAGCAGTTTCTGGAGAATAACATTAATTCTCATTCAGTTGCTAGCTTGCTACCAGAAGTCTAAATCCATCATAATACAAATCCTTGACTAACGAAATTTGACAAATTTCTTAGAAGAGTTACTCTAAAAATCCTAACAAAATTGAATCTAAACTAATCTACAACAATGACGAAGAAGGCCATGGCAACATTGAAAAGTTCAAAGTTCATTATATCAAATTTCCTAGCTGTTTCATTTTGTGTAATCTATCATTTGTATTGAAAAGTTCAGTTTTTCCAAATCAACATCCCCTCTCACCTAGTTCATCATCCCGTCCTTCCATTGTTGATTTGGAAAAACTGAACTTTTCGATGTAGATGATAGATTACATTCCTAGCCCGATTCATTCCCTGTATTCCATGAATTCTAGCAGCAACATCAATCAACCTAGACGAATTTCTCTTCTTCTGTGGTCTCACATTCCCCTTTTCTGTAAATTAATTAATCAGACCTAAAAGATATTGTTGATAGAAATTAGCGCCATTGCAAGACTTTCATATCACTATATGACGAACAAGGAGCAAAGAACAAGAATATAAGGGTAGGTTAGTAATTAATGACTTAAAATTAGAAAATTAGCCACTTAATGATAGATTTGCTCTAATGTAATTTAATAATGACACTATATGATATAATCAATACTATAAGGTCACTTGATATAATGAATTCTTTTTGTTTCCACCATGTAGAATTTTGTAAAGTAAGAGGTCACCATGTAGAATTTCCCAAAATACTTCGTCACCTTATATTCACATTTCATAAATGGCACATAGATATAGTTAGTTAATTATAACAAAGGAAGTATATAACTAATCCTAAGCTTCTTTTCTTCCGTTTCTTGAGCTTTCATGAAATCCATGCTCATCATTTCACTTAGAATTCTGTTACACACATCAAAAAGTTATAATACAAAGTGTTTATCATCATCAAAACAATATGTACTTAGAGTCCCAACACTCTGGATGTAGGGAATTTCATTGAATACATTTGATCTTGAAGATAATACTTTTCCCCTGATTTATGGAGGAGATGCCCCAGACACATCCTCAAACTCATCGATTTCTCGGTAAATGAAAGAACTTTCTTGCTGTAAGTGCTTAAAGCTGACTAATTTATTGAACTAAGTACTGAAGTAGTGAATCTGTGACAAAATTGCAGGTTTTGTTTACCTGATTCATTAAACAGAACATTGGTAAAAGGCAAGATTGTTATATGTGATAGATTATTAGATGGGGAGGAGCCTTTCCTTGATGCTGCAGCTGGGATGATAATGCAGGGTGTGACGCCCCATGATACTGCAGAAACTTTTCCTTTACCAGCATCTTATCTTCATGTCGATGATGCCACTCGCGTTCTCTCCTATGCCAGAAACTTATCAAGGTACTGGTAATATTTGTCCTCAATTTATAAACCGGTGTCTTGTTAAGTGTAATCTAACTTTTTTTGTTTATAATCATCCATATGTTTCTGATGTGTGTCGTAGTACCCCGTTCGGAACTATATGCAAAACTGTGCAAGTAAAGGATACATCAGCCCCTTTTGTTGCCTCATTTAGCGCAAGAGGTCCTCATCCATTCTCTCCAGGAATCCTTAAAGTAAGAACTAAATTTGTATCTTCACTATTATTACTGTCAATAAGCTAATTAAGCTCAGCTGGCTAAAGGCCAGGCTAATGTATAAAAAGTTGCTGAAATATTTACCTGCACCCGAAACTGTAATCTCTTAGCCAGATGTGACTGCACCTGGAGCAAACATCCTAGCGGCAAATTCACCGGTTGCATCTGTTAGCGGAGTTATAGGCGATCAAAGGTCCGTGCCATATACGATGATGTCGGGGACTTCCATGGCTTGCCCACATGCTACTGCAGTAGCTGCCTATGTTAAATCATTTTATCCTACTTGGTCTGAAGCTGCCATCAGATCTGCTCTTATGACTACTGGTATATATTTATATTTCTTCCTTTGCACTACCGTCTATTTATCCGTTTCCTTAACTTTCAGACAACGAGCTTACACGAGAATTATTAAATTCTTGTATCAGACAGTCAGACCGATGATTGATACACAAAAAACATTAAAAAGGTAGGCTGATTTTTGTATGTTATATTGATGCAATTTTTTTAACAGCCTTGCCAATGAGCAGTGCTACAAATGAAGAAGCTGAATTAGCATATGGTTCTGGCCATATCAATCCAACAAAGGCTATAAACCCCGGTCTTGTATACGATGCTGAAGTGGGTGACTACGTGAAGTTCTTGTGCAGTCAAGGCTTCGACGAGACTACTATTAGACTAATCACAAGAGAAACTAGCAGTTGCCAAGAAAATAGTACTAATTGGGATCTGAATTACCCTTCCATCGCGCTCCCTACAAGCTTAGGTCCCTTTGATACAATGTTTACTAGGACTGTTACTAATGTTGGTTCACCATATTCTACTTACAAAGCTATAGTAACTACGCCTCATGGACAAGCATTGGCCATCAAAGTACAACCATCTGTTTTGTCATTCAAATCTGTTGGACAGAAATTGAGTTTTACTGTGAGAGTTTATGGGAGCATTGGTATGAGAGCTTTGATGTCAGCTTCTTTGGTGTGGGATGATGGTCAACATCAAGTTACAAGCCCTATTGTTGTGTTTAATTTGTCATAGACAAGAGATTTTTCTATCAAAAAATATATATACGTTGTACAGTTTATCAAAGAGTACGTTGTATTTTATGTAACACTAGTGTTTACACAAGTCGCGTCTTATATCATGTTTGTTTAAATTCTTTAACTGTAAACTTTAAAACTTACGATTGTTACCTATATAAATACATTCTTAAAAAATTATAGTATAAAAAATTTAATTTGTCCAGTTTGTTATACGTCTTATTTTATGCAAGTCTTTTTAATATATGGATTGTCATTTAACGTTTTGTGTTGTAGTACTTTGGACATTTCAAATATAGATAACCTAATAAAATGAAGACATATTCATGATGTAGTGTTGAAATTTAACACATTATTTTCCCTTTGCAAATATTCTTATTCTTCCTTGGTTCAACTTGTCTCTTATTTTCTAATCATTTTTATTATAAAACTTTTGAGTTAGAATTTCACATTTGTTACATCATATAATTGCAACAACGATAGAGAAAAAATACTCATATATGAGTGACGGGTTTTATTTCATGTCTAACTACAAATAAACATCTATTATTTCAAGTTTTAGACATTAATCAACATAAATTTAGGGAAGTAGTTAATTAAAATTGTTAAGAGAAGAAAATAAAATGCATTTTAGGGTGTTTTGTAAGATTTATGTTGACTTAAGTTAGTTGTGAGAATAGGTGCTCCACTTGAGGGTTTTTGAGCAATTTTCCTTAGCATTTCCTCCACTTTTTTTATTGTGACAATTTTCTATTTAGGGATTATTTTTTAGCTGGGACATTTAAACATTTTTCTTTAAATAGTAGGTTGATTCCTTGATGCACATGTTTTTCTTACTTTTTTCATTATTTTAACTTTTACCCTAATGTCTACCTTCTTCACTTTTTTCTTGGTTAAAGTCAAGCAATGCCCCTATATGGAAAGAAAATAGAGGGGGAAATGAGGAAAACTAAGATTCCCTTCTTTCAACTTATGCTCACTACTTATAAGTTCAAGTAAGTTCATATAAGGTCCAATAAGGCTGAATAAGGTCTAATAAGGTTGAATAAGGTCTAATAAGGTCTAAGAAGATCGAATAAAGTCTAATAAGTTAACATAAGTTCAGATAAGCAAAAATAAGTTGAAAATAATGGACCCTAAGTTGTTATAGGGCACAACTAGTGAATTGATGGCGGCTTGAGTCTTGACTAGATCTAGTGTTGGCGGGGTTGGGCCAAGCCAGCTACGCGATTGGTCACCTTATTAATAGAGAAAAATCGGTTGCGATTAGATAGCATGTTTTAGATTAAGTGTTATAATAAGAACAATGTAATCAAGAGGGAACCAGATAATTCACCACCCCAAGGCACAAAAACTACGCTTTCCTATTAGTTTTATTTCGCCCCTCTAGGATCACCGGGTTACACGAAACAACTAATGAGATACAATGGAGTAAAACAATTCACTTCTATGATCTTAGAAGTGACTCCTAAAGAACTTGTGTTTTATGTGTTTATGAAAACCACCTAAGAAAAACTGATCAGAATTTTCCTTAAGCATGCAATTCTTAGTTGTCTCTTAGGATGGAGCGAACCTCCTCCTTTTATAGTCACACATGCAAGGGCCCTCATTAAGGACCTTTAATAGGCTCCTTAATAAGACCCTTAAATCAGAGAATAAAGCCAATCATTAACCATGCAATAACCATGCAAAATCGAGCAAAACGCTTCAACGGACATAAAAAGTCAGATCGCCAAACTAAGCGTCACCAGGCAGTGCCCAGTCGCGACTCGCGACCACGGGTCGCGGCCCGCGACCACGGGTCGCGGCCCGCGAGCTGGCACTGCCTCCTATTCTCTTCTTTTTCCGGAATTAAAACCTTCACCTCTATTTAATTCCCCTATATGTGAACTAACTAAACCCATTACCCTTACAAATGTTCCAACAATCCTCCTCCCATTTGTAGGGTAATGTTGAACGGTTTACCTCATGCAAATCATAAACAAACATGCTCATGCATCATAGAAATATCTAACGGTTGAATTTCCACTAGTATAAGTAAACTTAACAACAATTACGATTGAAATGATAGACTAAGCTTTGAATCATTCAACCACTACAAATTATTGAAGTTACAAATACACACAAGCACAAAACTAATGTTCTTTAAAAACCTCCGACACCTTAGTAGCCATGGTGTCCATATCCATTCGATCATGAGCGTTCCAAGTCAAGCCTAGACTTGTTGAAGCGGCTAAACTCCTAGCTCATATAGGTAATAAATCTTTACGCACATGCTCCTGCAATTGAGCACTTTATCAAAGATTTATTAAGAATTTTAATTGAACCTCCTTTACATTGCAGTAACAAGCACACTACAAAAAAACACGTTTTAGCGACGACTTATATCCGTAGCAACAAGTAGCTATTCCGTCGCTAAAACACCTTATCTACGGAAGTAGCGATGGAATCCAACCACCGGTAAAAACGTCGTCGCTAATTCCAACAGCAACGGATGCAGGGTCCTCCGTCGCTCAAATTTTGCAACCGAATAAAAACCGTCGCTGGATTTAGTTGGTCAACCTGGGGTGGTGTTAGTTTTCCAAGATCTGGTGGACGGGGGCCAGTAAGATTATTAGTGAGTTTAAGGACTTCGAGGTTGGTAAGATTACCTAGCTGAGAAGGAACTTCCCCTGATAACTCATTATTAGAGAGATCAACGACTTCCAAGTTGGTGAGCTTACCAAGCTGAGTAGGAATTTCCCCTGTGAAAGTGGCACCAGCACCAGAGAGATTGAGATATCTAAATGTGTCATGGATCCTATTTGTTCCGGGATGTAGCTTAATCTAAAGTTTATCTTGCTGAAGTCTAAATAAGTTAAGTGCTCGAGTTCTAGCAAAGTTGACGTTATCGAAATAATGAACTCCGTTGGAAATTCGACTGGTTTATTTGGGTTTAGGGTGCGGTAGATGAAAGACACATAATTCACACTAGTGGGTTCGTAAGCAATAACGTTGACTGTGATATTATCACAGTGGACTCCAAACCATTGACAACAATCTTCACCAACCCAGGAAGTAATTGAACCTGGAAGTTCTTGGGCAGCAATGATTTGTTTCATCTTGAGCAGAGCATCTCTTTCCGTCTTTCTGCACTTGATCTTCGCCATTTCCATTGTGGTAGCCATGCAATATATATGTACATTGTCTCAGTTGATAGATCATCAGACATAGCAGAAAGCCTATATGTAGGCAAGAATGCATTTTATCCATTTCCAAGGGAAAAAGGATGATTACTTTGAAGTTTTTGATTTTTCAAAGATGAACAACAGAAGATGTCTCATTACAAGAACAAATTTGGTAAAGCCCCTGAGTTTACATGACTGAATACTTATATACTACTATTCTTGAATTACTATTACCTACTCTACATTCAGAGCCAAGGACAATTATCTGTGAAATTAAAGTCCTTAGAAGTGAAAAAATAAGAATTAATCTTGGTAGAGAAACTGTTTATTTCCACCAAACAAAAAAAAAGAACAGAATCATAGACAACATCCTGCCCAATATCAATAGGTGAAGGGTCAGATATTGAGTTAGCTTTTCTAAGCTGACCAGCAGACACTAAACCATTTCTTACTTGTATATCATATTCTAGCAATAAACCCAATTCTCAAAACAAAACACCACTTACCCAAATAGCTTCCGCCTTTGAGTTCACAAATTGGCCCTCTTTATCTGCATGGCCTTCATAATAGAGCTCGGCAGCCGTAGGCTTACGTTGCAACTTCTTTTCCTTTTATGTCAAGATTAACATATGAATTTCATTAGATTAGAGCAGGGCATGAATTTTCGGCAAAATGGAATATCAAAAATATTATCAGCTTAAAAAAGGATAAAAATGTTTGCCCATACGAAATGCCTAACACATCAGCAAGAAGCAATTCTAAACACACACTTAACAATAGCACTGTGCAAGAGGGCAGCCTCAACACCAAATCACTCACGAGTTCAGCACAATACCAAAAAATTTAACAATCCATAGAAGCAAAGTAAAATACATTAAGGAAGCATTGAACTACCAGATTCATCCTCACTTCCTCGACCGAAATGGATCCTTGACGATGGTGAATCTTTTGACTTTCATTGCTCTTTCTGTTTTTAGAACATTGTATTGACTTTGCTTGGAATTCATTTGTTGATCTGAGTTTAATCATATCCGCTCTTATGCTAGGACCACACCATTGTGCGTGATAAGTCGAATCTGAACATATCTTTGACACCATATCACCAAGGCGCCTTCTACATTTTGACTACCACCCGCTCTTGACATCCTTTGCAACTGATGGATCCCAAGAGAACTCATGCTTGAGTTACACATGCACAAATCAAGCAAACGTGTGAGAAAACATAAAATCAAGTATGAGAAAAATCAAGTATGTTATAAATAAGTTTGACAGTTGCAGAGACTCGAGTAGAGGACAATACGTATGCTAACCCATGTTAACGTCAATGGAAATGTGCTTACGGCAATGTGCTAATGTAATTTTCCAGATTCAAATTTAAAAATTTGTTGCACCGTGATTCAGGCTATCCACCTTACATAGACAAGAGTTCTTTACCGCAATAAAAAAAAATCTTGTACCAACTTTCTGCAGGTGCAATTGATCCTGACCTCAGGGTAGTCCTTTAACTTGCTAATAATTCTGAACTTTCCGAGATTGATATATCCAATATCTAGCTACAATTCTAAGAGGTTACTGTAAATATGGCCTTAAATTCTCAAGTACAACAACCAATTAGAAAAGTAAGCAACGGAAAGGGGGATCAAAGGCTTTGACTAAAATAATTCCTTAAGCCAAAAACATAACCAATTTAACATAGCATAAAAAAGAAATACTACTGACTATTATCACTGAATTGAGATCCCTGTAGTAATAATCAATTCAGTAGTATTCTCAAGTGCAATAAATATTACGTGCAACAGGGATCTCAACGGCAAAACATAGAGCATGATGTTAGCCTTTAGCCAAAACAGAGAGCATGACAAAACTCAGCGTAACACAAAGAGAGCATGTTGTTAGCCTTTAGCCAGTAAGCACGAAGATACAGGTCAGACGCGACAACACCAAACCAAATAACATCCCACCAAGTCAACGTTTTTTTCATATCATGGTGGCTTTCAGCCTTCACTTGATGGATTGTGAACAATGTGACAACAACAATCGTCAACTTGTCACAAAAGTGCCAGATAACCAGAATTCCTATCTAAGTTTAACTTAAAAGCACGTACAACAATGTGAGAAATGTTAAAATAATAACAAACCTTAAAAGCATTCCACCACCTAAGTTTAACTTCATGTGGAGTCATACTCCAATTGCAGTAGGGTCCCTTGAAATATGTCTTGTAAGATGTCTCGGAAATTACATCAACTACATCACGATGAGTAAACCTAAGAATTAAAGAAAATAAAACTTATTATGCAAATTGAAAAGTTTACAGTATGAATTTAACTGAATTGTGAATTCTGTTTACTTGCCACAGTACGTATTTAACTTATTATGCAAATCGTCTACTTGTCACAAAATATAATGTATTTAACTAGAGTTGTGAAGTTTACTTACCATAAACCATTAGGGTGTAGCACTCGACCTTTTTTTTTTCTGGATTACCTGTTTCATCACAAATACAATTAGAGTTGTCATTAAGATTCTCCTTAGTAGGAGCTGTAGAAGCTGCTTCAGGAGTAGGACTAAGCGTGGAAGCAATAGTGTTTGATGTAGGTTGCATCAAAGAGGGTGTTGGAATTGCTGCATCATCTTGAGAACTATCATACATAGGCATCGAAGTCTCATGCTGAGTCTCTCGTCTCGAGATACAGGAGGCGTCCGAATTATGGGACCCCTCCCATTTAGTCCACCTCTGCATCTATAAGTCATCTACAAGTAAAGTAGAAAAATAATACACGTAGTTAAGTAATTAACAAACATACAAAAAAATATTTGTACTAGTGCAACGCGCCTTCGTTTTGTTTTCCTTAAAAATACAAACTACGTATATGAAGTTCACTACACAAGCTAAGCCAAAAGATACACATTAGAACAAGCATTCAACAATCAATGCCTTAACCAAAACTCAAATATCAACGCTCAAAGATATTATCATAAGGAAAACAGCAACATTATAAATCTACAAGTTTCACTAACAAAAACTAAAGTAAAAAAAGACAACTACATAAAATCATCTTCATCCTCCTCGCCCTCGCCCTCGTCTTCTTCTTCCTCTTCCTCTTCCTCTTCCTCTTCCTCTTCCTCTTCCTCTTCCTCTTCTTCTTCTTCTTCTTCCTCTTCTTCTTCTTCTTCTTCTTCTTCTTCTTCTTCTTCTTCTTCTTCTTCCTCCTCCTCCTCCTCCTCCCCCTCCTCCTCCTCCTCGAGAATCTCTTCCATCACGTAACCCTCCGCATTCGCGTCACCCTCAACCTCAGGAACCTCCGACAACAAGGAAGGATTGCGAATGTCATTCAATTGAAATGCCGATTCATCTATTGGGGCAACGATGGTTCCTCTAGCCTTAACATTGAAGACATATAGCCATGTATTTGTTTCATTTTTCATAGTAGGCCCGGGAGCAAAGTACACTTGATCAACTTGGTAAGCCACAACAAATGGGTCATACGTACTATATTTTCTCATATGATTGAATTCTACAAGTTTATATTTTCCATGTATTTTAGTACCTTGCCCCGGATCAAACCACTTACATTTGAACAAAACTGTTTTATAGCTCCTTTTCGCCCCAATGTAAACCAATTCAATTACTTCTTGAAGAATGCCAAAATAATCCTTTTCTTGAACACTTTTCACGGTAACACCATAATTGGCGGTTGATTTATTCTTACCATAATTGAATGTGTGAAAATTGTACCCATTAATAGAGTATCAATTAAACTTTCGAACCATTGTCGAAGGACCAAGTGCTAAAGAATGAATGACATCATCATTAATGCCCACATCCAAAACCTATACCAATTAAAATATTATCATATAGTGACTCTAAATGATAATTTTTTAAAAAAAACTTAGGCAAAATAGAGAAAACTTACATGTTCTTTGAACCAACTAGTAAAATATTGATCATAATTGTTTCAAACATCGTCGGCATCTAAGCAACCATATGTTCTCATCACATGTTCTTCATATAAACTGTTCATACGTTATTTTAGTAAAAAAAAACTAAGTACATACCGATAGGCAATATCTTTCAAAATGTTAAAAAAAAACACAAAAAAGTCATACCTTTCAAAATCCTTGAGCACATTACAATTACTAAGGACATACCGATAGGCAATATCATAATCTTTTTCATTAAGATACCCTATTTCACCTTCGGATGCACTATAGCCGTTGCAACAAGAAAAAATCTCAGGTAGGTTTTTGTCCAAAGACACTTCATCATCAACTCCAAGATTCAATCCTAAATTGCTCACTCTAGTGTCAATATGTGCCTCAAAGTAATGGGAGCAGAAGTTAGATATCTCCTCTGTTAAATAAGCATTACAAATTGAGGCTTCAACTCGAGCTTTGTTGCCCACTTTTAATTTCAAGTGGTGTAGAAACTTAGAAGAACAAAATTGGTTACAATTACATGATTAATTCATTACTTGCTACTTATAAATAACAACCATAATTAATTTTAGCTTTCGAAAGGGTACATCCACCTAAATTGAACAGACCCACCAACTTTAGCCTCGTAAGGAAAATGGATTGGAACATGCTCCATAGAATTGAAGAAACTTGGTGGGAATATTTTCTCCAACTTGCAAATAATCTCAGGTATGTTTTCTTCTAATCGGACCATATCCTTTACTTTCAAAGAAGAGGAGCAAAGATCCCTGAAAAATTGGCTCAACTCCGTGAGAGCATTCCATACATTGATGGGCAACAAATCTTTCATTGCAATAGGCAGCAATTGTTGCATGAAAACATGACAATCATGGTTTTTCATGCCGAACAGTTGGTACTCCGTTGCATCTATACATTTGCTTAAGTTAGATGCATATTTATCCGGGAGTTTCAACCTTTGCAACCATTCACATAAAGCTTTTCTCTTCTCCTTAGATAGCACATAGGGAGCAGTCGGCATAAGAGTATCATCTTCTCGAACTTCCAATTTTTGTCTTTTACAAATGTGAACAAGATCCTTCCTTGCATTAAGGTTGTCTTTTGTCTTCTTTTTAACATCCATTACAGTATGAAAGACATTATCAAACACATTTTTTTCAATGTGCATAACATCAAGATTATGGCGAATCAAAAGCTTCCTCCAATATGGAAGTTGCCAAAAAGCACTTTGTTTAGTCTAATTATGAGAAGCTCCAAACCCCTTAAGTTTTCCCTTGGAAGTGGAACCATCATTGCATTCTCCTGTCCTAGGCAGCCTTGAAACACGCTCCCAAATTTCCTCACCGCTCAATCTTCGGGGTGCAGGAGAAAATTCAACTCTATTTTTGAAGAAATCACTCTTATTTCGCCGAAAAGGATGGTTTCGAGGTAGGAATCGACGATGACAATCAAACCATGTTTGTTTTCTACCTTTTTTTTAAAGTGAAAGCCTTTGTATTCTCCATACAATACGGACAAGCTAACTTACCAGCCGTAGTCCATCCCGATAGCATGCCATAGGCTGGAAAATCACTAATAGTCCAATGTAAGGCAGCCTTCATCTGAAAGTTCTGCTTTTTTGAGACATCATAAGTTGGCACCCCTACCTCCCACAAAAGCTTCAACTCATCGATAAGAGGTTGTAAGAAAACATCAAGGTTCCCTTTCGGACTTTTTGGACCTGGAATGATCAAGCTCACAAACATGAACGGTTTTTTCATACACAACTCAGGTGGCAAATTGTAAGGAGTTAACATAACTGGCCAACATGTATATGGTTTCCCCGACTTCCCGAATGGTGAAAAGCCATCGGTGCATAAGCCTAGCCGGACATTTCTTGGCTCCTTAGCAAAATCTTTAAAGTCATCATCAAATTGTTTCCATGCTTTGCCATCACAAGGATGAGACATCACACCTTCTTCTCGAGGATTCTCGAAATGCCATCTCATTTGCTTGGCTATAGTCTCCATTGCATACAATCTTTGCAACCTTGGAGCAATTGGCAAGTAATATAGCACTTTTCTAGGTGTATTTTTGCCTTTTATTCCCGAAGACTTATAGCGATTCGCTTTACAGATAAGACATCCATTGAGATCCTTATGCTCTTTCCAAAACAACATAAATCCATTAATACATACATCTATCTTATGGTGAGGAAGTTCAAGTCCGTTAAGTAATCTTCGAGCCCTTTTAAAGGTGTTTGTCATGTTACTAACTTCTGGACAAATATCCTTAATCAAAGATGCGACACTATCAATAGCTTTATTTGGAATGTTGTACTCACATTTGATGTTAGTTATCCTTGCGGCAACAGATAACAAAGACAACCTACAACCATCATAGAAAGGCTTTTCAGCGGCCTTTAGCATGTCAATGAACTTCTTAAACTCTTGAGGTGGTTCTTCAACCACCATTGATTCCTCTAGTGCTAAGTGATCATGTCCAAATGCATCTAAAACCATGCTCTTGTAAGGATCATATGCCTTTATTGGTTGGGTGGACACACTATTTGGAGTTGCTGATATCACGTATTTATATATAGTTTTCTCCCTTATTTATAAGCTAATTTGTGCGTCATTGGAGCTCTTGGGAGCTATTTTGTGCTAACTATCGTATGTAGTTGTGGTTTCGTGTTTTAGTATTGAATTGCAGGTTTTAGGGAGTTTTCTCCCTATTCCCGAGCCATTTGGAAGCAACCACGACTTTACGAGATGTTACGAGGCACGTAGGATGGCTCACGAGCTTTATGGGTAGTTTAGGAGGTCCCAAGACCCCTAAACGTGAAGATTAGAGAGCCAAAGAGTCAAAAAGGAGGTCTCCGTACACTGATCGGGCAGAAATGGCCCAATCGGGCGAAGTATTTATGATCGGGTATGAAAGTCACGGACCCGATCGGGCAAGGCGTGCCCGATCAGATCGGGCGAGTATCAATGCACCAGACCCGATCGGGCGTAGTGTGCCCGACCCGATCGGGCCGGATGCTGCTAGGTGCCATTGTGATGCTGCGTGTCAAGAGAGCACGCTAGTGGAATTTGTGTGAGGACCCGATCACAGACCCGATCGGGTTTTGGATCGGGTGGACCTCATTTTGCGTTGAGTGCTGCGCTGCTGCTAACGAAGGCGCCAGAAGACCAAAAATGTTAAAGCTGCTGGGCACCCGATCGGGTACTGTGCTCGGGCCCGATCGGGTCTGGTGCCATTTGTCGCGAATTTCGTCTTTCGCTTCCTATTTTTAATTAGACTTGAGGGGTATTATAAATACCGTTTTCCTCATTATTTAGGGACATCTTTATTTTACATCTTTTCATTCATCTTTCATTAGGTTTATCTTAGTTTTATTCTTCATTGTTCTTAGTTTAATTCAAACACTTTAGATTAATTTAGAGGTGATCAAACCTATTTCGATTTCAATAAAAGTTCCTGCTTTCCGTCAATTGGTACTCTTCTCAACTCTAATCTCTTTTATTATTATTAATTGCTTAGTTTATTTATTCAATTATTCATGATGCAATTGTTAGGGTTTCATATTAGTCTTATTATTGTCAATTCAATTATGAGTGAGTAGTTCTCTTTCTAGGGTGTTAGATAGGAAAGCCATGTTTATACCATGATTGTGATTTAGACTCTTATTGATTTCTAGGGCTTGATTAGGGTGATTGTGATGTGGTTTGTTCTTTATTGAGTAATTAACGTTATTGCGCAGTATCGTTGGTTGCTTGTGGTTAATAGTTGTTTGCACAGATCCGTCTTACGACTAGAGGCCTAGGACACGTCAGTAGTTCTAATTACGTTAGTGAATATGCGGCGTATGTTGAACTATGAGCGTTGAGTCTTAACCATAGCTCAACATAGGCTCTAATCCCCCGACTCTTGACTCAGGTTTTGATAGTTGTTGACCTTGTTTGATTGGTATAAGCATGGTGGACCGACCTAATACCCTAGACTTTTATTCCATAGTTTAATCCTCGATTTATTCCGTCTTCTGTAGTCTATTCTTTAGTTTAATTAATTCCTTCTTGATTTCATCTAGAGTAGCTGAATTGGTTGAATATTGATTTAGAAACTCTGTCTCCCTGTGGATTCGACCCTGCTTCCACTGACTACCTAGTTAGAGGTCCGTAGGTTTATTTTTGATTAGGCGATACGACTTAAACCTATCAAACTTTGGCGCCGTTGCCGGGAGACGGCTAGTTCTCTAAGTTTTTATTTAATTATTTGGTCTACTTCTCTGTACCTCATTGGAACTTCATTGTTTCAATCGAGGTACCCTTTACTGCTGCTTTTTGTTTCTTTTGTATGCCCAGGTCCCAAAGAAACGGTTCCCCCATTCCAGCGGACCCCGATCTTGATAGGACAATCAGGCGGATCCGAAAGATAAAGCAGAAAGAAAAGCAGTCTGTTCAGCTGAACACCTCTGGAACAGACACCTTGAGTTCAGTCATGTCAAAGTCACTGAAGTCATATGGGGTGCCCAACCCGGATGGTCTTTCTACTGGACCACCAATGCCCACCATCGTCGCTAACAACTTTGAGATTAAGCCTGGACTCATCAGCATGGTCCAGCAGAATCAGTTTGGTGGGCATCCTACTGAAGATCCGGCAAATCATCTGCAACGGTTTGAACAACTTTGTCGAACCGTTAAACATGCCGGCGTCACTCCAGATCAGTTAAAAGTCATGTTGTTCGAGTTTTCTTTGAGAGATAGAGCCCAGAAGTGGTTGAACGATGTGCAGGAAACTGAATGGAGTGAGATTTCTGCTGCATTTCTGAGAGAGTATTACCCACCTACTAAAACAGCAGAAATCAGAAATAAACTAGCCACGTTTTCCCAAGAGCCTGATGAAACATTAAGGGAAGCGTGGGCTAGGTTTAGGGATTTACAGAGAGAGTGTCCACACCACAACATGGACAAATGGTTCTTGACGCAGACATTTTACAATGGTCTGCAGCCTCAGACGAAGAGTATTGTTGATTCGTCTGCAGGAGGAGTTTTTCTGGATAAGGAAGTGGATGTAGGCTACGAGTTTCTATCAAACCTCGCAGCCAATGATCATTCCACTTCCCGAAGCATCACGAGGAAGGTACTGGAGGTAGATGCCATTGCATTATTGACTTCGCAGATGGCGAAGCTGAGTCAGCAGATTAACACCTTCAGTTCCTCTTCCTCAGCAGCACCCCTTTTGAGTATCAATGCTATGTCTGCAGTAGCACCCATTACCTCATCTTACTGCGAGGTATGTGGTGTTCAGGGTCACTTTGGGCATGACTGTCAGTTCAGTCAATTTCAGATGGAGCAGGCCAATGCCTTCCAACAAAGACCACAAACCTTCCCCCTTCACATAACTACCAAAACCCACAAAACCATCAACCTCCACCTCCACAAAACTACCCTAAACCTTCATACCATCAAACCCCACAAAATTTCCAAAGACCACCACCACAAAACTTCCATCCTTCCAATAACTTCCAAACTCCACAAAATTTCCACACCCCACCTCCACAAAACAACCCACAAGAGCCTAGCAATTCTGAACTGATGAAACTGATATTGTCTATGCAAAAGGAAAATGAGGAAACAAGGAGGGCCCAAGAGAAGCACATCCAACTTCTCGAGGCTCAAGTTGCTCAGTTGGCAGAATCTAATACACAGAGGCAGCAGGGACAATTGACAGGACAACCAGTTCAGAGAGAACATGTGAATGCCATCACTCTTCGTAGTGGCATTGCATATGATGCCCCTCCAGTGCCCATTGATGAGGTTACCCCGACTGCAGGGAAGAAGAGGGTGGTAGAGGAAGGAAAAAGAAAGAATTCGACGTCTGAAGTCGATTTGTCTGCAGAAGCTGAACAGACAGGGAAGAAAAAGGAGAAGGTTTCTGAAACGCCTTTTACACCAAGGCTACCTTTTCCTCACAGGATGCAACAGTCCAAGGTCGATCAGCAGTTTGGTAAGTTCTTGTCTATGGTCAAGAACCTTGAGGTAACGATTCCATTCACAGACTTAATTACCCAAGTGCCTGTTTATGCCAAATTTCTGAAAGACATGATTACTAAGAAAAGAGACTTTGGTGGGGTAGAACGTGTCGCTCTTACTGAAGAGTGTAGTGCTTTTATTCAAAATAAAACCCCACCAAAGTTAAAAGATCCTGATAGTTTTTCTATACCCTGCCATCTTGGACCTATTTTTATTGATAAGGCTTTGTGTGATTTAGGTGCTTCTGTTTCTGTTATGCCATTGTCTGTTTATAAGAAACTGAACATGGGAGCCCTTAAATGCACACAAATCACTTTACAGATGGCGGATCGTTCTATAAAATACCCACTAGGTGTTTTAGAGGATGTTCCTGTTAGGGTTGGGAAATTCTATATCCCTGTTGATTTTGTGGTATTAGATATGGATGAGGATGCCCAGATCCCTATTATCTTGGGTAGGCCGTTTTTGTGTACTGCTGGTGCTGTCATTGATGTCAAGTCTGGGACTTTAACTCTGAGTGTTGGTGATGACAAAGTGATGTTTAAACTAACCAATGCTGTTAAGGCTCCTATGCTTGAACAATCTTTTAGCAGGGATAAGGTTTTAGATGAAGTAGGGGTGGAGAAGGTTCCAATTCCACCTAAGGTTGCCTCACCGTCTGGAGGCATTGTCAAGAATATTTGGAGGAGAAAGGTGTTTGATGAGGGTGGCACTCATTGCCAAGCCCCTCCTATTTGAGAGAGGGAGGATTATGGTCGTGCGGGACCTTTATAAACCAGCGCTGTGCGAGAGGCAACTCGTATTTCTTTTCTTTCCCTTTTTCTTTTCTTTTTATTTTTCTTCCTTTTGTGAGCGAGAGTGAGGGTACTAACATTGTTTTTCCTCTTAGCATAGTCCTTATCACCTTTTGGCATTGAGGACACTGCCAAGTTCAGCTTGGGGGAGGAGTTCTGTTTGTATTCCCTATCTCTTTTACTGCTTTCTAGAATAGTTTTACTGCTTTAGAAAAATACTGAAAAAAATCAAAAAAAATATGGTTCCCATGACTGGTTTAGTTGCCTCCCTGTGCCCCTGTTGTGCTCTATTTGAAATTGGTTTGACTCTGTTTCCTGGATAGCTGGGCATTTGTGATCTTGAGGCTATGATTTGATGTTTGATTGCTATGATTTCGAGCATTTCTGGATTATATTAGACCACTTTGTGCTGCATACCTGAATTGGTTAGACTGTGAGGCCTCTTTGTAGCCTATTGAATTCATATTATTATCCAGTCTATTCTTGTGTGTTAGTTCCTCTTTAGTGGATTGATCTTGACTTTGACTTCGTACTTGTCTGATTTTAGATGACTTGTAGCATGTGCTGTGATAGAGGCGTTCTTTTGTCTTATTCTTGAGCTTCAGAGTGAGTTTTTGATATACTTTTATCCTCCTTAGCCCCGCTGAGCCTAATGACTTGTTTCGTGTTACTTAAACCCCTATTACGAGCCAAAAGCCTTCACTTGATATTATTCCAAGCCTAGCTTGGGGGAGCTTTTGTATGGGTTGAGTTTGAGATTGGTTTGTTGGTTTAGTTTGGATTTTGAGGAATTTAAAAGTGTATTTGCTGTGGTTTGAGAGTGAGAAAGAGAAAAGAAAAAAAAGCAAGTTTAGAGTTGCGTGATTGAAGTTCAGAAAAATGAAAGAAAAATGAAATAAAAATTCAAAAGAATTCTAGTTCTTTCATTCACGTACGTTCATAAAAGAATATTCGCTCCATTGCTAGAAAATTGGGTTTGTTATGCGCTTTTCATTGATTTATGAGAGTTGGGTTATCTTACATGGTTTTATGGTGATTGTCGGGAGTTGTGAAGGCCATCTTAGGCCTTGTTTGAATGGTTTATGCTCCCCCTTTCTTGGTTTTTCCACCACATTACCCAAAAGTATCCCCTACCTCTCGCCTAAGCCTCATTACAACCCTATAAAGTCCTCTTGAGTTGTGTCTGCATTGTTCATTTGACTGATTTCGAGTCAGTTTGTCAAAGTGAAAGAGTATTTCTTCTAATTGAGTCGACTTGACTAGGATGAGCGTCATTGAACCTTCTTAAACACATGAGAGTGTGAGTGGGAAGGGTACTTATGGTCGGGTTGGTGAGTGTTGGGCACATTCTTTGCCTGCCACAAAATTGAGAGGAGTGACACCCTTGTGAGTGCCTTTTCAGGACGTGTATGCTTTGTGGATGCTTGAGTTTGATAAATTGCTTGAATGATTGGTGGTTGGATGGATTTGATGAGCCAAACTTGAATTATGCCTGCTTGAACGATTCTTAGTCTTGAAAATGTTTTGAGCTTTGATTTGTTTTTATCTTTGGGGTGAGGTAATCTATTCCATGTTCATGTGTTGTTTGCTTGAGGACAAGCAAAGGTTTAGCTTGGGGGAGTTTGATATCACGTATTTATATATAGTTTTCTCCCTTATTTATAAGCTAATTTGTGCGTCATTGGAGCTCTTGGGAGCTATTTTGTGCTAACTATCGTATGTAGTTGTGGTTTCGTGTTTTAGTATTGAATTGCAGGTTTTAGGGAGTTTTCTCCCTATTCCCGAGCCATTTGGAAGCAACCACGACTTTACGAGATGTTACGAGGCACGTAGGATGGCTCACGAGCTTTATGGGTAGTTTAGGAGGTCCCAAGACCCCTAAACGTGAAGATTAGAGAGCCAAAGAGTCAAAAAGGAGGTCTCCGTACACTGATCGGGCAGAAATGGCCCGATCGGGCGAAGTATTTATGATCGGGTATGAAAGTCACGGACCCGATCGGGCAAGGCGTGCCCGATCAGATCGGGCGAGTATCAATGCACCAGACCCGATCGGGCGTAGTGTGCCCGACCCGATCGGGCCGGATGCTGCTAGGTGCCATTGTGATGCTGCGTGTCAAGAGAGCACGCTAGTGGAATTTGTGTGAGGACCCGATCACAGACCCGATCGGGTTCTGGATCGGGTGGACCTCATTTTGCGTTGAGTGCTGCGCTGCTGCTAACGAAGGCGCCAGAAGACCAAAAATGTTAAAGCTGCTGGGCACCCGATCGGGTACTGTGCTCGGGCCCGATCGGGTCTGGTGCCATTTGTCGCGAATTTCGTCTTTCGCTTCCTATTTTTAATTAGACTTGAGGGGTATTATAAATACCGTTTTCCTCATTATTTAGGGACATCTTTATTTTACATCTTTTCATTCATCTTTCATTAGGTTTATCTTAGTTTTATTCTTCATTGTTCTTAGTTTAATTCAAACACTTTAGATTAATTTAGAGGTGATCAAACCTATTTCGATTTCAATAAAAGTTCCTGCTTTCCGTCAATTGGTACTCTTCTCTTCTCTAATCTCTTTTATTATTATTAATTGCTTAGTTTATTTATTCAATTATTCATGATGCAATTGTTAGGGTTTCATATTAGTCTTATTATTGTCAATTCAATTATGAGTGAGTAGTTCTCTTTCTAGGGTGTTAGATAGGAAAGCCATGTTTATACCATGATTGTGATTTAGACTCTTATTGATTTCTAGGGCTTGATTAGGGTGATTGTGATGTGGTTTGTTCTTTATTGAGTAATTAACGTTATTGCGCAGTATCGTTGGTTGCTTGTGGTTAATAGTTGTTTGCACAGATCCGTCTTACGACTAGAGGCCTAGGACACGTCAGTAGTTCTACTTACGTTAGTGAATATGCGGCGTATGTTGAACTATGAGCGTTGAGTCTTAACCATAGCTCAACATAGGCTCTAATCCCCCGACTCTTGACTCAGGTTTTGATAGTTGTTGACCTTGTTTGATTGGTATAAGCATGGTGGACCGACCTAATACCCTAGACTTTTATTCCATAGTTTAATCCTCGATTTATTCCGTCTTCTGTAGTCTATTCTTTAGTTTAATTAATTCCTTCTTGATTTCATCTAGAGTAGCTGAATTGGTTGAATATTGATTTAGAAACTCTGTCTCCCTGTGGATTCGACCCTGCTTCCACTGACTACCTAGTTAGAGGTCCGTAGGTTTATTTTTGATTAGGCGATACGACTTAAACCTATCAAACTTTGGCGCCGTTGCCGGGGAGACGGCTAGTTCTCTAAGTTTTTATTTAATTATTTGGTCTACTTCTCTGTACCTCATTGGAACTTCATTGTTTCAATCGAGGTACCCTTTACTGCTGCTTTTTGTTTCTTTTGTATGCCCAGGTCCCAAAGAAACGGTTCCCCCATTCCAGCGGACCCCGATCTTGATAGGACAATCAGGCGGATCCGAAAGATAAAGCAGAAAGAAAAGCAGTCTGTTCAGCTGAACACCTCTGGAACAGACACCTTGAGTTCAGTCATGTCAAAGTCACTGAAGTCATATGGGGTGCCCAACCCGGATGGTCTTTCTACTGGACCACCAATGCCCACCATCGTCGCTAACAACTTTGAGATTAAGCCTGGACTCATCAGCATGGTCCAGCAGAATCAGTTTGGTGGGCATCCTACTGAAGATCCGGCAAATCATCTGCAACGGTTTGAACAACTTTGTCGAACCGTTAAACATGCCGGCGTCACTCCAGATCAGTTAAAAGTCATGTTGTTCGAGTTTTCTTTGAGAGATAGAGCCCAGAAGTGGTTGAACGATGTGCAGGAAACTGAATGGAGTGAGATTTCTGCTGCATTTCTGAGAGAGTATTACCCACCTACTAAAACAGCAGAAATCAGAAATAAACTAGCCACGTTTTCCCAAGAGCCTGATGAAACATTAAGGGAAGCGTGGGCTAGGTTTAGGGATTTACAGAGAGAGTGTCCACACCACAACATGGACAAATGGTTCTTGACGCAGACATTTTACAATGGTCTGCAGCCTCAGACGAAGAGTATTGTTGATTCGTCTGCAGGAGGAGTTTTTCTGGATAAGGAAGTGGA
Source organism: Patellifolia procumbens (assembly GCA_947645195.1). NCBI lineage: Eukaryota > Viridiplantae > Streptophyta > Magnoliopsida > Caryophyllales > Amaranthaceae > Patellifolia > Patellifolia procumbens. The sequence continues at coordinate 128,638 of CANSGD010001469.1, read as the reverse complement.
TGTAGGCTACGAGTTTCTATCAAACCTCGCAGCCAATGATCATTCCACTTCCCGAAGCATCACGAGGAAGGTACTGGAGGTAGATGCCATTGCATTATTGACTTCGCAGATGGCGAAGCTGAGTCAGCAGATTAACACCTTCAGTTCCTCTTCCTCAGCAGCACCCCCTTTTGAGTATCAATGCTATGTCTGCAGTAGCACCCATTACCTCATCTTACTGCGAGGTATGTGGTGTTCAGGGTCACTTTGGGCATGACTGTCAGTTCAGTCAATTTCAGATGGAGCAGGCCAATGCCTTCCAACAAAGACCACAAACCTTCCCCCCTTCACATAACTACCAAAACCCACAAAACCATCAACCTCCACCTCCACAAAACTACCCTAAACCTTCATACCATCAAACCCCACAAAATTTCCAAAGACCACCACCACAAAACTTCCATCCTTCCAATAACTTCCAAACTCCACAAAATTTCCACACCCCCTCCACAAAACAACCCACAAGAGCCTAGCAATTCTGAACTGATGAAACTGATATTGTCTATGCAAAAGGAAAATGAGGAAACAAGGAGGGCCCAAGAGAAGCACATCCAACTTCTCGAGGCTCAAGTTGCTCAGTTGGCAGAATCTAATACACAGAGGCAGCAGGGACAATTGACAGGACAACCAGTTCAGAGAGAACATGTGAATGCCATCACTCTTCGTAGTGGCATTGCATATGATGCCCCTCCAGTGCCCATTGATGAGGTTACCCCGACTGCAGGGAAGAAGAGGGTGGTAGAGGAAGGAAAAAGAAAGAATTCGACGTCTGAAGTCGATTTGTCTGCAGAAGCTGAACAGACAGGGAAGAAAAAGGAGAAGGTTTCTGAAACGCCTTTTACACCAAGGCTACCTTTTCCTCACAGGATGCAACAGTCCAAGGTCGATCAGCAGTTTGGTAAGTTCTTGTCTATGGTCAAGAACCTTGAGGTAACGATTCCATTCACAGACTTAATTACCCAAGTGCCTGTTTATGCCAAATTTCTGAAAGACATGATTACTAAGAAAAGAGACTTTGGTGGGGTAGAACGTGTCGCTCTTACTGAAGAGTGTAGTGCTTTTATTCAAAATAAAACCCCACCAAAGTTAAAAGATCCTGATAGTTTTTCTATACCCTGCCATCTTGGACCTATTTTTATTGATAAGGCTTTGTGTGATTTAGGTGCTTCTGTTTCTGTTATGCCATTGTCTGTTTATAAGAAACTGAACATGGGAGCCCTTAAATGCACACAAATCACTTTACAGATGGCGGATCGTTCTATAAAATACCCACTAGGTGTTTTAGAGGATGTTCCTGTTAGGGTTGGGAAATTCTATATCCCTGTTGATTTTGTGGTATTAGATATGGATGAGGATGCCCAGATCCCTATTATCTTGGGTAGGCCGTTTTTGTGTACTGCTGGTGCTGTCATTGATGTCAAGTCTGGGACTTTAACTCTGAGTGTTGGTGATGACAAAGTGATGTTTAAACTAACCAATGCTGTTAAGGCTCCTATGCTTGAACAATCTTTTAGCAGGGATAAGGTTTTAGATGAAGTAGGGGTGGAGAAGGTTCCAATTCCACCTAAGGTTGCCTCACCGTCTGGAGGCATTGTCAAGAATATTTGGAGGAGAAAGGTGTTTGATGAGGGTGGCACTCATTGCCAAGCCCCTCCTATTTGAGAGAGGGAGGATTATGGTCGTGCGGGACCTTTATAAACCAGCGCTGTGCGAGAGGCAACTCGTATTTCTTTTCTTTCCCTTTTTCTTTTCTTTTTATTTTTCTTCCTTTTGTGAGCGAGAGTGAGGGTACTAACATTGTTTTTCCTCTTAGCATAGTCCTTATCACCTTTTGGCATTGAGGACACTGCCAAGTTCAGCTTGGGGGAGGAGTTCTGTTTGTATTCCCTATCTCTTTTACTGCTTTCTAGAATAGTTTTACTGCTTTAGAAAAATACTGAAAAAAATCAAAAAAAATATGGTTCCCATGACTGGTTTAGTTGCCTCCCTGTGCCCCTGTTGTGCTCTATTTGAAATTGGTTTGACTCTGTTTCCTGGATAGCTGGGCATTTGTGATCTTGAGGCTATGATTTGATGTTTGATTGCTATGATTTCGAGCATTTCTGGATTATATTAGACCACTTTGTGCTGCATACCTGAATTGGTTAGACTGTGAGGCCTCTTTGTAGCCTATTGAATTCATATTATTATCCAGTCTATTCTTGTGTGTTAGTTCCTCTTTAGTGGATTGATCTTGACTTTGACTTCGTACTTGTCTGATTTTAGATGACTTGTAGCATGTGCTGTGATAGAGGCGTTCTTTTGTCTTATTCTTGAGCTTCAGAGTGAGTTTTTGATATACTTTTATCCTCCTTAGCCCCGCTGAGCCTAATGACTTGTTTCGTGTTACTTAAACCCCTATTACGAGCCAAAAGCCTTCACTTGATATTATTCCAAGCCTAGCTTGGGGGAGCTTTTGTATGGGTTGAGTTTGAGATTGGTTTGTTGGTTTAGTTTGGATTTTGAGGAATTTAAAAGTGTATTTGCTGTGGTTTGAGAGTGAGAAAGAGAAAAAAAAAAAGCAAGTTTAGAGTTGCGTGATTGAAGTTCAGAAAAATGAAAGAAAAATGAAATAAAAATTCAAAAGAATTCTAGTTCTTTCATTCACGTACGTTCATAAAAGAATATTCGCTCCATTGCTAGAAAATTGGGTTTGTTATGCGCTTTTCATTGATTTATGAGAGTTGGGTTATCTTACATGGTTTTATGGTGATTGTCGGGAGTTGTGAAGGCCATCTTAGGCCTTGTTTGAATGGTTTATGCTCCCCCTTTCTTGGTTTTTCCACCACATTACCCAAAAGTATCCCCTACCTCTCGCCTAAGCCTCATTACAACCCTATAAAGTCCTCTTGAGTTGTGTCTGCATTGTTCATTTGACTGATTTCGAGTCAGTTTGTCAAAGTGAAAGAGTATTTCTTCTAATTGAGTCGACTTGACTAGGATGAGCGTCATTGAACCTTCTTAAACACATGAGAGTGTGAGTGGGAAGGGTACTTATGGTCGGGTTGGTGAGTGTTGGGCACATTCTTTGCCTGCCACAAAATTGAGAGGAGTGACACCCTTGTGAGTGCCTTTTCAGGACGTGTATGCTTTGTGGATGCTTGAGTTTGATAAATTGCTTGAATGATTGGTGGTTGGATGGATTTGATGAGCCAAACTTGAATTATGCCTGCTTGAACGATTCTTAGTCTTGAAAATGTTTTGAGCTTTGATTTGTTTTTATCTTTGGGGTGAGGTAATCTATTCCATGTTCATGTGTTGTTTGCTTGAGGACAAGCAAAGGTTTAGCTTGGGGGAGTTTGATATCACGTATTTATATATAGTTTTCTCCCTTATTTATAAGCTAATTTGTGCGTCATTGGAGCTCTTGGGAGCTATTTTGTGCTAACTATCGTATGTAGTTGTGGTTTCGTGTTTTAGTATTGAATTGCAGGTTTAGGGAGTTTTCTCCCTATTCCCGAGCCATTTGGAAGCAACCACGACTTTACGAGATGTTACGAGGCACGTAGGATGGCTCACGAGCTTTATGGGTAGTTTAGGAGGTCCCAAGACCCCTAAACGTGAAGATTAGAGAGCCAAAGAGTCAAAAAGGAGGTCTCCGTACACTGATCGGGCAGAAATGGCCCAATCGGGCGAAGTATTTATGATCGGGTATGAAAGTCACGGACCCGATCGGGCAAGGCGTGCCCGATCAGATCGGGCGAGTATCAATGCACCAGACCCGATCGGGCGTAGTGTGCCCGACCCGATCGGGCCGGATGCTGCTAGGTGCCATTGTGATGCTGCGTGTCAAGAGAGCACGCTAGTGGAATTTGTGTGAGGACCCGATCACAGACCCGATCGGGTTCTGGATCGGGTGGACCTCATTTTGCGTTGAGTGCTGCGCTGCTGCTAACGAAGGCGCCAGAAGACCAAAAATGTTAAAGCTGCTGGGCACCCGATCGGGTACTGTGCTCGGGCCCGATCGGGTCTGGTGCCATTTGTCGCGAATTTCGTCTTTCGCTTCCTATTTTTAATTAGACTTGAGGGGTATTATAAATACCGTTTTCCTCATTATTTAGGGACATCTTTATTTTACATCTTTTCATTCATCTTTCATTAGGTTTATCTTAGTTTTATTCTTCAGTGTTCTTAGTTTAATTCAAACACTTTAGATTAATTTAGAGGTGATCAAACCTATTTCGATTTCAATAAAAGTTCCTGCTTTCCGTCAATTGGTACTCTTCTCTACTCTAATCTCTTTTATTATTATTAATTGCTTAGTTTATTTATTCAATTATTCATGATGCAATTGTTAGGGTTTCATATTAGTCTTATTATTGTCAATTCAATTATGAGTGAGTAGTTCTCTTTCTAGGGTGTTAGATAGGAAAGCCATGTTTATACCATGATTGTGATTTAGACTCTTATTGATTTCTAGGGCTTGATTAGGGTGATTGTGATGTGATTTGTTCTTTATTGAGTAATTAACGTTATTGCGCAGTATCGTTGGTTGCTTGTGGTTAATAGTTGTTTGCACAGATCCGTCTTACGACTAGAGGCCTAGGACACGTCAGTAGTTCTAATTACGTTAGTGAATATGCGGCGTATGTTGAACTATGAGCGTTGAGTCTTAACCATAGCTCAACATAGGCTCTAATCCCCCGACTCTTGACTCAGGTTTTGATAGTTGTTGACCTTGTTTGATTGGTATAAGCATGGTGGACCGACCTAATACCCTAGACTTTTATTCCATAGTTTAATCCTCGATTTATTCCGTCTTCTGTAGTCTATTCTTTAGTTTAATTAATTCCTTCTTGATTTCATCTAGAGTAGCTGAATTGGTTGAATATTGATTTAGAAACTCTGTCTCCCTGTGGATTCGACCCTGCTTCCACTGACTACCTAGTTAGAGGTCTGTAGGTTTATTTTTGATTAGGCGATACGACTTAAACCTATCAGTTGCATTGTCAAAATCATCTTCACCATGAAAAGTCCATTTGTAGTAATTAGGTCGAAACCCATTTTGGTAAAGATGAAGCTTCACTTTATCTGGATCCAAATATGGAACGTTTCAACATTTTACACAAGGACATTCCAATAATCCATCAAACCTGACATTGTATTGCTTAGAAGCCAACTCAACAAACTCATCAACCTTTTTAGCATAAGCAGAGCTAAGAAATTTCCCATTAAGCCTTTTATACATCCACTCCCGACTTACTATTGTGTTCGTCATCCTACTACAAAATCAATTTCATATCAGTTTACCCTAAAGAAGTCACCATGAACTAAGAATTACATCAATGTAAATTAACTTCATAACAAAAGAGAGCAACAAGAGCATAAATGAGTTTTTAATTACATTAAAATTCATTAAATTTTGAAATGATATGCTCCAAACAATGATTTGCACCTCTTTAAACGATAGTTAAAATTATGTGAACGGCCAAAGTTATCGTTGTTTATTACGAGATCAAACTAAGTAAACACTAAAAAAATAGCATATACGAAGAGACGATGTAAAACTTTTGAGTTTGGTAAAAACCAAGATCTAATTATGCAAAAAGATAGTCAAAGAGGAAAAGATTAATCATTGACGACTAATGAATAACCATTGCATTAATTTGATAGCAATTCACCTAGCATTAAGAATCACTTTAATAGAGCCTAAAGTATTGATTCTAACAACAATAACGGAAGATGTTCTTTATCCTGTCAAATGCAAGCAATTAAAAAATTAAGCATAACTCATGAAATCCCTTTTTACAAGTAAGTGTCACTCAAAAGTATTTTAATCTAATGTGTTGGCTCTCCATATGATCACATTCTGTGTTAAATATTAAACATTTTGTATTATGAAGCTGTTGATGTTACTTCTTTCTTCTCCTTTCATACCGTTTAGGGTACCCTTTTTTATCTTTCTTTCAAATTTGGTGTACATGAGTGTCTATGTGTGATTGTCCTTTAATCTATTCGATAAATAAACGGTATTATCTCTAATACTAGTGTTTTCCAGCCATATATTCCAGATTAGAAGAACAATAAATAGTATTCGTGGGATTACTAACTATATAGAATCAACTCAAATAAGGAACCCTCACCAACAAATTGTATCATCAAATATCAAACTATCACATAGCAATAGTATGAACTACAACTATATTTTCATGGCTCTAATACAACTAAGAAGAATTCAAAAGGAACAAACACGTAGGATGTGATGCAATTACTAGAGAAAACAATCTATGCACTTGTGAAACACTTCAACAGCTAATTCAAATAATCCAACAACAGTTCAACAATTTATGTACTTCCATCTCCCACATTCAAGCCCCAGTTTCTGAAAATTGAAAAACCAATTGTAAATCATTAGTCTATACAATCTACAAAATAAATGAAAGAAGGCAAAAAATTGAGGAGCAGATGAATGTAAAAGCAAAATTAACATTAAAATATAATTTGCAGGAGTAAAACTTACTCTTCTCTTTCTTTTTCTTCAACCACACGAGCAGCAGCAGACCTCTGAAATTAAAGGAGCTACCTTCTTCTCTTTCTTTTTCTTCAAACGCACAAGCAGCAGCAGATTATGTCTGCGAGGTTGCCGTCTCCAGCAGCATCAGCCGCCGCCGTCCCTGTCACCAGGCGCCGTCGCCGTAGCCGTCACCAGGCGCCGTCGCCGTAGCCGTCACCAGGCGCCGTCGCCGTAGCCGTCACCAGTGGTTCACGCCAGCAAGGCAGCAACGAAAGGGTTTTGTTTTGGGAAGGGTTTTGTTTTTTTTGGGTTTGAGAGTGATTGTTGGGAGAAGTGCAAGGGTTTGTATTTTTTGGGTATTAGGCTATTAGCGGGTGAATGAAATTTTCACCGCCAAACAAATAAAAGGAAAACTCAAATAAAATTAAACTCAGCAACGGATTTATTAGTGGTCGCAAATTAGCAACGATTTTTTTAGATCCGTCGCTAACTTTTACAACGGAATATTAATCCGTCGCTAAATTAGCTAGGGATATCATTATCCGTTGCTAAGATTAGCAACGGATATCCGAAAACCGTCGCTAGTGTTAAAAAGCAAGGGAGTTTATGCTAGTCATTGCTAATATAGTGACGGGATTATATCCGTTGCTAAATAACCGTCGCTATATAGGCGAAATTTTGTAGTGCACTAACCTTGGGATGTATATTACACATGTGCTTCCAACCTTTAAAGAAAAGTACTATCCTCATTGAATTTGAGATCTAACATTGTATTAGACATCAAATTGAGTTTTCCTTAGTTAAAGGTTGATCAACAGGCTTAAGATCCATCCCTATGTTCATTTTATTCACTAGTTCCCTTGACAACGGTTTTGTAAACGTATCCGCCAAGTTCACACTAGATCGAACAAAATCAATGGTTGTACAACCATTCCTTATCATCTCACGTACATAACTATATGTCTAACCCCAATGTGCCTTGATTTGCCATTGTAGACTTCACTATATGCTTTGGCTATTGTGGATGCACTATCACAATGTATAGCTAGAGGAGACATTGGTTTGACCCATAAGTCAACCTCACTCAACACATTCGTTAGCCATTCCGCTTCTTGACAACAAGAAGCTAATGCGATGAATTCCGATGCCATAGTTGAATCGGTAATACATGTTTGCTTCTTAGATGCCCATGAGACGACACCTCCTCCAAGAAGAAACACCCATCCACTTGTGGAAGAATAATCTTCCTTATTGGATATCCAACTAGCATCCGAGTACCCTTCTATGATTGAAGGTTCTCCCGTATAAGTTAAACCATAATCTTTGGTTTTGTTCAAATACCTTAGTACTCTTCTCAAAGCTTGCCAATGGATCATACTAGGTTTACTAGTATACCGGCTAAGCTTGCCAATAGCAAATGCTATATCCGGCCGACTGCTAGTCATAGCATACATCAAGCTTCCAACCAAGCTTGCATACTCCAATTGAGCAATAAGAGTACCACTGCTCGGAACCAAGTGAATATAGGATCCATCGGAGTAGTAAAATGAGACGAGTTTGACTCATTATACCTCTTTACCACTTTCTCAATGTAATGAGCTTGTGATAAAAAATAGTCCTTTTATCTCTCATTATTCTAATACCAAGAATAACACCCGCTTGACCCAAATCTTTCACTGAGAAGCTACTTGAGAGAAAAACTTTAGTGTTTTTCACTTGTTCCAAATCAGTCCCAAAGATGAGCATACATCTACATATAAGCAAATTATAACTCCTTTACCGTTATTATCAAATTTGCTATATACACACTTATCAGACTGATTTATTTTAAACCCATTAGCCAAGACTACATCATCAAATTTTTGATGCCATTGCTTTGGTGCTTGCTTAAGTCCATACAAAGATCTGACTAACTTGCAAACCTTAACTCTTGACCTTTGACCACAAATCCTTCAGGTTGATTCATGTATACTTCCTCCTCTAATTCACCATTATGGAATGCCGTTTTAACATCCATTTGGTGAATTACAAGATCATGAATCGCCGATAAAGCTATCAATAGTTTAATGGTAGCAATTCTAGCTACCGGAGCATAAGTGTCAAAGTAATCGATACCATATTTTTGCCTAAAACCTTGGACCACTAACCGGGCCTTATGTTTTAATATGGTTCCATCGATTTTCCGTTTTCTTACGAAAATCCATTTACAACCTAAGGGTTTGCAACCGGGAGGTAAACTAGCTAAAACCTGTAACGCCCCAAAAATGGGGGTCCTTAATAAAACACCATTAGCCATAATTAACTATTAATTGAATAACAATCAGCGGAAGCAAATCCTTAGATCTGTGGGTTATGTCCCACAATGAATACAATATCCTTAAAATAACTCACAATAATTCTATCACAACAGTGGCCTTATATACGTTCCTAATAGCATTGGTCAACACTTCACGAAATCCACCTCAACGACTTCCTTTCCATGGGTTGATCCTGAGCCCTCTTTCTTAACCTGAACTTCGTTCAGAAGAAAAATAGAGAAACAAGGAAAGACAGAAAACATTCCAAAATGAGTGGAAAACTCGTAACTTTACTCCAGCCCTTAAAAACAGTTTTAGTTTGAAAACTTTTTTCACACACAGGCACATATCACATCATTCTGGTAATTATTCGAAAATACTTAATCAAAGGTCATTACTTTTACTTTGAACAGTCTCCTGGCAAGGACCTTTCACATGAGCTTAGATCGTTGACAAGTACGGGCTTTGAGCGGGACAAAAATAACAGAACTTTCATCATCTTTTGTTAACATTCGACCATCTCGGTCCATTCATAGAGCATAAACATTTCCTGCACCCGTAACTTGCCCATTCACCAGTTCAGTTCATAACTCCAAGCCAGAGAGGCCGTTCTCTTTCCACTTTTCATTAGAGTATCTTAATTATAATACTTTCATATAACTTATGTTTCCGAACAACACCCATCATTTAGATAATCATATAATCAGATATATTTAACATACATCAAATCATGAAGAAACATGACCATGATCATATCACATTGTATTTCGCAGAATTCATTATACTTCACATACGTTCATGTCACATTTTCGTACACACACCTACGAGCAGTCATATAAAGCTAGACATAAAATTTATACGTAACGCATACGGGCACACGTGTGGTGCTGGACATAGAGATTACACATAACACGTACATGCACACACATGGAAACACTATAAGCATCCGTCTTTATCACTCTCATTTACAGATATCTTTCATTTTGGTATCTTGGCGAGTACAACAGAAGGGACGTCTCCCCGATGCGGGGCCACCCGAGAGCATATGCTCCCTCAAACAGTAGATGCGGGGCCACCCGAGAGCATATGGTCCCTCAAACAGAAGGTGGCGAACCGCCAAAAGGGACGTGTGCGACCCGGTTATAACATAGAAGAATACTGCCAAGAACCATCTTTCACTTTAATTTATCATTTGTCCTTTAAGCATCTTAAAAATCGTCAATGGGCTCATAACATAATCATACTTTTTATCCCGTAAATCATAATAGGATAACAGGGGCATATACTTTATTCATAACTCAAGTAATAAATTAGCTTCACACAATACAGATTCATGAACTTATGAACTTATTTATCACGTTAATCATTAACATATAATCATGTAAGCATATAACATAGACCATATCTCATGAACAATCATACTTTACTTAAACATGAATTCATTTAGATTGTAATTAAATAAAAGCGTAGAACATTGTAACATTTCAAAAGATTTCAATAGATATCAATAGAACAATTCAACCATGAGATACATAAGAGCATTCATAATAATTATTTAACGTTTAATTAATTTATTAAAAAAATATGCATAGGACATATATATAAACGAGAAGCCTATTTAAATTACCTCAATCAAATATTTTCATGGACATGAGGCCATAACGATAAACTTCCATACTTTACTTAAACATAAGCTAATAATAAGATATTAATTAGGTCGTCTAGTTCACATTAACATATAACATTCACTTTTCACAAATATATTCCATAATTCATAAAATATTATACTTTACCTAAAACATTAACTAAACATGAAATAACATATAAATAGGTCATTAATTTCCATAACATGTATTATAAAATAATTTAATAAACTTATGTATGTCATGCCATAACACATTAAATCATAATTTAACAACAATCTCATGATTCATATAAAAGTCTACATAAAATCAAATTTCAAATCATAAAATCATATTTTCACATACGGGCAGGCACACAATGCTGGACATAAAGGTTATTGTCACTTCATACTTCGTAACTAGTCCTTCTAATTCATAATTATCGTTCATATGAATAATCATACTTTCATACGAGCATATAGTAATGCTGGACATAAAAGTTACTGTCACTTTCATAGTTCGTAATTAGCATTTTCACTTAATAGTCATCATTCATATGAATAACATTTTTTTTCTAAACATACACATACGGGCATACATACTATGCTGGACATAAAAGTTACCTTAACCGTTCAATCCATAATGTCGTCCATAACTTCGAAAACGTCATCCTTAGACCTTTCGAATTCCCACATTCCGTATTTCGCTCCATGAACATCAATAAAATAATCATCAGAATTAACTCAAATAACGATATTTCCTTAATGACCCATTTTCCGGAAATTTCAATTAAAACTTTATTCTTAATAATCATTTAACTTATAACTCAATCTTAAAATCCCATTTTTCAAAATCTGAAAACATTTCTCAAAACACTTCATAAATAACGAAAATAATTAAAAGATTTATAAATATTATTTCATAAAACTCTTAAAACTTAGAGTTTTATGTCAGAATCAACCTTTTATAATCACTTTTTTGCGAAAAACAACCTTTTAATTTTTTTTTTAACTTACAACCTAAAACCTAATTTTTTTTTTGCGAAATGAAACCTTTTTCTAATTTCCGTCATTGACCGTTAGTTTTAGACCGTTGACCGTTAGTTTCCACCCCAAACCACCCCACACCACCCCGACACCACCACTACCCCACCCAAGACCATCCCAAAACCACCCCCACCCAAAACCACCCCCAAAACCGGCCCAGCCCACCCAAAACCACCCCTAAAACCGGCCAAATCCCACCCGAAACCACCCCAAAACCACCCCGAAAACCACCCTAGAACCCGAAACCACCCCAGAACCAGCCCAACAGTCATAGCCAATCGGGTTAGGGTGGGTGGTGGTTTTGGGGTGTTTTTAGGATGTTTACGGGTGGTGTCGGGGGGTTTGGGGGTGGAAACTTACGGTCAATGACGGAAATTACAAAAGGTTTCATTTCGCAAAAAAATTTAGGTTTTAGGCTGTAAGTTGCAAAAAAAAATTTAAAAGGTTGTTTTTCGCAAAAAAATGATTATAAAAGGTTGTTTCTGACAAAAAAAATCTAAAACTTATAAATATTACTTAGAATGTTATTTCCATAAGTTTAAGACATTAACTATAGATTTCTATATTTTTCCAAAATCCATACTTATCATAAATTTTCTAAAATACTTATATTACTTTATTTGGGCTTTTTAATAAACAAGAGAGTGAAAGGGACAAATGAATTTTTATACTTTTAAAGTCAAAGGTTGACTTCCATTTTTTTTTGTATTCCAAGAACTAGTATCTTGGTTCTTGTAGAACCAAAACGAAGGGAAGGAAGGGAAACAACAAACAGGGGAGGAAGAGAGCGAGAGGCGGTGGGATTGCGGTGGCCGGAGTTAGAGGCGGCATATATGGCGTTGGGTTTGTGGTGCGGCTTCGGTGGTGCCGTGGGTGGCAACAGCGGCCAGCGACGGAGGAGAGGGTGGAAGGGGACAGCGAGGAGAGTGAAAACAGGGGTGTATGCGGTGGCTGGGTCTGGTGGCGAGGTGAAGATGAAAGAGGTGGCGGTGGTGTGTGGCGTGGTGTTGGTCGTGCTGCGGGCTGCGTGTAGAGGAAGAAGGCGAACAGGGGGGCTGCGATGCGGGCAGAGGTGGTGTTATGGGTGTGGTTGCGGGTTGTAACAGGGGAGCTGCGTGGCTGTTTTGGGCGAGGAAGAGAGGCTGTCGGTGGTGTGTGGCGGGGCGCAGGCTGGGTTGCGGGTTTCGGGTTTCGAACAGGGGAACTGCAAAGGGTGATGTAAATGATGGTGGTACTGCCGTTTTGAGGTGAAGGAGGAGGTGGTTTGTGGTGGCCCGTTTCCGGCGAGGAGCAAGAATGACATGGAAAAACAGAATAGAGGAAGAAGGGAAGAAAGCAAGAGGAAGAGGAAGAGGAAGAGAGGATGTGAGGGAAAAGTGAAAGAATTCAATGAAGGGGAAGTTGGGAGATGGGAGTTGAAGGAAGGTTGGAAGAGGAGATATTCTGAAGATTTGTACAGAGGAGTAATGAAGAAGGTGGAAGGAAGAAGTGGTCTAAGGGGTCAAAAACCGGATCAGAGACATTAATGGTGGTATTGGAAGATGATGAAAATATGAAATATGGTGATGGAGGATGATGGTGATGATGATGATCATCATCAAATTTCCTTTTTTTTCCTTTTTATTTTTGGCTAGAGAAATTGGTTGGGTTTGACTAATTTGTTGGGCCATGAATTTGGTGTAGGTGGTTGCAACAATGGGTGTGTTAGTTGGATTTTGGATTACATAAACATAAATGAGATTGATCAAAGTAATATTAACAAAGTCATAAAGTTATATTTATAAAATCAGTATTAAGTAATTCGAAAATAAATCAAACCATTTTTAATAAACACAATCATTAACTAAAACTAAATTAACGGTAAATAATTATAATTGAAATTAATAATAAACCTTGATAAATAATAAAATAAGTTTTAAAAGTTCGGGGTATTATATCCATGTATTATTCCCCATTATTGAATCCATTTCATCATTCACGGCCTCTTTCCGAAAGGCAAAATCATAAGACTTCATAGCCTCATCAAAGGTCCTAGGATCCTCCTCGATATTGTAACAATATAAAAAGTTGAGTCACAATTGACTCCCTTGACCCTTCAACTAAATAAAGTTGAAAATCCTGTCGAAAAGATTTCTCTTTTCTAATTCTTTTACTTTTCCTAATTTTCGGTGTTGTGGTTTCATGATCATCATTGATGTCACCCACAACCTTGGAACTAGTACTAGGTATCATGTTCTTTGGTCTAGGAATCGAAGAGAAACGAGTCTCATCAAATATTGCATCCCTTGACTCTATCACGGTGTGAATAGAGACAAAATCATTATGTTCACTAACATAAAACCTATCGGCTTTGCTATTTTCCGCATAGCCTATAAAAATGCAATAAATTCCTCTTTCACCTAAAGTTTTATGTTTAGGTTCCGTCAACTTGACAATAGCCCTACATCCCCATACCTTAAGGTAATTTAGATTAGGCTTTTTCTTTGACCAAAGTTCATATCGGGTAGTCTTGTTCCTTTTATTAGGAACCCTATTCAAAATATAGCATGCCGTTAAAATAGCATCACCCCAAAAACCGTCACTTAGACCCGAATTAGAAAGCATGGTATTAACCATTTCTTTTAAAGTCCTACTTTCCTTTCCGCCACACCATTACTTTGAGGTAAATATGGTGCGGTAGTTTCATGGATTACTCCAATGGAATTAAAATAACTAGGATTTAGTATTCACTGTCCTTATCCGTCCGAAGTCTTTCAACTTTTTCATTAAGTTGAAGTTCCACTTCGGTCTTATAGATCTTAAACTTTTCAAGTGCTTCATCTTTTGAGAATAATAAATAAGTGTAACAAAACCTTGAAAAATCATCAATAAAAGTTACAACATATTTCTTATTTCCCAAAGATGGTGAACTATGAAAGTCACACAAGTCACTATGCACCAATTCTAGCAATACCGATTGTCTTGCCACACTAGGAAAAGGATTCTTTGTAATTTTGTTTAACATACATGTCTTGCACTTCTCTAAATTCAAATCAAAGGAAGGTATTAAACCTAACTTAGACATGTCATATAATATACGATAGTTCATATGACATAACTGATTGTGCCATAGAGAAGAAACATCAAGCATGTAATAGCAATTTTATTATCAATGCTAAACTTAAACATTCCATTACAAAAGTAACCTTGACCAACATAAATACCACTCTTAGACACTACAAACTTATCGGATTCAAAAACAATTTTAAAACCAAACTTATTCAAAAGACCTCCAGACACAAGGTTTTTCCTAACTTCCGGAACATAAACAACATTCAGGAGAGTTAGAGTCTTTCCCGAGGTTAACAACAATTCTACTTGGCCAATTCCCTTAGCCTTTACGGTAGAATCATTCCCCATATACAAATTGGACCATCATCCAATTCCTTCAAAGACTTGAAATGGTGCCTATTATTGCACACAGGTCGAGAAGCTCCCGAATCAATCCACCAAGAATCATCAACCTGCACAACATTAATTTCAGAAATCATAGCTATACAATTCATTTCTTCAATTATATTTTCATGTGCAACCATACCTTGGTTTTGACCAACACTAGGTTGATCTTTCTTTGTCGTCTTCTTTTTCTTCCAAGACGGACAATCCCTCTTCAAATGAGGACCACACCCAACAAGTGAGAGTTTCCTTCTTCTTGTTTGCAACATTGGTTTTAGATTGAGCATTGGATTTCTTGGTCCCATTAGACCCACCAACCTCTACCATATACACGGTCTACTTAGGAGCACTAGAAATAGTGTCCTTGAGCACTAGATATAGTGTCCTTAACCCCATGTTGAGCTCGGATCCCCTCTTCAAAACGAATATGAGTTCCTAATTGCTCCATGGTCAAATCCTCCTTCTTATGTTTCAAAGTATGTATAGTGTCTTTCCAAGAAGTTGGTAATTTATCAATAATGGAAGCAACGACAATTGCTTCATCCATTACCATACCATGTGACCTTATTTGATTTAAAATGTGATGAACTTCGTGAAATTGCTCCAGTGTAGGCCTTTCATTATTCATTTTAAACATATTAAAATTACTAACAAGAAACTTCTTACTTGAAGCATCTTCCGAGATGTACTGGGCCTCTAGAGAATCCGATCTCAAAGCTCCTTTGTATTCTCCACATTTTGGTAAAGATCAAACAAGGCATCCGAAAGTGCATTGAGAATATGACCACGACAAATGTAGTCATCATTCTCCCACTTTGTTCGCCTCCTCGTAGTCTCCAAAGGTTCTTCAACCCCTTCTTCCGGATAAGCCGGAATTGGTGTTGTAAGCACATACACCACATTGAGATTCGTTAAGAGGAAATGAATCTTCTTTTGCCAACGACGAAAACCCACCCTTTCAAACTTATCCAACTTTTGGAAGTTCAAAGTTAGGTCCTTGAGTGATGAAGCCATATGCGTAAGGAAAATAAAACTAATAGATTGTTATAATAAGAACAATGTAATCAAGAGGGAACTGGATAATTCACCACTCCAAGGCACGGAAACTACGGTTTCCTATTAGTTTTATCTCACTCCTCTAGGATCACCGGGTTACACGAGATAACTAATGAGATACAATGGAGCAAAACAATTCACTTCTATGATCTTAGAAGTGAATCCTAAAGAACTTGTGTTTTATGTGTTTATAAAAACCACTTAAGAAAAACTGATCAAAATTTTCCTTAAGCATGCAATTCTTAGTTGTCTCTTAGGATGGAGTGAACCTCCTCCTTTTATAGTCACATATGCAAGGGCCCTCATTAAGGACCTTTAATAGGCTCCTTAATAAGGCCCTTAAATCAGAGAATAAAGCCAGTCATTAACCATGCAATAACCATGCAAAACCGAGCAAACCCTTCAACGGACATAAACGGTCATATCGCAAAACGAAGCGTCATCAGGTAGTGCCCAGTCTCGACTCGCGATCACGGGTCGCGGCCCGCGACCCAGCACTGCCTCCTATTCTCTTCTTTACCTTTATTTAATTCCCCCATATGTGAACTAACTAAACCAATAACCCTTACAAATGTTCTAACATTAAGGAGGTAAATTATGTGATAGCCTGATAGGAGAAACTTTACCTAACTTAACCATTTTTACTAAATCTTTTCCCTTCTCCCAAATTATTTGCCTACAGATGTACAATGTTTTACAAAGACCTTGTCAAATAAAGACATTTTCTAACAGAACCCCTTTGATATTCACGTACGTTTTATAGAAAAGGCATATAGTACAGGATATGAAATGAAAACAGAAACAATGAAGGGACTTTATAGTGATATTCTATTCATAAGGAAGTTTTCATAAAATTTTCTTATCTGAACCAGACTAACGATTTTTATGAATTTCTGTACAACATAGCTTTTCACACAACCCTAAAGCTTATTGAGCTATCTGCAATAGGTAGATCCTACACACGGAACTATGTAGGGGAAGGTGCGCACTGCCCAAAACGCATCAAACAATGAACAAAACGCGTTGGAAGAAAAGGGCTGGCTATGCGATGAACATTAAAGTATTTTAGATGAACATTCAAATATGAAAAGTTTTAGTTTCTCTCTCCTCTGTCATTTCATTTTTTTGAAACCACCCTCCTCCCTCCTCTGAACCGCCATTTGCACACATTTCCCCAAAAAAAAAACTCTCATTTCTTTTTTTGTCTGTCTCCAAAATTTCTCCATTACTCCCAAAATAACTTCCATCTTCTTCTCCAAAATTCTTCATAATCCTTCATTATTCTTCATTTTTTCTTCATTATTCTTCAACATCTCCGTGTTCTTCAAGTGTGGTTGGAAAAAAACTTCAAAGAACTGCATATTACCGCCATGGATGTTCGAGCAGAGATGGGGAAAGGACCCAAAAAACCATCAGATACTGGAGAATTTGCTGAACAACCAGATATGTAAGTTTTTTGAATGCCTTTCTTAAAGCCCTAAATTTCAATTATGTGATGAGCTTAAACTAACTCATGCATGTTTATGTAGAGAGATAGATTGTGATGTTCCATTGCGCACATTCGTTAAGCGGACGAAAAGGGCAAGAAAAGAAGAAGGAAGTTCTCAGATTACAGACCAAATTGTGGACCCACAACTCCTAAAAGCCATTGAAGACCAGACAAACGAGGAAAGTGAAAGGTTTGTTACTTTCTTTGGTGGGCCTACAAATTTTAGTTGTTGTTCAACCAAATTCAGTGGTGTGTTCAGTGAGATTCATACGGTTGTTCATTTTTTAATATTTAGTATTTGTAACTATGTTTATTGGGTGTGAACTCATGTTCATCTGGGTTTTGTCATTGATGGTCATCCTTCATGGTGATGTTCATCTATGTCCTTCTTCTGTTCATTATATTTTAATGTGTGTTTATTACTGTAAAAGGGAGTGTGTGTCCATTTATCTTCATCTATGTCCGTGTATGTTCATCTTTTCAAAAAGATTGTGTTTTTGGTGTTCATTGTCCATATCGGGATGTTCATTTTATTTTAGTGTTCGTTTATTAATGTGAAAGGGAGTGTGTTTAATTTATTTTGTGTTTATCTTTGTTCATTCTCTTTTTAGTGTTGGATGTTCATTTTCTTGTATTGTTCACTTTCTATAAGCTTGTTTGTTTCTTTTGTTCATTAGATTCATCCACTTGTTCTTTTAAAATTGAAAGGATAATAGTGTTCATCCATCTGTAAAATGTGTTTGTTACTATGTTTATTGGTTGTCTGCTGATGTTCATCTGGGGTCATCCTTCATGATGATGTTTATATGTGTTCCTTCTAATGTTCATTATATATGTAATGTGTGTTCATTAAAGTGAAAAGGAGTGTGTGTTCATTTGTGTTCATCTATGACCATGTATGTTCATCTTTTGAAAGGGAGTGTTCATTATAAGCTTGTTTATTTCATGTGTTCCTTCTTATGTTCATTATAAGCTTGTTTTTTTTTGTTCATTGTCCGTTGCCGGATGTTCATTCTCTTTTTAGTGTTTGTTCATTAATCTGAAAGGGAGTGTGTGTAATTAATTGTGTGTTTATCTGTGTTCATTCTCTTTTGTTCATGTAAAGGATAATAATGTTTATCCATCTGTTCATTACTTCATTATACACATATGTTCAATTAATCTAGCCTTTTGTTTATTCCTTTTTTATATTATTGTTGATTCCCATGTAATCTATTATTCAACCCCCCCTCCTGTGACCTCTGTTCCTTTAATATTATTGTTCATATAATATTATTGCTTCTTGTGACCTCTATTCATTACATATCCTTCAGATTTGCTACTATTTTATTGTGTGTTCATTACTTATAGTTCGATTGATAAGCAATTAGTTGAGAAACGACAAAAGGGGAAGGAAGCAACTAGAAGCAGGTACCCCTCCAAATCTGTGTTACCTATGGGTATTGTAATATGTTACTTATTTGTAAATAGTATGTTCATTCTGTTGACTATTTGTTCATATAGTAATGTTCCTGGGGAACAAGCAACTTTGGAGATACAACCCGGGGATCAGGCAACAAGCAGCAGGTACCCCCGAACCCGCAACAAAATTTAAGTAACTTTGCTCTTATGTTCATTTATATATGTGTAAATGATACTTTTATTTCATGTTCCAGTTCTCTTATTCAAAACACGCCATTGGCCCCTGACAAGGGGAAGGGGAAGGAATTAGCCATCATTGACCAGTAAGTTCCGTTTATGTGGTTGGCAGCTATGTTCATTTATTTAAAATCTATTTTCACTGACATTGACATTGGATTTTTGTTCATTCAGTACTATCCATCATGTGGACCCAGCTGTGGAGGGGATCCGACCATTAGCAACCAGGTACCCCCCCCACACAGTCAATCTGTTTTTGTTGATTTTTTTGAAATCTGTGGAGGTTTTCATACTTTGTTCACTGAGTGTCCCTAAAATGTTCATTATCGTCCAGTCCAAGTTCTATTAGATTAGATTGTAAACTTACTTCGGGTTTGGTTCCTGTTCATTTTCTCTAAATTTGCATTGGGTTGGTTGTTGTTCATTGGTTTTTTTCCCAGCCTTGTTGCTGATGACAGCAAGCCAGTAGTGAGTCGGAGGGTGCGCATTGGGACTCCACATTTTCCACCACCCCCGCCATTAAAGAAGAGGAAATCAAGTCCCGATAGGGGTGTACCGCTTGTTATTGTGCCCCCCGAACTCGAAGTGGAATCAATTTCAGACGATGAAGAAGAGGGCTTGAGGCTTAAGCTACGGCAACCAACTGTGCAGCTGCAAAGGTTTCTGAATGCAATTACTGAGGATGATGAGAAGCGAGCTGCCATTATTGACATTGGCTTTGGAGGCTTTCTTCAGTTAGACCTCCCGAGGAACCATCCCACCGTGTCTGCACGGATTCTTCGCAACTTTGATGTTGCCAGTTCTACCATACTCCTTGAAAGAGGCAAGGAAATAAAAGTTGAGGAGGAGGATGTCCATCTGGTGTATGGGCTGCCAATTGGAGGTATAGTTCTCTCTTCTCCAATGAAAAATGTTCATTAATTCAAAATGTATGTTCATTCTGTGTTGTTGTATATTCATTGATGTATGTTCATTCTGTTCATTATAATTCATTGTAAGATATAGTTTTGTTCATTATAATTAATAATTAATTTGTTAGATATCGTCTTCATTGATATATGTTCATTATAATTCAATGTGATGTTCACTACTCTTCCTATGTGTATCAGGTTCATTTCAATTGGTTGTGGTACTTGGTTCTGGTTTTGTTCTTTCACTTCAACTATTGTTCGTTTTTTTAACTGTAATGTTCATTCTAATTTAGTGTGTGTTCATTCTGGTGTAAGATATTGTGTTCACTGAGGTGTGTTCATTATAATTCATTGTGTGTTCATTCTGGTAAGCTATTGTGTTTACTGAGGTGTGTTCATTATAATTCATTTGTGATGTTTACTACTTTTGCTCTTATTGTTCATTCCTATATGTATCATGTTCATTGTGATTGGTTGTAGTACCTTAGTTATCGTCTGGTTTTATTCTTTCACTTAAACCATTATTGTTCATATATGTATGTTTGATGTTCATTATAATTTATTGTGTGTTCATCCTGGTGTAAGACATTGTATTGCTCATTGTGGTATGTTCTCTGTCTGGTTTGTTTTTTTTCACTTACACTATTATTAAGCGTTTATGTATGTCTAATGTTCATTCTAATTTATTGTGTGTTCATTCTGTTGTAAGATATTGTGTTCATTGAGATGTGTTCATTATAATTCATTGTGATGTTCACTGCGCTCAATTTTTTGTGTGTTCATTCTGTTGTAAGATATTTTGTTCATTGAGATGTGTTCATTATAATTCATTGTGATGTTCACTGCGCTTAATTTGCCCCAATATTTTGTTCATTCTTGTATGTATTCATGTTCATTGTAATCGAAAAAGTGTTACCTTGGTTCTTTGTCTGGTCTTGTTCTTCAACTATTAGTAGTTCATTTGTGCAAATTTGTTGATCATTGCTTGTTTTGAAAAGGTTTGGCAATTGACGATGATGCGGAGATGACCCCGGAGTTTGAGGAGATGATGGCAGCTTGGAGGCAGTATGTTGGAGTACAAGGTGGCTGTCCATCTCTTAGGAGATTAGCCCACATTCTTCAAGACCCCGCCAGGGAGGTTTCAGACATGTGGAAGAGGACATTCCTGGTGCTGGCCGTCAATTCCTGTATCAAATCAACCTCGAACACACAACCTCTCTTTGCTTTCCTCAATTGTTCATTAGAAGTGGACAATATCCGGAATTACAATTGGTGTGAATACACCATTGATTCTCTCCTATGGGCAGCGGACTACTGGCAGGAAGGGGTCGAGAAGAACATGGACCGGTTTTTTTGGGGTCCGATGCCATTTCTTATGGTAAATCCTAACTTTTCGTCTTGATGTGTTCACTCCCTATCAACCTTACATCGTGTTCTGATATTGAATATGTTTCTTGGTGTAGATTTGCTACTTTGATCGTGTGCAGAAGCAATTGCTAAAGCCTCCCCGGACATTCCCTCTCGTCTCTGTTTGGAACAAGGAGTTGATAGGAAGGCGTATACCTCTAGAGAAACGCGGCCCATTCGGACTGGGCAATATTCTCCCAAGGATAACCCTTCCCCAGCAACAGCAACAGGATCAGCAACAACACCAGGTGGAACATTTTTTTTGTAGTTTTGTATTGGGCTTAGGTCAAGCATGTTCATTATTTGTTCAATTTTTAAAAGCCCATGTTCTTTTGTTTATGACCAACAGCAACAACAACAACAACACCAACAACAACAACAACAACAACAACAACAACAACAACAACACCAACAACAGCAGCAGCAGCAGCAGGAACAACAACAACAACAACAACAACAACAGCCACAGCAACAACAACAGCAACAACAGCAACAACAACAACAGCAGCAGCAAGAGCAGCAACAGCAACAAGACCAACAGCAACAGCAACAAGAACAACAACAACAACAGCCCCAACAACACCAACAGCAGCAGCAGCAGCCTATGGTTGCACCTGAGGTATCGGTCTTTGTTAACTCAGTGCTCTACATGTGTTCTTAATTAGTGTGCATGTTCTTCATTGCATTCTGTGGGTGTTCATTACTTGGACATCTATGTTCATTATATGTGTGAAGGAGTCAAAATTTTAAATTCATTGCTTAGATGTCAGTGTTCATTAGATGACAATTAATGTTCATTTTCTTATGCATATGTGTTCATTACTGTATTGGTTGAGTTAACTACCTAAAAATAAATGTACTATGTTCATTCATTGATCTTCTACGTTCAGTGTGTTCATTCCTGTGAAAGTAGTGTTCATGTTCATTACTACTATATAAGATGTTTAAAGTATATGTACATGTTCATTGTGAGAAACTGGATGTTCATCGCTGTTCATTTATTTTTGTGAGATATTCAAATATCCATTTACATAAAACATGATGGTTCATCTTTCTTAACTCAGTGCTCTACATGTGTTCTTAATTAGCGTGCATGTTCATTGTGAGAAATTGGATGTTCATTAATTGAACATCCATGTTCTTCATTGCATTCTGTGGGGTGTTCATTACTTGGACATCTATGTTCATTATATGTGTGAGAAGTCAAGTATTTAAATTCATTGCTTAGATGTCAGTGTTCATTTTCTTATGCATATGTGTTCATTTTCTTATGCATATGTGTTCATTACTGTATTGGTTGAACTCCTGTGATAGTAATGTTCATTCATTGATCTTCTATGTTCAGTGTGTTCATTGCTGTGAAAGTAGTGTTCATTGGTTATCCTGCTATTCATTAACACGGTTGATTTATTTCAGGGTTTGAAGGCCACATTCATGGACATCTGTGCGTCCATCACTAGGGAGGTTGTGAGGTTATCAACCCTGCTGAACGAGGCACCGCATATCATCCCAGACCAACCGGGTACCTCAGCTGGCAGTGGCTCGGTAGCACCGGATGTCCTCAACGCGATATGGCGCAAAGTTGAGAGTGCTGCCCCATCTTCTCAGCAGGCCCCTGAAATGCAAGAGCAACAATTCATGGCGGGTGCCACCCTCAGCCAAGACACAGATATGTTTTCATCTGCTTCTTTCTGGGAAATAATTGATGATGCCGTGCTCCAGCATATTAATCAACAATCTGTTAATCCGCAACCCCCCCAACGTAATGAGATGGATGGGCCAAACTTCAACCTTAATTTGAGCCTTAGCTTGAGTGGTACCCCGCCGTTAGGCGACAATCCAATGTCCATGGATGATAACAATTCCATAGCGGCAATGTTCCAAGAGCTTGAGAGTGTCCATGTAGACAACCTGTTCCCCTCCAACAAAGGACAAACTGAGGGGTAAAAACAATTTGTAGTGTCGGTTATGATAATTTGGATTTTCGGATTGTATGTTTGGTGAATTTGCCAAATTTTCACTTCCAATCTGGTTTTCATTTTTTCATAAAACTATTTGGTTTATTGTATTCTATTTTAACTTCATAATGAATGAATAATGATTTTCTTTATACTTTCGGTACCAGTTCCGACCATGAGGTACATGAATCTACAGAGCATCCACTCTTTGGAGCAGCCAAGAGGTATCTAACATACATAACAAATATTTTAAATGCTAACTTCATAACGTTCATTATTGTTCATTAAGTAAGACTGATTGTTCTTTTAAATTGACCTTGTTGTTCTTTAGGTTGGCTAGCTAATATAGATGTTCTTTCATAATATGCTTAATTGTTCTTTTATGTTAACTTATTGTTCAATGTAGTGTACTTGACTGTTCTTTTATGTTATCTTAATGTTTTTTACGTTAAATCATGGTTCAATGGTTCATTCTGCTGTTCATTGGCTTTACAATGATGTTCTTTAGTACTGTTTAGGTTCTTTTTGAACAAGGATCTTGTTCATAATTGTTCATTAATTAAGACTGATTGTTCACTCCATTGACCTTGTTGTTCTTTTGGGTTGGGTAGCTAATATAGATGTTCTTTTATAGATGCTTAATTGTTCTTTTATGTTAACTTATTGTTCATTATCAGTGTTCATTATGTTCAATATAGTGTTCTTTACTGTTCTTTTATGTTATCCCCATGTTCATTATGTCAAATCATGGTTCAATGGTTTCATTCTGTTGTTCATTGGCTTTACAATCATCTTCTTTAGGTTCTTTTAACCCAGTATGTTGTTCATTATCATATACTCATGTGTCCTATCCAGTTGTTCAGTGCTGATCATGTGTTCTATCTCTTAATGTGCATGTTCATTGTGCGAGACTTGATGTTCATATTCCTTTGATCAGTGTTCTATAAAATGTTCATTGTTCTGCAACATGCTTTCCATTATTCTTAACCCTAAATGTTCATTGTGATCACCTACATATTCATTGTGAGCACCCTGCATGTTCATTGTGATTAACCTGAGTATTCATTATTCAGTGTTCCGTAACACAATGTTCTTTGTGCCATACTATATGTTCATATTTCCCTTCCCCAGTGTTCTGTATATATGTTCATTGATCTAAATCTTAATGTTCATTGTACTTAACTTTTGTGTTCATTCGTCTGTCTTATGTTGTTCCAAAACCCAATACTAATTATTAATACCAAAGTGATGAAGCGGGAGCCAGCGGTGAATTCACTCTTACACAGCAACAATGTATGGACACGATTCTTCAGACGCCTGAGGCAAGGTATTTATCGTATGCTTTGTCAACTTATGATTATCTTAATGCACATCATTCATATGTCCGCAAAACTGTTTTAGTGAATCGGAAGAGCTCCAACCTATTTCCCCAGAAGAGCCTCCTCGCAATCGAAGGTGTGCTATACCCTAATCTCGCCGGACCTATGCTCCTGTTGTAATTCAGAACATTTTTTAACTTATTTGCCCTGACCACACTTATCTTTGAAGGCCTGGGAAGGAGGTGGCAGTGGAAAGAAGAACACGGCCCGTGCGGGAGATAATAAGGCCTGCGATTTTCAGATCCCCTTACCTCATCAAGTACTCACATCTTGTGGTGAAGACGAGGACGAGAAGACAACAAGATAGGGCCTTCATTGCGGACTACACATTTGGGGACGGAGATGAGGAGTACGTACACTTGTATTTCTTTGACTTAGTTGGGGCATTTGCATAACCTGGGTTACTAATTAAATGTGACCTGTTCTAGTGACATCTTCTTTGACGATGGTGAGACTTTCATCATCCGATCACAGATGCGTTCATTAGGTGGCGACACGGAGATTTGGAATAACATCATAGATGCATACACCCGCATACTTAATTCAAGGAACACTGAGCAACGTCTGCCAGAATCCGTGCAACGCCTGTTCTTCACAACAATCCCTCATGTAAGTCCTAAAAAAATTCAATGATTGTTGTGCTACTGTTCAGTATTGAGAAGTTAATTGTTCATCCTGATGACCACGATGTTTATTGATGTCAGGCAATATTATATCCTAGTGTTGCTTTCGAGGCTGCTGTGCTTAACGAAGATCCCTCACAAGCTGATTGGCACGTTAGGATCAGCCAGTGTGTGGAGAATCTCAACTATGAGTGCAACATACAAGGGATCAGTAACTTTGAGAACTACCAGCTAGTAAGATATGTACATACTTTAGTGTTCATTGCAATATTTGTTGAATGATCCTACATTGTAATTGATATATTCATTCTTGATTTGAAGGTGTTCTTCCCTATCTGTGCTGGGGGGCATTTTTATGTCTTCTGCATAAACTTCATCCAAAACACTCTTGATGTGCTGGACAACAGGATCCTTCCTTCAGATATCCCATTTAAGGCAAAGTATTTTGACTATCCACAATCAATGGTAATAACTTGCTAGACTCGTGTTATCAATAAAATGTTCATTGCAATATTTTGTGGATGTTCATTGTAAGTGCTGTGATGTACATTGGCTTAGTATATGGTAATAAGATGTTCATTAGTATATGACCCATTGTTCATCAATATATGTCCCTTGTTCATCATCAATTTGCTTTATATCCCATTCCCAACTGATGTTCATTTCATTAGACAAGATGTTCATTGTTCATCAAAAATGACCCTCATGTTCACTGGTAAATTTTTCATGTTCATTATTCATATTAAATGTTCATCTACCCACAATCAATTGGTAATAATTGCTTGACTCATGTTTAAAATAAAATGTTCGTTGCTATATATGAGGATGTTCATTGTATGTGCTGTGATGTACATTGGCTTAGTATATGGTAATAAGATGTTCATTAGTATATGACCCATTGTTCATCAATATATGTCCCTTGTTCATCATCAATTTGCTTTATATCCCATTCCCAACTGATGTTCATTTCATTAGACAAGATGTTCATTGTTCAACAAAAATGACCCTCATGTTCACTGGTAAATTTTTCATGTTCATTATTCATATTAAATGTTCATCTACCCACAATCAATTGGTAATAATTGATTGACTCATGTTTAAAATAAAATGTTCGTTGCTATATATGAGGATGTTCATTGTATGTGCTGTGATGTACATTGTCTTAGTATATGGTAATAAAATGTTCATTAGTATATGGCCCATTGTTCATCAATATATGTCCCTTGTTCATCATCAATTTGGTTTATATCCCATTCCCAACTGATGTTCATTTCATTAGGCAAGATGTTCATTGGTTTATAAATATGTTCACTGTAAGTGCTTTAATGTATATTGCGACATAAGTGTTGTTCACTAGTTTTTAGAATTCTGACAAAGTGTATGGTCTCCTAGAAAAATGCATACAACCAGTTCCTCTTGGCAAATGGAGTGAACAAGGAAGAACAACTGGAGTCCATGACAATAAAAGTGGTAGAAATGCCGTGGAGAAGCAACGAGAACACCGTCGATTGTGGTATTTATGCGATCCGGCACATGGAGAAGTATAATGGAGATTGGGAAGAACAATTTGACATAGACCTTGATTCTGATAATGTGAGTAGCGTATATGTTTTATTATACAGAAGTTATTTGTGAATATAAATACTTATGTTCATTGTTTTTGTTGCTTGTAGCATCAAGACATAATTCCGGAACTTAGGATGCAATATTGTTTGGACATCCTTACAAGCCAAAGGAACAAGCGTGCAGCATTGGTTATGGAAAACGCCAAGAACCGGATGAACGGATTGCCTGAAGCTCCGATGACAACATTGCTTGATTAGTGAACATTGATTAGTGAACATTGAATAGTATAGTGATATTTTTGTAATCAAGTAATGATCCATTGCTTGATTAATGGTGAACATTGCTAAATGGCTCTGTTCATTAAAACTAACATGATTGTCCCCTTTGTTGGCCTGTCTACTTGTATAGGGATACTGTGACTTTTGTTTCCCTATCTACTTATATAGGGATTTAGTGACTTTAGTATTTAGTTGTACAGCTAATTTAATATCTTATATGATGAACATCTTATGATCATTTTAATGACTTTTGGGTTGTATTAAACAACATGTTAAGCTTGATATGAAACAATTTATAATTTGTAATGAACATATGTTGCATGCTCATGAACATATGTTACATGCTCAATGAACATATGTTACATGCTCAATGAACATATGTTACATGCTCACTGACATATGTTGCATGCTCAATGAATATATGTTACACGCTCAATGAACATATATTTTTATTGTATTTTCCATTTGGTATAATTTACTGAACATATCTAATTATGTAATGAACATATTAAAGTGAATGATGAACATGTTAAATTGCCTCATATCTATTGAAGTGATATTATCTAATGAACATATTAAAGTGATGAACATATTAAAGTGATGGACATATTAAAGTGATGAACATATTAAATTGCCCCATATCTATTATGTAATGAACATGTTAAATGATGAATATGTTAAATTGCCCCATATCTATTATGTTACATCCGGTTTCTTATGAACTAGATTTCGATTTACTGCCCCATATCTATTATTGTTCATTAGCATCTATCCCCATTTTCAATCCATGATCCAAGTTCACTACTGAATATGCTCATTAGATAATCTCATATGTTCTATGATCCATTCCAATTGTTCATTAATATTTTTCATATGTTCATTACATAATTGGGAAATGTTCATTCAAGAAGATCATTATATTGTCCAATCGGTTCGGTGAGACAGTCAAGTATGTTCATTAGTCACATATCATGTGCTCAGTGTTCCTTGTAAGTTATGCTATCTTATGCAGATCCATTTCAAGTAAAATATTGATGGTCTTTCATTTCTGCTAATTGATAATGAATACGGGGGTATATACTGTTGAACAATGATATATATGATAATGAACATTTATTAACAAGAACATGGTCATTCCCAAAAATGTCGCCTTACATAACCATATGTCCAAAAAGAAACAAGGATTCCTAGTCCTATAGAATTACATTAACTGGGAAATATTGGTCGGAAGTGTATATATCTAATAGGGATCCGGCATTTGCTGAGTGGGCCACGTTGACAGTCTCAGGTATTTTCAAGAATTCCTGCAAAAAGGGAGTAAGGTATTTCCAAGAACAACATACCTATATTGAAACAGTATTAAAAGAACATGTTCCTAGGATTAATGAACATTCTTTTTAATCTTAGTGAACAAACTTTGGGACTATAAAATAACTCGCCTGCACAGCTGCCTGGGCCTTCGCCTTCGATTTTGTGGCAGCCTTTTCCGCAGTTTTCTTCCATGCCTTTAACTGGTTGACTTTTTTCTCGAGTGTGCTTTTCAATCTGATGTCTTTTGAGCCTTTCTTCCTCTTCTTCAATGGGTCTTTGACTACCGGGGACAAAATGCTCTCAACTTGTTCGATGGTAATAGAATCATCGATTTTTCCATTCACACAAGTAATCGTCTCCCTTAACTCACTGATTGTCAAGTCCATAAGACTTCGAAGCACAGCATCATGTTGGCTAGAATGTATCAATGCAAGCATATTCCTTGTTGTCTGCACCCTCCAAATTGAAGATTGCATAACTTGCACATTTTGCCCAATGATGTCATCAAATCTTGAACACGTAGCAGCTTTAGTCCATCGACGGACTATGTATCTTGTTGGTATTTTTGCTACATTGTTGATGTGGAATATACGTAGCGAATGAGCACATAAGAGGCCCATTTCACCAAAATATTTACAAGTGCAATCAATGGTCTTGTTCTTTTGGTCAAAATTAACGGTATGCATAAGATAGTCCTTGTCCGGCCGACCAACATGATACACAAAAACCGGATCATCCCACTTTAGCAACTGTTGCTCGCATGATGCTCCTTTAATAAAGTTTTCCTCAAACATCAAATAAACCGAAACGGTGTAGATTTCCTTTGCATGAACCAATAATTTCACTTCACCAAACACAAGGTGTTTGTTTCCCGCTAGTGATTTGTGATCCTCAGCATTCTCCCTTTCCCGCCACTCATCAACAACATCAACGAAAGCCTTGTAGAAATCGCACAACCCTTGCGTAATGTGGAGCCTATTATTTAACGAATGATTAGTTGACTCGCTTCTTTGGGAGGACAAAATACCCCCTGAAAAATGGTCTTTTCCGTAAACAGGGCACCACATTTTCCTAAGCTTATACAACCTCTCAAGCCAATCCCCTCCCCCACATTCATACTTACTACACATGCTGCAAAACAGTTTTCAATGCACATTATAGATGAACATTAGTTATACAATCATGAACATATTTTTCAATCAGATGAACATTTTAGATCCTCCAGTAAACATCTTTATATCTCCACTAATGGAACATCAGAATTAGAAAACTGGACTTCTTTGCAAATAATAATCTGGTTGAAAAAAGAACATTGTTGCCTTTAATGAACATTGTTGCATTCAATAATGAACATTTAATAGAGTGTTATATTAATGAACATCAAAAATAGGTAAATGAACATTTAATATAGTTCTATTAATTTACATAGTAATCTTCAATGAACATTATTGCATTGAATAAAGAACATCGTTGCACTAATGAACACATTATATTTGCCTACAACCTCTCAGACCAATCTCCTCCCCCACATTCATACTTAATAAACATTTAATATAGTGTTATATAAATGAACATCAAAACTAGGTAAATGAACATTTAATATAGTTATATTAATTTGCATAGTAAACTTGAATGAACACTATTGCATTGAATAAAGAACATAGTTGCACCCAATGAACACATTATAATTGCCTACAATGAACATCTGTTCAATATAAGATGAACATTAAAGCTAATGGAGACACCATTACTGTGAGACGCGTTTCCCAATAGGCATGTAATATAACTACAGTGAACATACTATGACAATCAAAAACTAACCTGTTCCAGTAGTACTTAAATTCACTTTTTGATTCACAATGTTTCAAAATATGGTTAAAGACGTCCACAAACCCATCCATTGCCCTCAACCCTTTGATGTTTTGTATAGAATTTTTTCCTATGTGCCACGTACATAAGCGATGCTTGGCATTAGGCAACACAATACCCAAAGCTTTCGCCATCGACAACGATTGGTCGGTCATAACTGTGACCGGCAGCCTCCCACCCATACTCTTTAGGAATGTTTCGAATAGCCAAACAAAAGATTCCGTTGTCTCATTTAGTAGGAACCCTACCCCAAACATTATGTTCCTTTGGTGTTGGTTCATGCCAACAAATGGGGCGCAAATCATATCGTATTTGTTAGTGCGATATGTTGTGTCAAACACTATTAGGTCGCCAAAAAAGTCATAGTCCTTCTTCATGCGTCCATCTCGCCAAAAAATATTTACCAAGTAACCCTCGTCATCAAGCAACAAATCATAGTAGAAATCACTCTTTTCAGATAAACGTCGCGTAAAATCCTTTATTAGTTGATTGGAATCACACCCATCTATTTGTTTTTTTTTTGCGAAGCAACGGCATCGTATACATCTCTGTTAGTGAACCCAAGATTAGCATAACCGTCCACTTCATGTCTGAGCACACGGATTGCATCGGCGATGCCAACCCCGCCACCTCGAATGTTGTTGATCAACTCTAGTTGTTCATTAGTAACCTTACGATGCGATCTAATGAGATGTCTTTTTCCGACAGCAACCATCTCATGGTTGTGCACCATGCAGTGTTTTACTACAGTGTAAACCCCATTCTTTTTGTTGACATCAAATTGGACATATGCATTGCATCCAGTCCTAATATCAAGTTTGGTGAATGCCTGAACAATGAACACACTCCATAAAAACATTGAACATTATATATAAGTTGAATAAACAATTTTTCATTTTCCATCCAGTCCTAATATCAAGTTTGGTGAATGCCTGAACAATGAACACACCCCATAAAAACATTGAACATTATATATAAGTTGAATAAACAATTTTTCATTTTCCATGCACAACAACGAACATTTAAGCATTTGAATAATGAACACATTTGCATGGACAAGGTACAATGGAAAAAATGTCAATTAAATACATTCACACTCAAGGCCAGGTATTTCTACTACTAAAGCCTACAATGTGTGTCGATGAATATTATAACTATTTAACGAACATCAGTATTAATTAAAAGAACATCAACATTATATAAATGAACATTTTATAGGGTTGAATAAATGAACGTCATTGCATTGAATAATGAACATTGGTGCCTCAATGAACAGATTGTGATTTCCATCTATGAACATGAGTGTGATTTGCATGGACAAGGTACCTGAACAATGAACACACCCCATAAAAACATTGAACATTATATATAAGTTGAATAAACAATTTTTCATTTTCCATGCACAACAACGAACATTTAAGCATTTGAATAATGAACACATTTGCATGGACAAGGTACAATGGAAAAAATGTCAATTAAATACATTCACACTCAAGGCCAGGTATTTCTACTACTAAAGCCTACAATGTGTGTCGATGAATATTATAACTATTTAACGAACATCAGTATTAATTAAAAGAACATCAGCATTATATAAATGAACATTTTATAGGGTTGAATAAATGAACGTCATTGCATTGAATAATGAACATTGGTGCCTCAATGAACAGATTGTGATTTCCATCTATGAACATGAGTGTTATATATATGAACATTTTATAGGGTGAATAATGAACCTTATTGCATTGTGTAATGAACATTGGTGCCTCAATGAACAGGTTGTGATTTCCCTCTATGAACATTAGTATTATATAAATGAACATATCCACACTCGCTTACAGTTATGACAAAATATTGACTTACCTTGGGCTCACTTGTTGTTCGCTCCTTCTGCCCTTCACAAGAACAGTTAATATACCGTTGCCGGACCGTTTTTCCGTCACACCTACGCAATACCCTACCCTTTCGAGTGCCAAACCCACACCTAAAAGCGTATTCATTGTAAAGTCTGTAGGCTTCATCGTCATTGGGGACTTGTTTATGCAATAATTCTGAATATTCAGCCTCGTGAAATTCTAGAAGAAGGTTAATTAAACAAGTCAATGAAACAGTAACTTATAGGTTTATGTTAATTGCATTATGAACGTTTGTTCCTTGATACAAAAGGGATGTTCATCATCAACAAAAATCCACATTTTTAAATGTTCATTGCAAGATCCACCTATTGAGGTTATCATGTTAATACAATGGATAAAACAAATACATGACCCTTCTGGTAAATAAAGTTTTGTTAAAACACTAAAAATTTGTTAATGTTCACTGGGGAATCGAAGACATTTATTTGGGTAATTATTCTAAACAAAAGTCTGTTTTTTTAATTCCCCCAATACAATAAATTTTTTTTAGGGTGAAAGGCAGAAACTTTCCTAAGTCTCATTATCAAGCAGTAAAAAAACACATATATTGAACATAATGAAACTCGTAAGTATGAACTCCACATATAATTACCTTTTAATTCAGTTGTTGAACAATTGGGTGGATTTAATGCCATAGATTCAGCTTCATTATCAATAGCATTTTCCTCACTCTCAATAAATGTTACCATTTTCAGAAATTATATTCACAAACAAAAGGGATAATTAATGGCAACTATAAAAATTAGAGAGCTAAATGTGAAAAATATTCAATGAACATTAAATAGCTAGCATTTATAGTGGAAAGAGAGTTGTGCTCCCTTTTATGGAGACAACCCATTAATTTTGAATGAAATTTAATGTCCCGCCTTTTCCTGTTCACATTCGTGTTCATTGTCACTGATATCACTGTTCATTGTGTGCATCATCTTGCTCATGGTCATTGCCATACCAAGGTTGTTCATCCGAGTTTTATTGTTCATTTTTTGGTACCATGTGTTCATCCGATACTTATTGTTCATTAGTGATGAACTTGTTGTTCATTCCGTGTGTGAAAACTCCTTGCCACTTGCGTTTTATTTACAGACAAAAGCGTTTTGGACAGTGCGCACCTTCCTCTACATGGTTCCGTGTGTAGGATAGAATTTGCGAGCTATCTGTGTCCACAGACCAGTTCTACCCTTGATGAAGTTAAAGAACCCTTTCAAAAATAAAATAAATTAGTACTGACAATGTCAATTTGTCAACTATATTCTGGTCATGTGTACAGTGTAATGTAAGTCATTTTCACTGTTCTTGCTCACTCCTCCGGTCCTCTCGTATCCCTTTCATTTGTTCTATTCTTGAGAGCTAAGATAAGTGACGACTTGTAATATTCCTTTTTTAATTACTTTATGTAGTTATTAGTTTGGAAGAGTTTAGAATGAGTAAATGATTTTTGACTTCAATTTATCTCTTATCTATATATATATTAAAAAATTTAAGCACAAATTGCAATCCGTATAACTGTCAATTCTTTTCAACAACATTTTATTAAATGTCATTCTCATTAAAAAATGCAAATTGTTCATAAGGAGTTTCGAACTCGCGACCTCGAG
Organism: Patellifolia procumbens; assembly: GCA_947645195.1. Classification (NCBI taxonomy): domain Eukaryota; kingdom Viridiplantae; phylum Streptophyta; class Magnoliopsida; order Caryophyllales; family Amaranthaceae; genus Patellifolia; species Patellifolia procumbens. Next base: position 94,710 of record CANSGD010001469.1, on the reverse strand, counting down.
TATGGGAGAAAAATGCTCTAACCAATGCGCCTCTACATTGTTGTTGCTTCTTTCATGAATACTAATAATGATATTATGTGTTTTCAATGAAAAACTATATTTTAATTGCATTTATGAATAAAACTACTAATTTATAACTTACTGGCATCTTTCTACACCAAATTTAAATTGTCTTACGGTAATAACGTATAATACATATAATCTCCAGAGCATCGCCTAGGTCTAAATACTCGTTATACTTTAAAAGCGTGAGCAATAATTGCAATATCACGTATCTGTTTCTTTCCAACAATGTCATGGCCCTATTTATCAATAAGAATCATTATATGACATTTATGTGAAAAAATGATAACATGATTTGTTGTGACTTGTGACATCCCACATCAAAAAATCTGGTAGGATATATTTATTGACAAAATAAGTTTTGGAGAATTACTTGCCTTCTCATTAAACATTAGCCTATAATTTATAAGCTTAATTTACACAATTTGAGGCTTAATTACAGGAGTTTACAAAGATAAAAGATATGATACAAAAACTAAATATTCACATAATCACTTGATTGCCTTTAAATTGAGAAGTTTCTTCATGTATTTGATTTGTTTCCTAATACTCCCCCTCAAGTGGGAGCATGAGGATTCCGAACGCCCAACTTGCCCAATAGGAACATAAACTGATCTCGGCCTAACGCCTTTGTAAGAATATCAGCCAATTGGTGGGACGAGCTAACATGAGAAGTAGCAATGTTACCGGCTACCAATTGCTCACGTACATAATGACAATCGATCTCAATATGTTTAGTACGTTCATGAAAAACTGGGTTGGAAGCAATGTGCAGTGCGGCTTGATTGTCGCAAAACAAATGCATGGGCTGTTTGTGAAACACGCCTAAGGAACCCAAAATAGATTTTAACCATGTAAGCTCACTAGTAGTGACTGCCATAGCGCGGTACTCGGCTTCAGCAGAAGATCTAGCAACTGTAGGTTGCTTCTTGGTTTTCCAGGAGATAGGAGATTCTCCTAACTTGACAAAGTAGGCTGTAAGAGAGCGTCGGCTAAGAGGGCAACTAGCCCAATCGGAATCACAGAAAGCATAAAGTTGCAAAGAACTATCTGCCCGTAAAACGATACCTTGGCCTGGGCTACCTTGAGATAACATAGTACTCGAATGGCAGCATCCATATGTGCTTGACGTGGAGATTGGAGAAACTGGGCCAAAATGTGTACAGCATAAGAGATGTCAGGCCGGGTAATAGTGAGATATACCAAACGACGATAAGGAGCTGCATCAGGAAGTGTAGGACCTGTAGCAAGGGCCAGATTGTGGTTCTGTACCATGGGAAAAGAAACAGGCTTTGCGGCAGTAAGGCCTGCTTCATTGAGAATGTCAAGTACATACTTGCGTTGCGAGATAAATAACCCTTCAGAATTACGAGCAACTTCAAGTCCCAAAAAATATTTCAAAGGGCCTAAATCTTTCAGCTGAAAACAGTCATTTAAATATTTTTTGAAGGTAGCACAAGCCTTTGAATTATTTCCAGCAAGGACAAGATCATCGACATAAACTAGAACAGTAAGAAAAATATCTCCATGTCGATAGGTGAAAAGAGTATGGTCGGCATGAGACTGAGTGAAACCGTATTGACGAAGTGAGGAAGATAATTTTGCGAACCAGTTGCGAGGAGATTGACAAAGGCCGTATAGAGATTTTCGAAGTCGACAAACTTTATTAGGATGAGCAGCGGAAAAACCCGGGGGCAGCCTCATATAAACCTCCTCGTCAAGAGTGCCATGATGAAAGGCGTTATTTACATCCATTTGATGTAATTCCCAACCTTTAATAACAGCAACAGCAAGAAGAACTCGGAGACTTACAAGCTTGGCAACCGGCGCAAATGTCTCATTATAGTCCAAACCTTCAACCTGAGTGTCCCCACGAACAACCAGACGAGCCTTATAACGTTCAATGGAGCCGTCGGAATTGTATTTGATTTTATAGACCCAACGACAACCGATTGGTTTCTTTCCAGGAGGTAAACTCTCAATAGTCCAAGTTCCTGTTTTCTCAAGAGCATCAATTTCTAGCTTCATGGCATGACGCCATTGTGGATCCTGGATAGCCTGAGAATAAGTTTGAGGCTCAACCCCCGTTGATACTGCAGCAAGAAATTTAGTATAGGTAGGAGAAAAATTAGCACAATTGACATAATTGGCTAAAGGATACCGCATACCTGAGGAGTGACATGGAGTTGATGAGCTGGCAGGAGTGGGGGAAAGAAGACGAGCCGTATGACAGACAAAATCTTTGAGTAACACAGAAGTTTTCCGAACTCGATCACCACGGCGAGGTTCTGCACCATTTTGCACTGTAGTAGCGTCCTCAAGAAGAGACGATGCTCCCGCTGAAGTTGGAGACGAAGATGGGGATGAAGTATCCGTACACGGTGTCACAGTTACTGTATCCAGGGAAGGAGTGACATCCACTGTAGTTGTATCCCTGTCGTTGTTGCATGAAGCAGGGGAGGAAGTAGCCCAATACCAATCGTCGGCTTCATTAGTTACAGGGCAGTCCCTACTTCCATCAGAAGATGCCGAAGAAGATGTTGCAAATGGGAACATTGACTCGTCAAACAACACATCTCGGGAGACTGAGATTTTACGAGTTTCGAGGTCATAGACCTTCCAACCTTTTTGGCCATGGGGGTAGCCAAGAAACACACTACGTCTACCTCGTGGGCCAAACTTATCCTTGGAACGATCTTTATGGTGCACATAACATAAAGAACCAAATACACGTAAATGAGTATAAGGTGGCAGAGAGCCAAATAACTTTTCATGAGGATAAACCACCAATGACAGATGACGGTGTACGGTTGATAAGATGGGCAGCCCCTAGAACACATTCACCCCAAAATTCAGTTGGCAGATGGGCTTGAAACATAAGGGCGCGAGCAACTTCCAGAATATGCCTATGTTTGCGCTCAACCCGACCATTTTGTTGAGGGGTCTCAACACAACTTTTTTGATGAAGAATCCCATTAGCACCATAAAATTCTTTCATGGGACCAGATGAGAATTCCAATCCACCATCACTCCGTACAATCTTAACTAGTTTACCAAATTGGGTTTTAGCCATGATACAAAAATTACGAAGGAGTTGTCCGGTTTCATCCTTCGTAGTCATTAGAAAAACCCAAACAGATCTAGTATAATCATCTACGATAGTAAAGAAATAATATGCACCAGAAATGGTAGATTTACGATAAGGACCCCAAATGTCGCAATGAATTAAATCAAAAGAATCGTGAACAATTGTTTGACTAATAGGAAAAATGAGTCGAGTTTGTTTAGCTCGACAACAAATGTCACAGAGCTTATTCTTATTTTCAGAACTATTGCAACTAATGCTAGAAATAGAACAAAGAGACTGACGAGATGGGTGCCCGAGACGCCGGTGCCACAATTCATAAGACTCCACTTTAGTTATTGCCGCTGATGTTACTGATGGTGATGATGGTGATGTAATTGTTGATGTTATTGTATCTGTCATAGGCTTATAGAAATAGACCCCATTCCGTAGCTCACCCACTCCAATCGTCCTCCTCGAGGTGCGGTCCTGTAAAACACAAATAGAGCCAGAGAACGTTATGTTGCAGTTAGAATCAGAGAGAAGGCGGCCAACAGAAGCCAAATTAAGACAACTTAGGAACATATAAAACATGTTGCAAAGTAAGTCCAGAAGTGAGAGTAACACAGCCTTCCTTTATAGCAGTTGTTTGAGCACCATTGGGCAAACCAACAGGAGAAGGTTCGATATCACAAACATTTGTAAGGAGTGAAAGATCGCCGGTCATGTGGTGGGAAGCACCACTATCAATCAACCAAGAGGCACTAATAGGCTTACCAGAGAGCTTGTCAACTGATGCTGAAGGTGGAGAAGGGTTTGTAAGGAATGCCATGAGATTCTGCATTTGTTCATTTGTGAAGCCTGGGATGATCGGTAACTGAGAAGAACTAGCATGAGACGAACCCGGCAGTTGAGCAGCAGCAGCATATATTGGTGGCGGATGAGATTGTGAGTGCCCTATGGTGCTTGCTGGTGCAGTTGAAGAATCATGCCCTCTACCATATCCTCGACGTTTCCCACGACCTTGGGTCCGAAGCCTAGAAAAACAAGTATCATAAGTGTGCCCTTGTTTGTTACAATAGGTACAATGTGGACGGCCTTTGGGAGCGTGGGAATTGTTTGAGGTTGATAACCCAATATTAGTAGCATTGCGTGGTGTTGCCTGGGCAGAAAAACCAACTGCCGCAATCTCCTCATGGTTGCGAATAATTGATCCATGCGACTCTTCCTGCACAATTTTGGAGTAAACATGGTCCAGAACAGGGAGGGAGTCCTGGCTAATAATTTGAGAGTGCAAGACCTTGTATTGTTCATCAAGCCCCATTAGAAATTGATAAACCTTCAAATTCTCAATCCACTCAAGGATTTTCGGTCCACCTTCACAGTCACACACCTGTAAGGGTGACAAGATAGAAAGATCCTCCCACATAGCAAGAAATTTATTATAGTGAGACATCACAGAAGCACCATTTTGTTTACTAGTACACAAATCAGACCATAGTTTCTATTCTAGGGCCATTTTTTATGGAGTATCTAACTTTCAAAATTTCCCACATAATTCGAACATTATCCACACGAGAAACAGTGGCTCGAATGGTAAAGTGAAGGGAATTACACAACCAACAACACAACATAGAATTCACAACTTTCCAAGCACCAAATTCAGGGGAAGAAAAGGCAGGCTTTTTAATACTTCCATCAACAAACCCATATTTATTCTGTGATTCTAAAGCTCTACGAGCAGATTGTTCCCAAGATTGATAATTGGTACCATCCATCTCAGTTTTGGTTAAAGACATAACTATATTTGCAGAGGGATGCAAATAATAGGGAGAAGCAGGGTCACTAACCAAATAGGTGGGAGTTCGCACTTCGCTGGAAACTGGGTCGCTAGACATAGTTGTGGATCTAGCTGTGGGATGGCTGAAGAATGAGCGACGACGGGAAAAAGGGAGTCACGGGTCCAGAAAGATGGACGGCGCGACCTGTGACGGAGATCGGCGACGGGTGGGCCGAAGGTAAGAGACGACAATCGGGTCGGATGCAACGACTGACTTGGACCGGAATGGAGACAAAGCCGAGCTGCTAGTGAAATAAAGTGGCCGGCGAAAACGGCGAGATTGAATGTTGGAAGGAGAAGTATTTGACCGTAATAAGTGAAATGGTGATGCACTTCCTGGTCCTTTTCCTTTGCTTTTTGATTTGTTTTTTTTTTTTGTTTAAAGAGAAAAAAAATATTTGTTGGAGTGTCTCAGATCTTTTGGCCTGATACCATGACAAAATAAGTTTTGGAGAATGACTTGCCTTCTCATTAAACATTAGCCTATAATTTATAAGCTTAATTTACACAATTTGAGGCTTAATTACAGGAGTTTACAAAGATAAAAGATATGATACAAAAACTAAATATTCACATAATCACTTGATTGCCTTTAAATTGAGAAGTTTCTTCATGTATTTGATTTGTTTCCTAATATTTATCATATAAGTCAAGTGAGCTAATTCTCCTATTACCATATGGTGTTGGGAATCTTGGGATGGAACATCACCTGAGCCTATATGCTAGATTCTGGGTCCCCCATCCGTCTCTATCGTCCCAACAAGTGGTATCAAAGCTTGGATTCCTATTACCAAAAAACTTATAAGAAGAGTCGACCACTTGACCCTTTTAACTTAATTTGTTCAAAAGAGTTTAGAACAAATGCATGATTGACTTTAATTAAGCTAGTAAAACACGCATTCCGACCAAGTCTAATGCTCCATTTGGAACCTTTGATATCTACATACGATGGAATTAGCCTTAATTAAAGTTTTTAATAGAAAGTTTAGTACAAATGAGAATCGGTTATTATTGTGCTATTAGAAACATCCTCATCTATAAGTTTTAACTGAAAAGTTGTCCAGTATAAGCCAAGAAAAAGTCAGGCAACGTACGTGCTTGCAAAGTAAGGTTTCATTTTCATCTTTGCTGCCAGTATATTGAATGATTCAAATTCACCCTAATGACCAATGAGGTAGGGTTCAATAGGCAGTGCAAAATTCACTTGCCAATTAAGCTATCTTTGTTTTTTTGTTTTTTTGTTTTTCTATCAAAGCTTTTTTTGTGTGTGATGGTCCCCGAACTATCTAGTTACGCAACAATGTTGATCATTTTTTGTTTACAAACATACAAATGTTGTATTATTTAATTAAAATGTTGTTGCATTTAAAAATCACAATGTTGTATACAAAATTTACCATTTTATATAACCAATAGATGACATTGATATCGTAATTTTCATATACAACTTTTGCGATTCTACACACAACCTTTCCATATCTTTATGACTCAACTATAATATTTCAGCACGAATATATGCAACTTATATGTTTTCGAAACAAAAATATGTTCTACAAATTGCGAAATTAAGCACGTCACCTTAGCAAATATACGTAACACATACATACTCCATTAGTTCAAATATAATAAATTATTCCTATATCTCATATATAATAAATTAAAAATCATATGATATAATTTTACTTGATAATTATTTCACATTCTTTCTATCACTCAATCTTAATAATCGTATAATGATAAAATTAAGGCTCGATCAAAGAACTTGGTGACAACGGGTACTTATTAATTTGATTAAAGAACTTGAGAAAGGGTAAATGATAAATTTAAGGCTTAATCAGACTTCGTCATGTACGTTCATCTTGTAAATGGAGTGTTATTGACGGTCTGAACAAACATTTTGTAAGACCGTCTTATTTAACAATTTTTATATTATTTTGATTTTCTGAAAAGCAAAATAGTCAAGGCATAAAAAGTTAAAATTAACATGGAACAAATCTATAAATTTGTTCTACTTTTGTTGACTACTTCTTATATTTATATAACAAGTGGATCAATTTTTTTATTGATTATTGGGATAATTTTGATATTAGAAATAACACTATAAATACCCGGTAATTCAACCCAATTCCTCACAACTCACAAGTACATTTGCTGATTTACAAAAGCAAAAGCAAACTAGTAAAGAAGAAAAACAATGGCGAAGGCTACTTCTTACAACTTTTTCGCGATATGTCTCATATTCCTTGTTATTGCAAACGCTGGTGAGCTATTAATCTTATTTTCTTCTCAATGTTACTAGTAAGATCATTATGCTTTGGTGATATAGTTTTCTATTTCCGAGTAATATAGAGTTTACATCTTTTTGTTTCCAAATACTTCTATGTTATAAAGTTCTTCTCTATTTTGCTTTAATTTATTACCAGACAAATTTTTTCCCTTTTTTTTACCCTAATGCACGGGTCCACTCGATTAATTTAATACTTAAATCAAATAAAGGACCTTTTCTTTTCCAAGACAAATAACGAACCCTTCTTCTATAGTTCCATGAACTCTTCATTTCTTTAATTCTTGGATCTACAACATAAAGGTGTGTATGGAATGGGGAGTATTATTTGCATTAATCAAGAATTACAAATTTCTCTTATCATATTTACTCGTTTCCTCTATACCAAAAAATATCAAAGCTTAAAGTTATGCATCATTCACATACGCAATATATACCATACATATGTTTTGTTGGTGCAAATTTATACCACATGTATGTAAATTGTACTATATTTAGACTAATATCTCAAATAATATTTAAAATGTTTACTATTAATAGTATTTTTGGTTACCAATAAATTTCATGTAATCTTTCCCCTTCCTTCTCCTTCCATCCCCTGCTTTTCCTTACATAGACCGCTTTCCAAAAAGAGTGTAAATGCGCTTACTATTTCTGTGTTTGAGGCAATCTACCCTTTCAACATTTTGTGTGTCAATCCAGTACCACATACTTATGAATAGACTATGATAAAACACTAAAACTAAAAGGTTTTGACTTAAAACAATTAGGTTAAAATCCTATTGGGTAAGATTTTATATTAAACGTGTAAGCTCTTGAATTTTCAAACCTTGAACTTTTACGTTAAAACCTCACACTTTTAACTTAAAATCTCATGGACACGGTATATCCATTTGGTTATAGTCACAGACGTGTCTAACATAAGTATTTACAAACTACATATTTGGCTAACTACTTCAATACCTTGAAATCTATACAATTTATAGGAATCCAAATGACTGAAGCACAGAGGTGCGGATGGCTGTCAACTCGTGATTGCTGTTACAGATGCAGCCACAAGTGCTTGAACTACTGGGGAGGCACTCGCCCGAGCCGAGGAACTCATTGGCAATGCAGACATGGAAGCTGCTGGTGTTACTATGGACATTGCTAATTAAGCATATTGTCGTACTACTACTAAGTACTAACCATGATGTATAATTATGTGAGGTGTGAAACTTGTGTGCTACTTACTGATAAGTTTTATTAAAGTGGAATAAGCCTGTATAAGGCATTGTTGAAAACCTACTAATTGTATGTGATAAATATGAATGAAGATGTGTGTTTCAGTGTGAATGGAAACTTTGGTACTTATATAGTTATATACTTATATTTCATCATTTTCTTCTTTGTTTATTATGGTAATTATTAGTTGATAAAATTCTGAATTCTAGGCTACATTCTTATATATCTAGGGAAAACCTTAATGGATCATATAATCTAGAATATTATAAATAGGATGTATAAATGAATATCTTTAAGCAATTGATACAATTTTGAAAACGTTAGCGAAACTGTAGACATTCAAATCGACAAAGTTAAATATGGGTTACTAATGGGTCGAATCCGCATGGTTAAGACTTTACTAGTCAAACTGAACGATTCTACTATACTAACTAATAAAATAAGGGCTTATTGAACTAAATTAAACTACAAACAGATTTTAAATACTTCCTCCGTTTCTTTTTAATTGCAACAAACTCAAGTGGGTGGACTCTTAGGCAAAATTTTGGTGTGAATATGAAAGGGATAGAGAGAGAAAGTGGGGCATGTGATAAGGAGAGATATAGAGAGAAATGACTTGTAAAAAAGGAAAGAAACCATTTGTTGCAATTAATTTGATATTTCCATTTTTGGCAAATGTTGCAATTAAAAAGAAACGGAGGAAGTATAATGAGTTTTACTCAATAAATAAAGGCTTAGAACTGTGGATCATTATGCATACAATTCGGGAAATCAGAGTTGAATAATAACTAATAAGTCAATTTACCTAGGGCTCATGTAATTTCTCTCGAACAATACTATCTCCCTCAAAAATTACCCAACCACTCTCGCATGGTCAAATTTCACTTTGCCTAATAATTGAAAGCCTATACGATATCTCTCCTCTAGAGGTAGATTCGGTATTGTGATAGTTGAAATACTAATCATGCACTATTCATAGACCTAGTGTTACAATCCAACCTGCCTTTAGTTGTATTTTCCTTAGTTTATGCTTTCTTATGCTTTAGTTTATGTTTTAGCACTCTTGTATAGGCTTAAGGTTCCATTATTGAGTTACTGTAAATCCAGTGTTCACTGGAAATATGTACTATCTCAAACTTAAGCCTCCTTAGGGGGAGATGATGAATGAAATGTTTGTTCACCACTAAGGCCTCCTATCAGTTGTATGCTTGCTTTATAATATTGTGTTGTTGTTGTTGGCCAACTCAGAGCTTGTGCCGCCACTTATTATAAAGCGCCCACCTAAACTCAAAACAGGTACATCTCGTCGTCGTCCCCGCCTTGTGCACACGAGCGCCCCGATCGACCCTCTTCTCGTGCTCTTGTCGCCAATAGGAAAGAGTACCCTTTCAGATACCGAGTGCTCGTGCCTCACGAGCCTCAAAAGACCCTTTTCCGCATTAAGGCTAGCGCCCTTGCCCACATAAGGCAAGGACGTGCCGCACGTTCCGTGGTCAGAACTTTCGGACCGTGACAGTTGGTATCAGAGCCAAGTTTACGAAGGCATCGAGTGACCCAAGATGGAGTCCGTAATGGAAAGGTTAGCAGTACTAGAGGGGACTGCCGCGCAATGGAGTCAGCTCGAAGAAATTGTGATCGGGCAAGCAAAGCAAATCGATTGGCTATAGACAACCGTTGATTCTTTGTCGAGGGATAAAAGATGAGCTCCGCGAGCAATTGAATTGCACACAAGCGCAAGCGAAAGAAGCACTAGAGAAGTGCGAGACCCTACTTCGCGCTGTAGGTAGAAGCGATTTGGGTATGGGAGCTGCAAGGATCAAGCCTCCCAAACCTCGCGACTAAAGCGGCAGAAGAGATGCAAAAGAGGTGGAGAATTTCCTCTTCGACATGGAGCAGTACTTCAAAATCGTCCAGCTGAAGGACGCTCAAAAGGTAGATATTGTTGTCATGCACTTGACGGATGATGCCAAGCTTTGGTGTCGCACCAAGAACGTTGAGATCGAAGCTGGAAGTATCAAGATAGACACATGGGAAAAGTTCAAGAAGGAACTCAAGGAACAGTTCTACCCTGAGAACACCGAGTTTACTGCTCGTCAGAGATTGAAGGAGATCCGTCACACGGGCACCATCCACAATTATGTGAATGAATACTCGGCATGCATGTTGGACATCCAATCAATGCATGAAAAAGATCGGTTGTTTAACTTTGTTAATGGGTTGAAGGAATGGGTGCAGCGTGAGATTATGAGGCAGAAGGTTGATACACTGTCGGCCGCCATAACTGCTGCAGAGCGACTAGTAGACTACTCTTTCGGGTTGGACACCCGTAAAGACGAAGATTGTAAAAGCCCAGCTACTCGCTCGGAGGTCCCGACTCCGAGCTCCCCAAAGACCCTTTTTCCGCATTAAGGCTAGTGCACTTGCCCGCAGAAGGCAAGGGCGTGCCGCACATTCCGTGGTCAGAACTTTCGGACCGTGACACCTAGGATGAACGATTCAATCATAGGAAGCAATTGAAATAAAAGGCAATTAAACTAATCTATCTATCTCTCACATAGATACCTACTACCCTAGAAAGATGACTACTCAGTCATGACTATGAAGACAGTGACAATTCTCATATAAAAATTCGTTATTTAGAGCAAAAGATCGATGATAAAATAGTAACTCAATTTTAACTAAGAACAAAGAGAATTAAAGAATTACCACAATTATTAAGCTTGAAAGATCGAACTTTATTGAAAGCAGTATTAAAATGGAAATGATTCAAATTGGGAAGAACTTTTTTAAACATACCAAAAAGAAAAATGGGAACATCAAATTGACACAGAAGGAGTATTAAATTCCATTTTTAATCGGGTCATACTGAGGGGGCGTTTGGTTTGGGGTTTACAGGAAAGGGAATTAGTTGATTTCATTCCTTTAAAAGTTGTTTGGTTTGGGGTTTTGTTTCCCCTCCTTTCCCCTCCATTACCCCAAAGTCCTCTAGTTTGATTCCTCACATCCCCTCCACTTTCAAGTAAGGGAAAGGGAAAACATATCTAACCACCCAACCCCAACACCCGTTCTACAGCCCCACCATAGCCCCACCCCAAACCACCACTGTCACAGCAGCACCACCCAACCCCAACACCCGTTCTACAGCCCCACCATAGCCCCACCCCAAACCACCACTGTCACAGCAGCACCACCCCCATCTCCACCCTACCCATGCCACGCCTCGCCACAGCCCACCAAACCTCCCTCTAACCACCTCTAATCGCCATCCACCTGCCGAAACCACCCAAGTCCCTCCCTAAACCAACCCCACAACACCGGAAACCACCCAACTCCCTCCCTAAACCAACCACACAGCACCGGAAACCACCCACACCCCCACGAAACCAACTCACTCCACCCCTAAAACCACCCTGAAACCCAAAATCAAGCCCCATAACCCGAAAACCACCTATCCATAACCTGAAAACCACCCACCCGCCCACCTATAACCATCTCCCACCCCCGAAACCACCACAAACCTAGACGAAAACCACAACCCACCAGCCTAAACTAACCCCTCCACCCCGATTTCAACCCAAACAGAGAAGGAGACGACGGAAAGGTGGCAATCCGGTGGGAAGGGAGGAGACAGCGTAAATAGGAGGCAGACGGAAAAAGGGGACGATAGTAACAGTGTGAGAAGGAGGAGGAGAGAGAGGTGGAGGAGGTAGAAAACCCTAAACTCTATCCAAACAACTTTTTTCACAAATGGTTCTCCGTCCTTTCTTTTCCCCTTCTAACCCTTTGTTGATTCCTTTCCCTTTCCCCTTCCAACCAAACACCCCCGAGTAATGAAAAAATCTTATTCAAATCGAATTTATGACGATTAAATTTGGGTTTGATTTCGATTTGGCATAATTTAGATTTCGGGTAAGAATCGGTTTGAAACATCCCAAAAGCAAAATGGGAACATCAAATTGAGACAGAGCCACAGAGGAGTATCAAATTCCATTTTTTATCGGGTCATATTGAGTAATGAAATTTTTTTATTCAAATCGAGTTTATGTCGATTAAATTTGGGTTTGATTTCGATTTGGCATAATTTAGATTTCGGGTAAGAATCGGTTGGAGTTAATTTCTTTTGAGTTATTTGGATATTGCGTTGATTTTGGGAGTTAGTTTTTTTAATTAAATTACATTTATCACGTATACAATTATTTAAATTATATCAATCATATATTCTAAAAAATTTGGCCCCCTAAACAAAAAATTTCAAGATCCGTCATTGCTTGCTTTTCAATGAGGAGGCAGCAGTTTGCAACCCTGTTTTGAAGGCTTGGACAATCCCTGATAACATTCCTACTACTGAAACTGAGTTGGAGTCACATTTACTTCCAAGTGTACCCACTGCTATCGATAATACTATAATGTATGGATTTGGAAAAGCCCAAGGGGACTACAAGATTTTGAGGCGTTGTGAATGGAGTGAACCACAAGTGAATAATAAAATGAGGCAATTCACAATTTACTCATTATCCACTGCAACCTGGTAAGTTGAGTACCGAAATGTCTCGACTAACTTACTTTATAACTCTGAGAGTTGTTTTGTCGAAGGATGGTTGAATTTTATGTGTTTCCATTATCGTCCTCGTTCTATGCTTATTTGGAAAACGGTCATTGTAGCAGTCAATTTGTTTGACTTGACTAAGAGAGCTCATGTTGCCTCAATCTTGTTCACTCAGGCCATGTGATGAGTTTTTGAGCTTGATTCGTCTGCATAATCACCTAGGCTTAGTTGAGTTGCTAGGCGATGGAGTAAGGAAGGTGTGGGGTATGCGTGAGTATGAAGATTCTACAACTTGGCAAGTCATGTTCAATATCGCCTCTAGTGAGTTTGGTTACCCAAAAGATTATTTGCTTGAGAGGAATGCTCTCATCATGGTAGATGAACTAATTAAGGGCGGTTACCTGATAGTGTACCTTCTAAATGCCAACAATGTGCGCGAACTTGAGTTGAAGATAACAGATTCCGTTGAAACTTGCATGGCATCCATTGTCTCTCCATAGAGTGAAGTTGCCAAATCCTGGATTTAACGTAGTTCATCATTTGCCATCTCATTTTGCAAGATGAAGATTGTTCTTCTATAGTTTTCCTGTGGTGAGGCTTTGTCATGGATGAGCTGTTATTTGAGTTTGTCGGTGCATATCTTTCGCATACATTAGTAAATTGTTAATGGGCGTTTCTCTTCATTCTTTTTTTTTTACAGCAGAATAAAACTAAAATTTAGAACGAAAAGTAGACATATTCACTCGACATATATAGCCGAGCTAAATCGTTAGCACTAGCTCTTCATATTAAGGAGCTTGCGTTTTGCTTTACTTATTTTACATAGTAGTATATTTTCAAAAAGTTTATAAACCTTTTGTGCTTGTCAAGTTGTCATCAGATGATGAGCTAATATGTGCTCATATCATATATTTTTTTAATCAATCATATCATTGATTTTGCAGTGCTCATTTTATGGATTTATGGAAGATATTATTCAGCAATGCTCTTTCATCTTTGTAGGAAAAGTAGTGTTTAATTTCGAGATTATCGATCATTAAGTTGATAAATGGGCCATGTTTTATTGAGAAACCTGCATTTTGGTTTGTGTGTATGATGTGCACCATACACGATTCTGAAAGTCTAATATGTACCGGGTCTACTTTAAACTTATTGTAGATTGGGCAAGTCACGTGACCAAACACACAAACAACAGTCTCACTCCTCACGTCACTCATCGCATTCTCACTTCTCTCTCATCGTTCTAACTCTCGCACTCTCGTCTCTCTCCTCTCGCACTCTTGCTCGCACTCTCGGTCCTGTGAAGCAGATTTAGGGTTTGATTTCTGAGATTTGTCTATCATAAGTTCGAAATTGGCAAGTTTTTTTTCTCAATTTTATTGTTATGATTGTAATTTTTGTACTCCTATCATTTCAATGATAGATTTAGAGTTTTGTTTTTCGTTTTGCTCATTGATTTCATTATTTTGAGTTCTATGATTATATAGTGTAATTTTAGTTCTAATGCTTGAATTGGTAGTAATACATACTCCCACCATTTCAATGATAGATTTAGGGTTTTGTTTTTCGTTTTGCTCATTGATTTTCATTATTTTGAGTTCTATGATTATATAGTGTAATTTGAGTTCTAATGCTCGAATTGGTAGTAATAAAGTGTATTTTCTCTTGAATTTTTTAGTTAAAAGTTGAAAATGGGAAGGAAGTCAGTAGCCATTCATGGAGGGAGAAGTAAGAGGAAGGTTAAGAAACTTATTCAAGCCATAATCCCCAACAAAACAAAATGAGTAAAAAAGAGAAACTCGAAACTTCTGATGAGGCCTGTTATTGATTGTATTATTCAAAGTGTCATCTTATGTACCCAAAGAATGGAAATCAATACAAAACACTCCTTCTTTTTTGAAGTCAAGATACTTAGAAATCTCACTTTCTTGATTACAAAATCTCAAATGGACGTGGCGGTTTATGATACTTTTCATATGGACCAAGTTTTTCTTGTGCATAAGAGATCTTTTTTAGTCGTTCAGAATCGTAAATATTTGGCTTGTATGACACTAAATGTAATTTTGTTTGGTGCAGGAAGTAACATGTGCACAAAGTAACACAAACTAAAACGAGTGGACTTGTAACATCAACCAAGGGAATTGATTTGCACAGTGACACAGAGCTATTGTAAATGTTTTTACTCTAGGTTTTAAGGTAATTTATCTCTCTATACCTCCAATATAATGTACTACCATCAAGCAATCGACAGTCAGTTTGTTACTTAGTCTCATTTTTTAAATAGAAATTTATACAAAACCACCATAACTTTTCACTTATTTAGAAACTCCCACATTTATGAATTTTTTCCCTAAATTTCCACCTAAACTTTTTACAACCTTTATAAACTCCCACTACTTAACAGATTTTGCCAAACTCCGTTAAGGATGGGGTCCACTTCAGTTTATTCATTTTTTCCCTCCAAACAAGCCATTTTCCTTTTTATATATGCTCTAGTGAGGTTTTAATCTTCCTTAAAAGCTCAAATTTTGAGACTTTTTCTCCACATTATGTGTGTTTCAGAGATTCACTAGTAGTTGTTGGTTTGATAGAAATTAAATTGAGGAAATGAATGTTTGATGTAATTGAAATAAGAAAAAACTGAGGAAGACGATGGAGTCAAAAGGAGAGATGGAAGTGAAGGAGAAGGCCGACGTTAAAGACGGATAGCCGCCAAAAACCCTGCTTAAACTTAAGATTTTACTATGGTTTTTGGTCAAAAGAAAGAATTCTACACATTATTTGCTCCTAAATCGCTAATGGTGGCAGAGAGATGGAAAAATGAGGGGGACAATAAGGTTGAAGGGAAAATCACATATATAAGAAGAGAGAAATGGGTTGTTTGGAGTGAAAAATGAATAAAAAAAACTAATGTGGACCCCACCACTAACGATTGGTAAAATCTGTTAAGAGTTTATAAAGGTTTTGAAAAATATAGTTGGAAATTTAGAAAAAATTTTTATAAAGACGAGAGTTTCTAAATAAGTGAAAACTTAGGGTGGTTTTGTGCAATTTTTCATTTTTAAAAATGTATTATAAGTATAACTTCAACTTATAAATGGGTAGCTTCATTATGATTACTTAAAAATACTTAACTCTTTCGTCAAAAAAATACACGTTATATGGAAACATCAAAGTATGAGTTTGATAACTTCCATATAAACTTTTTGTTTCTTGATGTTGAGGTTTGATGACTTCCAAATTAGTACTAAGCTTTTAGCTACAGTCAACTTGGCTATATGTAGGACTTGCGTAATTGTGGAAGCCTGAAATTGACAATTGTTTGTTTTTCTTATTTTTACTTGTTTAGGAGCATTGACAATTTGGCATACCAAGTTCTGCTTCAGCTTGTTTTTTCTTTAATCTTTACCAATTACTATCATTTTATCCACTTGGTTTAAAAAATAGATACCAAATAGTATAAGTATATTATGACACCGCCCATCATTGAGATTATTGCTTCTAAGAAACAATTTCATAGGTGTTGGTGATTTTATATGTAATCTTTTATGATTGGCCTGTGTAAAAAAGGCATTACAAAGTGTTAGAGACTCGATCTTGAAAAACATGCCTTGATAAATTACGAATTTGAAACAATCTGTATTTAAGAAAACGGCTATAATGTTGACTTGTAACAATCCAAGTCCAATATAATAATATCGGATAAACATTCTAACAAATATGCTATGATTTGAATCCATACTCGCATCAAACTGGAAAATGATTCAATCCGTAGTAAACTTAATGATTAAAAAACCTTATCTGAACTCGAATTTAACTACAACTTGGCACCTACTACTAACTTGATATGGTGATAACTGTTAAGTAACTCGTTTTCACCCGACGTGTTGTCCATCCAGCTTGTTATAAGTCCGACCTCGGACAATCCAATTGTTGAATTTGACCGATTTATCTATTTGATCGGAAACAAGTTCAAATCAAATTTAATCAAAATTAATATATATTAAAGTTGACTTTCAGAATAATACTGAAGCTTTTTTGTTTGATAAGATAGTAAATGAACCAAGCTTATTAGAATTGATTTAATTATTCGATACTACCTCCGTCCAATTACATATAACCTCCAATGTTCTAACAAGCTAGGAGGAGGGGGCATATATATATTTAATGCCTTACATCAGTTATGCCTTGCATCATTTTAAGACGTTTTCAAGAATCTAGTAATGTTTCATAATGTTACTGATTCTTACGTTGGTGCCGCAAGTTGTCCTTTTTATTACTTTATTTATTGTAGATTAATTTATAGGTTAATTAAGGGTCTGTTTTTTTCGGCTGGAAACAATTTAATTGAAATAAAAATAAGTTGGAAAGAAAAGGTCTAAGGCCATGTTCTCTTAGATGTAATTAATGGAAATTAAGTTCCAATTATACAAATTAAGTTGAATTCAGTTGAGTTGTATTAGTTTCCTCATATAGTCCCCTCCCTAAAAGTTTAGTGATGTTCTAACAACTTAAGTTATGGGCTTATGGCTCTGTTGGTGTTTGGCGGATAGTTGTTAGCGTATAATTGATTTCGTCGATTGATTTAACCAACTGATTGTATTAGCTGAGTTGACTATTAATTTGTATTAAAGTGTTTGGTAAATTGGTCGATAATTGATAGATGTTTGTTTTATTGAGCAAAAAAATAACATGAAATGGTCAAATTCCAATCATCTCTTTGAAAAATGCTCCTACTAGGAGCTTTTTGAAAATCCGCTTATTTTCTTCAATCCGCTCATGAGATCTCAGCTCATTGAATGGTCAAATATCTTATATAGTTTCAACTTTCAATTGGCTAAAAGTTAATCAAAAAACTTACAACCAAATCAAAAGAGCCTATGTTTTATTAAGATATCTTCATTCATTCTAGTCAAAATGCACAAAGAACCGGGCCTAAGATCAAGTACATATTTGAATTAATCAACTAGAAGAAGGAACAAAGGGTTACAATGCAAAGAATAATTCATATTACATATAATATGGCTTATATGTTGATCATTTATTCATTTATTATTTGAGGCCTTTTCTTATAAATTTAAGTATAAATTAGCTCCTTCTTGCTTGCTTCACAGTGCCTTGTATGCTTATAGCAGGAGAATACTATGGCTTTTAAGTTGTTTGCTCACTCTATCTTTGTTTTCCTTCTCAACCTGGTTATTTCTTCATGGCTTCTTGCGCCCCTTGGTCACGCAGACCAAGATCAGAGAAAGGCAAGCATCTTTCTTTACAGCTACATGCATTATTTGATGAATAAGACCTCGTAATTCAATCACTTCTCTTATCAACATTAAATTTTTTGAATATAGTCTATTCGTTTACCTTGTTTACCCTCCTCCTAAAAGTGCGTACAAAATAATTTGCCCGTGACTATTATGAGAAAGGAGGAAGTATCTATGCATATTTTTCGTCACTTGAGCTAATCTTTTGAATTTATATTGTATGATATATGCAGACTTATATCATATATATGGGTGATCGGGTTAATCTTGATATTCCTGCAAAAACCCTTCATGTTGATATGTTAAGCCGTGTCCTTGATAGGTGAGTCTTCTATTTCCTCTAAGGTTCATGTCTTGATTTCATCAACAAGGCATCATTATTAATCAGCTATTACCTCCATTTCTTGAAGATTCTTATAAAAATAATTAAATGATGAAGAAAGTTATTTACAACTCTGAATTCAGTAAATGGACTAGGGTAACTGGGTGAGTATTGTATTCAAAATCGCTATTATCTTATATTCCAAATAGAAACATCAAATTGAGACGGAGGGAGTATTTGTATACGAAAACTTCGGATATTCGATATCTCTATGCGCAATATATGTTGCATGGAAACTTTATGGAACTCGTGTGTCCATCTCAGAAGCAAAATGATTATGGGTTTTAGACACCTAAAAGAAACTTGTAATTATAAACGCAGTTTCCTGTTTCCATGCAATATACTCCGTGATTTTATCTATATACATATATATCATGTACCCGTAATTTTGGTGATTTTCACTAAAATGATAAATAAATAGATATAAACTTGAAACAAACATGTTAAATATGGCATTTGCAAGACCATAATTTGAAACTTATGTAATGAGGAAATGTCCATTCTAGCGTGCCTCCTCACAAGATTTCGGAACATCTACTCTATTCTTACGAGAGTTTCCACGGATGCGTTGCAAAACTAACTGCCAACGAAGCAGATATTATTGCGGGTACGTAAGTGATACTACCTCCGTTATTTTTTAATATGCATGTTTGCTTTTGAGCGCGGACCAAGAAAAAAGTGCAAAAGTAAGAGAGAAGGTTAGTAAAAGTAAGGAAAAAGTGAAAAAGGTAGAGAGAAGGAAAGAAAAAGTAGGAGAGAAGTGTAATAATTAGGTGGGCCAACCTTCTATTTATGGGAAAAGGTAGAAAGGTGCCAATTAAAAAAAACACCCCAAAATGGAAAATTGTGCATATTAAAAAAACGGAGGGAGTACTTAGCTATGCTTAATTAGTTAATTATCCCCTTCATAGTTAAAGGTTTGTTTTCTTGGATTTTTTTTCAATTTCATCTTATCCCACTTATCAGTGGCAAAATCAAGGGATACTAGTGTAAGTTCAGTTCGTGTTGAAAGTTGGAGGTAAAACATAGCTAGTTATTGTTTCTAAGTGACATGTCGTATATTTAGGTTCAGTATTTTTGCAATGAATTAATTGCAATTAGTTTCAGTTCAGCCCATCTTCATTATTTATCTCAGTAAGTTCAGCTTACCTCAGCTCCATTCAATACAAAAAAATAGATTTTTAGTCTCTTTAATAAAAAAAAAAGTCTTTATTTCGTATTAGAGATATAATAGGATACTAAAAACATATCTTTAGTATCCTAATATATCTCTAATATTTCGCCACTGCCACTAACCTTATTGAAATAATAAGGAAATGATGATCATTATTGTTGATAGGCATGGATGGCGTGGTATCTGTATTTCCCGATGACAAGAATCACCGTTGTACAACAAGGTCATGGGATTTCATGAATTTTCCTCTAGATATTGAGAGAAGCAACATCGAGAGTGATGTTATCATTGGTGTTATTGATAGTGGAATTTGGCCTGAATCTGAGAGCTTTGCGGATGATGGTCTTGGTCCACCTCCTGCCAAATGGAAAGGTCGGTGTGAAACTTCTAATAACTTCACTTGTAACAAGTAAGTACCCGTTCGATATTACTATTAGTTTCCCGTTTTTGAAATCTATTTATACTAATTGTATGAAATATCTTAGCAATCATATGAATGTTATATAACCAACATAGAAATTATCCTACTTACATTAATTATATATTTTGAAACCCGGCACTAAAAAGTTTGAAACTTCTTTTTTCTACTAAAATATAGGTGCAAAATTATTTTTTTTTCAAACATGCATCAGATTCATGACTTAGTAACCCTATATAAGCATCTTCAACAACTTTTATACCCAAGCCTCATGGGGAATGAAGAGCAGGGGTGTGGGGCGTTGTCATTTGGTATCGGGATGCCATTGGAAAATAGGAAATGGTTCCAGTGTGCGAGCTTTTGGTAGTCGTTGGGTTAGGGGTGCTGTTCCCATAGCTCGCAATGATATTGCTCTTAACACTATTGCCACGGCAAAGGTCTGTGACTACATTACGAACACGCCTCCTGAATGGAATTTTCGTCTAGTTAGGAAATATTTCTCTGCTACAGATATTTCTAAAATCCTCTCAATGGAACTTCCGACAACTGTGGAGCAGGATACTATGATTTGGAGCCATCACAAGACGGGTTTCTTCACGACTAAAACTGCCTATGCCTTTTTGGCTAGGAAACAAAGGCAGCACCTTAGTATGGAAGCAGAGTCAACTCTAATCTTCAAAACTCTATGGCACTCCTCTCTTTTGCCCAAATGGAAATTCTTCTTATGGCGTCTTCTTCATGATTGTCTAGCTGACAAAAGGAACCTGCATCGACGACATTTAATCCAGGATGCTTCTTGTGATCTCTGCCCTGGTATAATTGAGGATTCTCAACACATATTTCGTTCGTGCTCAGTCGCGCATTCTTTTTGGTCAGCTTCTCCTCTTATTGTTACCTCTATGGATGACTCCCGTTCCTTTTTGGAATGGCTCACCTACCATATCCTTCTCTTCAAGCGAAAGGATGGCTCCTTAAGCCCGGATATCACACGTTTAGTCATCTCTCTTTGGAGTCTTTGGCTCCATAGAAATGAGAGGGTTTTTCGTGGATCTACTGCCAATGTTCACTCTGTAAATGCTCTGGTGGATGATGCGTCTACTCAGCTTCAGAGAACTGTTACTTTGACTGCTCACCAACTTCGATTTCTTCACCCACCAGAGTTTGATAGTGATTTCCCTCCAGGCTTTAATGTTGCCAACATTGGACGCCAGAAAATAGGACAGCCGCTCGTAACCTTACAGTGTGATGCGGCTTGGAATACACAAACTAGCCATGCTGGACTTGGTTGGGTGGTTTGCACTCCACGAACCCCTACTTTACGGTCCCTTGCTCCTGGTGGTGGTCTATCTTGTTTTGCCTCTACTGCGTTGCATGCGGAGGCTTTGGCCCTGCTTCACTGCTTGCGCTGGGCAGCGGAGTGTGACATCCATCACATTTTGGTGCTCTCGGATTCTACTAATCTTGTTACCATGTTACAAGGGTCTCTAAGATCGAACGCCGACATTCGTTGGACTTTGAGTGCAATTCTACACGTGGCCCTTGGTTTCTCTGTTTGTCACATTCGCCAAGTCTCGCGGGATCAGGTGTCGGAAGCGGACACCATTGCTAAATCTTGTTTACGTAATTGTTTTGCTTTCTCTATTACTATGTAAGTTGTGTTGGTTTCTTGATATCAAAAAAAAAAAAAACAACTTTTATGTATGTTTGTCATTAAACCTAATGGCTAATTAATACTATATATATAGATTAAATAACTTATTCTAACATTTAGTAATGCTTATTAATAATCTCATATGCGTGTGACTTTTAGTAATGTTTATTAGTAACTTCATATGCATTTTTTTGATACTTTACCTTATATGCATGTGACTATCATTAACA
Source organism: Patellifolia procumbens (assembly GCA_947645195.1). Classification (NCBI taxonomy): domain Eukaryota; kingdom Viridiplantae; phylum Streptophyta; class Magnoliopsida; order Caryophyllales; family Amaranthaceae; genus Patellifolia; species Patellifolia procumbens. The sequence continues at coordinate 72,573 of CANSGD010001469.1, read as the reverse complement.
CTTATTTTTTGACCCACGTTATACCATCAATTAATAATGTGTGATACGTCTTATATTAGACTTTCTGCATGGTAAGGATCTATAACAATGATGTTGTACGATTGCTTGCAGTAAGATCATTGGTGCACGATACTTTCGAGCGGATGGAAATTTTAGCGCTGAGGAAGCCGTAGCATCCCCAAGAGACAGAGATGGGCATGGAACACATTGTGCCTCCATAGCTGCTGGAGGAGTGGTGAAAACGGCCAGCTACCTAGGCTTGGGCCAAGGAACTGCTCGAGGGGGCGTACCATCGGCTAGAATAGCTGTGTACAAGTCTTGTTGGTCTGATGGTTGCTTTCATTCAGATACCTTAGCAGCATTTGATGCTGCTATATCAGATGGGGTGGATATCATATCAATATCGCTTGGTTTTAAAGAACCTGGAGGACGACCATACTTTAGAGATCATGTTGCCATAGGTGCATTTCATGCGATGAAAAGAGGAATCTTGACTTCTGCTTCTGCTGGCAATTTGGGGCCAGGCCTTCAAACTCTTGGCAATTTTGCACCTTGGATACTCTCCGTCGGAGCTAGTACGATAGATCGTAAGTTTGTTACCAAGGTGCAACTTGGTAATGGCATGGTGTTTGAGGTTAGTACATACTGTGATGCGTCCTCGTACCTCTTTTGTTCTTCCTAGTGACTTTTTTTTTATCCCTATAGAAGATTCCAAATAGGAAGAATGAAGGATAACGCAGAGTGTACATAATACATGTTAAATAATTTTGAAGAATTAACATAGATAAAATCAATTGTTGTGGACCTCGGAGTCTAGCCAAAAATTAATTGTAAAACGGTAGGAGATTTCAACTAAAAATAACCCCAGAAAAAGACGCCCCATGATCCCTTATTAACACTCTTTTGAAAACAACTACTTAGCCCTGAAGCTTCTTTAGATATTTGATTCAAGCAATTTTTCTATGAAAGAAAACAAAAGGTTTAGATAAAAACCCAAAAACGTTAGATTTATTATTGAACAAATGGTTTTTCATAATACAGTGGATTGTGTTTAATGATTTTTTGAAACAACATTGATAATTGTGGCTAAGTTTATCTGTGCTATGTTTTTTTGACATCCTTTTGGTTATTCTATTGAGTTATTGCATGTTAATTTTTCTCTTCATGCAGGGAACTTCACTAAATACATTTGATCTCGAAAACAAGACTTTTCCCCTGATTTATGGAGGAGATGCTCCAGACACTACATCATCAAATTCATCACAATCCCGGTATATAAACTTAATTCACATGCACTTTGCATCAGTGGCAAATATAGATTGATAAATTAGTGGGTATAAAATGGTCAAACCTATTAGAAAGAAACCTTTTTAAAACTTTTTGTCACACTTGTCGACGCCATCTCCTATTTTAACGGTTTCAAATGACGATTTATCTTAGCGACCCCAAATCATTTGAGAATAAGGCTTAGTTATTGTATAAAAAGATCTAGACCTAAAATTTAAGTAGGGATCAAATGACCTCATGCTTGACACTAATGCAACTCCGCCCCTGTTGTACATAATTTTTAATGTTTATGCTTCTAGTAAAAGTTATAAGGCCTGATTTATGTGTCACTAATAACAGGTTTTGTAGGCCAGATAGCTTAAATAGAACATTGGTGAAAGGCAAAATTGTTCTATGTGATAATATAGCATTGTTAACTGGGCAAGAGGTTTTCCTTGCTGGTGCAGCTGGGATAATAATGAACTATGTGCAACCTCATGATACTCCACATACTTTCCCTCTCCCTGCATCTTATATCCATGTTGATGATGCGGCTCGCGTTCGCTCCTACACTAGAAACTTAACAAGGTACTAATACCAATTCTTTTAGCTTAAATAATCAAATAGACGATTTGATCAATCTTTTTTCTATATCTTTAGCTATATTAGTATATAAAACTAGAATTCTGAAATGTGCAAAATGCTTGGATTGTAATAGACTTGTTCTTTTGGACTGAAATAAGCTATACTGAACTTCAATTCATATCCTTATCGCTCTTAACAAACATCTCGTGATACTTTTCAACGTTTTTTTTTTATTTTGATTTATGTAGTACCCCATTTGGAACTATACTAATGAGTGTGCAAATAAAGGATACATCAACCCCTTTTGTTGCCTCATTTTCCTCAAGGGGTCCTCATCCATTCTCTCCAACGATCCTTAAGGTAACAGCTACCAACCAATCATGCCGCAATAACATAAAGAGTACCTAAGTGAAGAACTATAATTAAACCAGAAGAACTTACTAGTTGCAAATATACAACTGTTATTTTAGCCAGATTTGGTCGCCCCCGGAGTAGGTATTCTAGCAGCCTGGCCACCTGTTGCATCGGTTTCCCGAGTTGAAGGTGATCAAAGGTCTGTGCCATATGCAATGATGTCTGGAACTTCCATGGCTTGCCCACATGCCGCTGCAGTAGCTGCTTATGTTAAATCATTCCATCCAACTTGGTCCCAAGCTGCCATCAAGTCCGCTCTCATGACTACTGGTATATATCTTCCTTTGAACTACCTTCTGTTTATGCATTCTCATGATTTAGCCTTTAAGAAAATTATGCAAATTATTGTATCATAAAACTGATCTTTTATTAGCTCCACAAAAACATCAAAACTTAAGCAATATCTATAAATGTTAAGGACGGTTTGGTTATAGGTTTATAGAGTTAATAGTACTAACAACTTATTTGTAATTCAACATGAATTTGACAGCATTACCAATGAGCAGCGCTAGAAATGAAGAAGCCGAGTTAGCATATGGCTCAGGCCATATCAATCCACTGCAAGCTATAAACCCCGGCCTTGTATATGATGCTGAAGTGGGTGATTACGTTAAGTTCTTGTGCAGTCAAGGTATCGATGAGACATCTATGACTTTGATCACAGGGGAAAATAGCAGTTGTCAAGCAAATAGTACTAATTGGGATCTGAATTACCCTTCAATCGCGCTTTCCACAAGCATAGGCGCCTTTGATACCATGTTTATTAGAACTGTCACTAATGTGGGATCATCAAATTCTACTTACAATGCAACAGTAAGTACACCTCAAGGGCAAGCATTAGCTATTAAAGTGCAACCATCTGTTTTGTCATTTAATTCTCTTGGAGAAAAAGTGTCCTTCACTGTGAGAGTTTCTGGGGTTATTGGTATGAGAGCTTTAATGTCAGCTTCTTTGGTGTGGAATGATGGTCTACATCAAGTTCGAAGCCCGATTGTTGTGTTTAATTTGTCTTAGAAGGTATTGCGAACTAGAGGGTGTGATTCGTGGAGACTGCTTGTGTTTGTGTCTTGTGTTAATACTGTACATATAAGCACAATATGGACCAAATTATCTAATCGTTTTCAGGTTGATTTCTGTTCTGGTTACCTTCAGGAAATTCATGCAGAGGCTTAAATGGAATGTTAATGAGAAATGAGAAGAATTTGTATATTGTAATTGGGGAAGAAGGTGTTGGTGATGATGATGTTAATGATATAATTAAAGACGCTTTTTTTTTTGGAAAAATCTAGATATTTATACATCTTAAAAAGCCAATGTAAGATGTTACTGTTCATATGAACAGTAGAAAATCCAACGGCCTTCATTCATTGCTTAACCACAAAACCTAAAAACGCAACTCATCCCCTGTATCTCTTCGCCTCTTCCATCCTTCGTCACCCTCTTGATTCTCTCTCCTAAAAAAGCTACGACCCATGCCTTTTCTATTTACTTTCATGAATCAAATGGCACGAACGCAATATTCAAATCATAGTTCTCCATGGTTGTTGTAGTAGTTCATCAGGCGTTGAATCTTCAAAAATCTCACTCAATTTTGATCTTGAATTCAAAATATGTGACCTACTAAACAAAAGGCATGAATTTTAGGAGCTTAGTTGATTTCTGGGCATGAATTCAATCGCGTTGCATTTCGCTCATATACTTACTGGAATTAGAGATGTGGCCATGTGGGTGGTGACTTTGTGATGGATCTTGTCCACTGTCACTCCACTCAAGCTACCAAGGTTGAGCTCCTATTTTGTTTACTCAATCTTTAGATGATAGATCTCTGTACATTTTTTTGCCTTCATCTTTATATATATTTATTTATCATTTTGTTTTCTCCATCTTCATCTTCTGGTTTCGCGTAGTGAATCTGCGACACATGCGGATTGGAGGCACTGGACTTTCGAGGTGCATTGTGGAGTGGTTTACGTCAGTTAGCGGAGGTTAGTAATTCTTCAATACCCCAATTCTTATTTGCTTTAATCTCCAAAGTGCTGCTATTTCATAATTTATTTTAATCTTTTTATGATTATCTTATGCGTTTTGATCTTTTAGAGGAGAAAACATTGGAACATCCTGAATCCTAAATATCTTTACTCGTGGTGTTGTAAAAGTTTTTTGGTAGATATTCTCTGGTTTGTTCTGGTAAATTTTTAATTAATTGTGTTCTTCGTTTATTTTTTCTCAAGTTAATTGTAGCCTTAAATTTTTTTGGGAGTAATGTTTAAAACAATGTTAGTATATTATGTCTGCAATTTTCATAGAAGTGCTTATTTTCATCATAGTTTTGTGATAGAAAAAAAATATTCACATCTCAATTTTAATTATTCTTCAAATTTTTGTTTAAGCGGAATTATTCTTTTCAGGAATCCTTCAATCTATTAACCATTACGTAGGATATGTTGGGAACTATTTTTCAAAATGTGAGTCCTTCCTTTCCACACTCGTGCCGAACAACAAGAAAGGAAATCAAGATTCGTGTTTCCCTTTCCATGATTATACGAAACAATTGATAATAATAACACTTCCCGTCCTTAACTATTTCCATTCCATTCCATTTTCATAAATTGTACCAAACGACCCCTTAGTGTATGGTTATTTGCGGTTTGGTGGAATTCTTTAATTGTTTAGTTGGTTAGCATGATAGCCATTGTTGATTTCACTTCAATTGTAGGAATGCTGTAGGTAATTTTCCTCCGATCTAGGTGCTGGACTTATTAGTGTATGGCTTTCAATTAATTTCTCTTTCTTTAAATAAAGCAATTGAATTTTGGTTTATGCCTTGAATGTGATTACTTGGTTTAGTTTGGGTTTAGGATGGGCTAAGACACCACTATTTAACAAGGGGCGTTAACTAGTGCCGAAGCCAGGATTATAAGGGAAAGGAGGATGATATTCACATTATAACTTTTTTTTAGTATTAGCAAGTTTTAGGCCAAAAATAATACGTCCTCCGTCATTTATCCATTCCACTTAGGGATGTCAATGGGGCGGGGCGGATGTTGGCATTCCTATCCCCATCCCCGCCTAAAAAACCCATCCCCGCCTAAAAAACCCATCCCCATCCCCATCCCCGCCCCATCACCCATGGCGGGGGAAAATGTTGTCCCCATCCCCGCCCCAACGGGGACAAGATAAAATTCATCCCCGCCCCATCCCCGCTCGAATCCCCGCACCCGCCCCATCCCCGCACGAATCCCCGCACCCACCCCATCCCCGCCTCAATCTATTAGGGTTAAGGGAGAGGGTAAACAAAAGTTTAAAAGTAATTTTGGATTTTAGCCTTTGGAAAAGAAAAATATCGAATGAAAGCAGTAAACAACTAATAACATTAGGATTTTAGGCCTTTGGAGAATACATATGGCGGGGCTCAGACGGGGCGGGTGGGGATGGGGCGGGGCGGGTGGGGATGGGGCGGGGCGGGGCGGGCGGGGATGGGGCGGGTATGGACTAACATCCACCCCCGCCCCATTACCCATGGCGGGGATGGTTTTCATCCCCATCCCCATCCCCGCCCCATCCCCTGCGAAACCTTCCCCCATCCCCACCTAACTGGGGCGGGTGTGGGGCGGGTCTCCACAAAACCCGCCCCACTGACATCCCTAATTCCACTGTCACTTTGTATCTTATGAAGAAAAGAAAATCTTTGGCGAAGGAGATTCTGACTTGGACGATGGTGAAGGAGTAAATGGGAAAGAGTCACTAAGACATGATTAACAAACGAAAAATATTACGCACATTAAGTGTTTTGTTATAAAAGCCCTAGGGGCCAATCTGTCTAAATAAGAAGCGACGAGATTGGGCCACAACCCTGCCCCTATATATAACTATAACAAACTTATTTGAGAATGTTTTAGATTTAATTGTTTAGCCCTCATCCGATGTCATATTTAGTTTTCAGATTTTAGTTGTAGCCCATGATGTTGTGACTTTTTCTTGCTTTAGTGCCTTCGGGCTTTTCTCAAAAACATGGGAGACTCTTCTGCTTACAAGTTTACTGAAAACTGAGAAGTTTGCATGTTTATGTTACACATATTTTATATGTGTAGTAATAAGGTTAGGGTTGTAATTAACACTTTGTTGTAAGTATATCGTGGTTGTTTAGTTGGTGCAGTCAGCCAGTCATGAGCCCCACTTTTTCTTTTCTTCGCGTGGTAGAATCAGGATTGAAACTGATTGGGTTTTCGGGCTCCATGCTTCCTGCGTGCTTTACTGTGATATTATATGATAGCATGGGGGAATTTGTTTCAATCCATGCTGAAAAAATTGGGGTCAAGCTTACTTATCACTTAATTGTTTGTTTCCAGGCTTTGTTCTCCTCCACCTCAATTTCATTCTCCCCCACCTCAAATAAGTCAAATTCGAGGTAACAACTTTTGATTATTTTCAATTGTATTCATTGTGATTGTCAGAATTATTAGAATGTTTTTTTGGTGTATGCTTCAATTTGAGATGTTTAATTGATCGTGTGTATCTAGGAAAGGCTGATGTCACTTGCAATAGGAGTTGTACAATTTGGCTGCTTCACCACCGTCTCTTACCAAGCATCAAGTGAGCTTAATCAATCCATATTTCTCTGTTTGGGTAACTAAGTTATGTTGAATTTCAGTTTCAACTTTTGAATTTCTTATGTTTCTTCTATCTTTATGCTTCACCACTGTCATTTCTCAAGGCTATTTGTTTTCTCCTTCAATTCTAAATCTATAACCAATTTACTTTATTTTTGAAATATGTTATTGTAGTTATTTAGGGCTTTGCATGGAGAGGTTCCATGAAATCGACTGCAAGTTCTATTTGTCTCTCTTCCCTAATTTTCCTTTCTTTTCTTTTTCTCTTTGAAATGTGATTTCTTTCTTTTTGCTTTATCATATACTTCCTCCGTTCCAAGTGTATTGCAACCTTTACCTTATTTGGCAATTTCATATTAATTGCAACTTTTCTATTTTAATCACCAAAAGATCACATGTATAGCCTTTCTCTCTCTTCAAACATTTAGAGTTTTACCTTCTTGAAGTCTAGCGTCTTTGCCTTATGACATACGCATCTAAGATTCAACTTTCCTCCAAACCTTATTATAATACCTCAGTCTTAAATGAATGACTACCGGGTAGAACTGTAATTGTGTTTTAAAACTACAAGTAGTCTGAAATATGATTTTGCTACAAAAAAGAATGAGAACGAAAAATGGTAGTATAATTTGCATTAAGGGACATAGCCCAACCACCCCAATACTGTCGTTGAGGCATCATATCTTAGTTGCTATGTAGAAGATAAACTCTAACTAGAAATCATAAAAGGTTGTTGTTGATGGATGTCAAAGATTAAATTGTTGTTGGAAGCAGGAAGGTGAGTAGCTGTAAAGAATTAGAAGAAGAAATGGCTAAATAGGGAATTTTTTGATTTTTAAAATTTAAATTGTGCGTGATTTTACGCTCAAAAGGTGGGAAGAATAAAAAGAGTCAACAACCAGAATGTTGACTTTTTGGTCGGAATCCGGTAACAAGGTGTGTATTTTAATAAAAATTGTCAAATAAGGTATTTTTTCACAAAAATAATCATATAAGGTGTTTTCTCACAAATTTCATGACAAATAAGGTGTTTTCTCACAAAATTTCCTTAGTTGTATTGACTTTCTGATATCTAATTTTGTTTCTTTTTCTTTTGATCAATTAGGATAATAATCAAATTACATCTATATTGATAACATAGCCATCCTCGTTACTGGACTTGATTTGGTTAATTAGTCTTATTTTTTCATGCTGGTAGACTTTAAGATCATTTCAATTACTCCCTAGATATAAATGCGAAATTCATTTTGTTTTCCATCCTCACATCACATGATCTCTACCGTCTTTATGTTTCACTTAGCTAATTTTGGTGTTTTGAAATTTTATATTATTCTCTTAATAATTTGATTAATATTGTTTTCTAATTGATGGCTATTAGCTTTTACCTTCTTAATAATATTACGATTCACTTGTGGGTATGATATATTTTAGATTTGATTTTTTGTCACAATCCACCTAATGGGATGGGTCCTCGATAATGGGAAGGCTATTCCTTGATCAAATAATAGAGTATGTTGTGATTAGCCTATGAACAATATTTCTTTTTTCCCCTTTTTTAGCATTGTTTTTCCTGCTTTGTGGATCCATCTTCAAATACTTCTACTTTTTTGCTATCACTATGTGAGAAGCTTGAGCAACGGTGTCAGAACTTTGTTCTCTATTTGGCTGTTTTCAGTATGAAAGGCTTCAGTTACCATTCATGTGATTAGACTGCTATAGATTGGTTAGATGCTTGGCTTCCATTTTAAAAGAAGTTTTTTCACATTTTGACCTGCATCTAATGTTGATGACATACATATTTAAATGATGTAGAGTGAGGTCAAATCTACATTAGTATGTATTCATTTCCCTCCCAATCTGTATAAGGATCGCATCCATCAACTTTTAGGATTGAATTATTTTTTTCTAGCATTAGTTTGCTCATTCATATTTTCTTAGCTTCAAGCATCAAGCTAATGTGATTTTCATTCATTCAGAACAAATATTACTTCCTTTTCTTATTTCTCAGGCTTACGTAAGCTTAACCTTTTTATTAATTTATTTCTGACCAAATTCATGCTCAATATTGATTATACTTTCAATGATGTTGCTGTCAAGTACAGTTTAGTAAATAGTAACTTTTGCATGCATATGAGTTTACAAATCTGACAAGTTCTAAAATCAGAATTTAGATAGTGGTAGCAAAAAAAAAGGTTGCTTACTTTTGGGTGCATGTAGAGAATTCTTTTCTTTGTGTGATTTTAAAGTAAAATATGGTTGGCTTATCATCCAAAATCTAAGCATGAAAGCAGTCTGAATGCCCCTCTTGCTGACATTACATTCAACTTGCAATTATATGTTCAATCTTCACTATATGCTGATACATCATGAAGAGTAAGTAACGTATCATATACTGTAATTAACAAATTATAACGTTGATTGTAGAAAATCAAGAAGCCCACCTACAAGGGCAAGTAGAAGGAACCCATAATTCACCGCCCAGGTGTGCACTCTTTCATAATTGATAATCGATTGGCCCTTGTCCAACTGTGTGCTGACAAACTTGTCAATCTATGTATGTAAACATATTGTTTCATATTTCATACTTTGAGGATGACCCAAAACTAACTAACTTTTAATTGTAAAATCTCAACATTGAGTTGTGGAAGGTTCCAGATGAGTGTTCTAGATGAGTGTTCCAGGTGAGTCTTGGGATCTGATGATGAGATGCTGAGACTAATCGACATATTTGTATATTTTTTCTAGCCGTTATTGTACGACCATCATTCAAGTTAGCAGCATGAGAACTTGACTCAAAGTGAGAGTATGAGACATGGCATAGGTTGTGTGGCGAAGATTGAACTACACGAAGGTTAATTCTTTTATCGGCTTGCTCCTTTGATCAAGTCACGAATGAGGGAAAGATTCTTTAAGAAGGAGATTCCACTGAAATCATCTCATTTGTTAAGTACAACTTTGAGCTTTTGTCTACAAACACTTCAAAGTTTTTGTATGAACTTAGTTACTACTTCCTTTATGTTACGCTTTGCAATACTAATCCATGTCTAACCCATATTTGACTAACCATTGTGTTGCCAATTTAAAGCCAAGTCTATTGCACTAACTATACATGAATCGTTGAGCGACAAACAATATTTTGTCTACCATTTACATGCATATATTGGGGGACCGTGCGCGTTAGCCCGCGGTCCAACAACTAGTATATTAAAAAGCGTAAGCAAGAGTTTCTATCCGCCACGTGTCACCATCCCTCTTTAAATAACATTTTATGCAACAATATTCTCATATATATATATATTTAAAATGTCAATATGAAGATTCAAACCCCCAACCTCATGTATGAAATGAATAGTTCCAACAACTATGCTACCACATTGTTATTGATATTCCTATCAACAATAATGATGATATATAAATGAAAACCAAGAGTTAAGTTGTCTAAATGAGATGACTTATATTTTTTAAATAATATTTTACACCCTAGATTACATTAGTTATCACTAACTAATAACCCGAGCATCGCTGGGGGCTAACACTAGTTGTTTTTAATAAGTCAACTTCCCAAGTTAACCTTTGAGTAATCTTGGAACCTTTGAGTAATCTAGGAATAAGTAATGTTTGTATATGTATTGACTTTTAATGAGTTCAGGTGACCGGTAACCTGAACAATAGTTTTTTTTTTTTTACTTTACTTCCCCTTTGAACACCACTATAAACCACCACCATCCTACTCACCACCACCAAAACAACCTTGACTACCAAACCTTCCACCCCCACCCGAGCTTATCCTATTAGCCATCCCACCCCCTCCGTCTACCCATGAAACCACCCTCCCACCCACTGCCACCACCTCTCCCTCCTCCAAAAAATAATTTAACAAAAACCACAAACCTACCTACACCCTCCGAGCACCAGCCCAAATACCATCGTCATCCAACCGCCAATGCACAATCACGAACACCACCAACAACACCACTATCGTCATCCCCATCTCTTTCCTCCATTCCACCCAAATTTCACGACCAACATCCAAATCCTAATGAACCCAACCATCCCTTCAAACCCCTTCATATCACCACCACCACAACCCGATCATCATCACCATTATCCCAATTTCTAACCTCTCCTCTACCGCCACACATAGCTTCACCTTGCTTAACTCAAAACTCCTGGGGAGGTGGTGCTGGGTGAAAATTCTGGTGAATGTATTAAATGGGGAGATCCCGTCCGGCGAGTGGTAGTGGTTGTTGTTTGATGGATTAAAAGGGGAGGGGCGAGCAGTGCTTCTGGCTGAAAATCCCGACGGGACAGAGGAGAGTGAAGAAACAGGTTAACAATGGCGATGTGGTGAGACTTACATATGGAAGATAGCTTTTTACAAACAGTAGATGGATGTAAAAGATGGTGGGATTTTCTCTGGAAAATGATAACATCTAAGCCGTGCAAACTGCACTACCAACAACAAGAAGAGGTAGAGAAGTTTTTGGAGAGGGAATTGTTGGTAGCGGAGCGGATTTCGGAGATGTCGTAGAGGTGGGGATTGTCAGGGAGAGAGTCGCGTAAGCTGGAGAGAGAATGGCGGCTTGATTGTGAAGCGGAAGAGGAGGTTGTGGTGGTGCTAGTGGTGGTTGTGAAATTGGGTTTGTTTTGGTTGGTTGATTGGTCGAAAGAGGTGGAAGAAGTGTGGTTGTTTTGCCGACAACAAGCAGAAGGCCAGGGAAGGTGGGGGAAATAGGGTAGAGGGAGGGAAATGTGAAAAAAAAATTAAAAAATAATAATTTAAATTTAAACCAATTAAAAAAGACACGTGCATCGTATACCTACAATAATAAGTTACCAACAAGTCTTGACTTAATTTTGGAAGATTAGTTTACAAGGTTTACTTATTCCTGGATTACTCAAAGGCTAACTTAATATTAAAAGATAAGGTAAAGGTTGACTTATTAAAAACAATTTTTCCTTTTTTTTAAAGGAAATAGTAAAATTATAAACTGCCATACGGCATATTCCCTTCATTTCTTTTTGTTTGTCATACTTTTCGTTTTTGTCCGTTTTTTTTTTATTTGTCCAACTTTTTCATCAATGCCTATATGGATTATATTATCGATCTACCCCTTCTTCATCACTTTTGGTCCCACGTCTACTTTATAACTTTCTCTGACAAACAAAAAAAAACGGAGGGAGTATACAACAATTTTTTTCCTCAAATAAATGATGATCAAGAGTATCAGTTTGCAAAAATTTCATGTAATTTACTAATATAAATGTTTTGGTGCCGCTTATTTGATATGGTGATTCTCCAGCCGTAAACGAATTTCGATGACTAATATCCTTAATGCCTGATGTCATAATAAATTGAATCTTGACGTTCATCTTGATGTTTTTGATCTTCAACCAATTAAACCGTTTTTCCAATCTCAATCCTGTAAACTAGAAACAAACCAAGACTCTGATAGCGAGAAGAGATAAAACCATCATATTGATGGTGAAAACCATCATAAACATGGACAAAACCTCACATAAAGAGAGAGAGTTAGTAAAAACAAACTAAAAGAGAGCTTATGGGGTCAGACCGATTCAATTGAAACTCAGACCGCTTCAACAAAAATCATAATTCATTAGCTGAAACATTGAAATAAATTTGAAATCTAAAATCCATTAACTGAAATCAAAAGTTCATTAACTGAAAGCATAATTTTATTAACTGAAATACTAAAATAAATAACTGAAACCATTAGCTTATTAACTGAAATCACGGAAATCAATAGTTAAAACACAGTTGAAGTCTTATGTTTATTAATTGAAATAGTCTGACCAAATAGTCTAGTCAAACCGTTTAAATACTAGCCTAATTAAATACGTACTCCTAAGTAACAAGAAAAGTAAATTTAGGGACTTTACACCCCTACTATGGTTGATGGAGAGTTTTGTTATTTTGGAAAATTATTATTTTGAGTACCTGAGATTTGACAATATATCATTTTGGCTACCTAAGTTTTCAATAATATCGATTTGGGTACCTGAGGTTTGACAATATGTTCAATTTAGGTATCTCCATACTAACGATGTTAACTTACCATTAAGTGTGACCCACTTTGACCGGTCAAACGGGCCGGTTAAAAAAATCGGGTCCGGATCGAATAAACGTTGAAAAGTGAAAACCCTGTGCGTTCGATTTCGGTAGACCCAACGGGTTAAAGGATGTGATTTTGTCAAACGGGTCGGTTAGAATAAAAAAATTTCGAGTTCGGGTCCAATAAACCTTTAAGACCCAGTTCAGTTTCGGGTAGACCCAATGGGTTTAGGGATTTGAATTTGATCTTTCTTTTATTTAGTTTTTGGGTCATATATGTAAAAAATTCCCATAATTTGATACTATTGCTATAGATATAATGATTTTCCTGTCGGTCGAGTAAAAAACGACTTTCTCGGTTCGGGTAAAAAAATTTGTGTTCAAAACCATTATTTTTGGGTTGGATTTCGAGTCGGATTTTGACAGGTGTAGACCCACTTCTTAAAATGATCGATGACTCTAATCTATTTCAAGAGTAGTATTGGATTTGCCACTTTTTTTTGAAAATAATAACAACAATTACATCTTTAAATACATTAGAACCGTTGATTATCTACCCGAAACTGAACTGAGTCTTAAAGGTATATTGGACCCGAACTCAAAAAAATTTATTCTAACCAACCCGTTTGACAAATTCACATCCTTTAACCCATTGGGTCTACCGAAACCGAACGCCTGGGGTTTTCAACGTTTATTCGACCCGGACCCGATTTTTTTAACCGGCCGTTTGACCGGTCAAATTGGGTCACACTTAACGGTAAGTTAACACCGTTAGTATAGAGGTACCTAAATTAAACCTATTATCAAACCTCAGGTACCCAAATCGATATTATTGAAAACTTGGGTACCCAAAATGATATATTGTCAAACCTCAGGTACCCAAAATGATAATTTTCCTTTTATTTTCTATAAACCTCTTAAGTGTACATGTGTTCCATTTCTGTCAATTGTTGTCAAAGAAAAAAAATGTGACATTACTTTGGCTTTGTTTGGAAAAATAAAACTTCGTGGAACTTTTGAAGTTTTGACTAAATCAAAACTCTAGAAAAGTAAACAGTTGTGTAATAATATAACTCCCTTCGTTTTTTTGTTTGTCCTATTTCGACCAATTATGTGAGTGTTTTTTAGTCAAAATAGGTCAAACAGAAAGAAAGTATAAGGAGTAATCTACTTTGGGCTATAAGATTTCTGTAGATAAACAAAAATACCAAAATTTGTTGATTGTTTCTTTTTTTTTTGGTACTAATCATGAAATTTAAATTAACAGGAAAAGAAAACCGTCATACAAACCAAGTTCAGAGAACCAAATGGTTAATGACATTAATGTCCTCCAAGTACAAATCATTACAAAAGTCAGGAACAATGTCTAATTCCACCACCTCATGAATAAAAGCTCCTCTTTTTTCATCTCTTTTGCGATGCAAACCGCAAGCCTATTGCTCTCTCTATTCAACGTGTTATGGAAAAGATATGCATTGAAATCTTTATCTGCCAGTTTACCAAGAACAAACAGGAGAAGAAAATATGATATATCTTTTATGGAAGATTTTATCTTATTTGATATATCTTTACCCAATTATTCCTATCTTTTCTAATTTTCTTATCTTGTATATGACGGCTAGTTAAGAGATTTATTAGGGTTTCCTTGTACTATAAAAGGAATCATCAGGCTATCATCTATTTAGACATTCACGACTTATACTTTGTAATCCTCTAGTTTTTCCATTGAAGATTAAGAAAGCTCGAACCCCCTACACAGTGGACTTAGGTCAAGTTGTCCGAACCACATTAAATCCTTGTGTTATTATTTATTCTTATTGTCTCTTTTCTCATTTATATTATATTGTCGATATTTTATTCCGCACTAATTAAACACATTGACTCCTATTTTACAACACACCGCTTCAATCTTTAAACCAGGCAAGAGTGAAATGAGTTCCTTGCATCTCAACACAATATTAAAAATGTCATCTCTAACAACATTAGTGTCAAAGATTCTCTCCTTTGCGTTCAAGCAATCCGCGATAATAGTGCCTTCGGTCCAACCATTCGCCTGGGCTGCAACAAGGCTTTGTAAAATTGCAAAAAGTTCAGCCCATAATAGGAGTAGTTGCTCTAATACATTTGGAGATACTCTTAACCCAAATCCCATGAAAATTCCTAATTACCGTAGCTATGGTAGCCGTGGTCCTATTGTCAACCCAAGACGCATCGCAAGAGATTAGCATTTTATTAACTTGCCTTGCTCTTTGTATACAATTGCCATGGGTTAAGGTCTAAGTGACCGGTTTAGTCCCACAAGCTGCCCAAAATTCCCCTGCTATATTAATTGCCTCCCTCATACATTCACTGGAGTGCTGGACGGGCAATGGGCTCCTTTCTTTTTAACAACCAAGATTTTGTATTACTCCATTATTTAATATTCATAGAAGCCAATAATAATGTGGAGAAATTCTATATGTTGAGCTTCGGGTTATGAAAATTCCTTCATAATCATCTGATTAAGGTCAATAATAATGTGGACATGTACTCTGTAAGCTACCTTATCATCTTTGTTGTTTTGTGCTCAAATAATGTCACCGTGTTTTAAATTTTCTCGAGCCTCTTTGAAAAATATAAAGACTGATAGATAATGCTAGGTTGCTAACGATCTCTTACACGGCAGCTTTGTTAAATAAAATTCAATGTATCAATATTCAACTACAAATCACAAAGAAACTTAATACAAAGACGTAGCCTTTCTTGGCTATATATATTGGCAATATGGCTCTGTAGTACGTAGCAACTAGCAACTAGCAACTAGAAAGAGATTTTGCATAGGAGAGTATGGCTTCCAAATTGTTTTCTAATAGCCCTTCAGTGTTTGTATTACTTTTGAGCTTGCTTATTTGTTCATGGCTTCTTGCACCACTTATTCAAGCAGAAAACGATCAAAGAAAGGCATGCATCTATCTTATCGTACTTACTTGTGAATTTCTTCGTTATAAGATTTTTTTGAACATTGTTAATAACATTATTGTTTAGCATGTCTTCTCACTATTCGTATAAGTCATGTTTTCACTAGAATCCAATCATGTAGATAGATATTTACTTCGCCGTATAATTCTTGGTTCATAGAAAAACAATTTTTTTCTAGATACATATAGTTTATATCTCTTACTAATTGTTTTTTCTTTTTGAACAGGTAAGAAACATATATAGCTCAACCAAAGAAGTACAACCTAAAGATTTCCTTGATATACAACGAACCATCTAGAATGGATCTTACTAATTGTTATTATCAACGCTTTGTCAATTACATGTAGTAGTTAGTAATGTTAAAAAGGTTCTAAATATAAATAAGTTCGAACTAGTTCTAATTACCTTTATTTAACTTTTGATTTTTTTTTCATTTCGTAGTACTCTCTATTCTTTACGGTTCTCTTACTTTGACTTTTATTGTCTGACTTAAGAAACTTTTGACTTTTATTTAAAACTTAGAAATTAAATTATTTATATTATATAATTATTATTGTTCACAAAATCTCTTTTTTACAGAAATAACTATCTATAATTTATACTAACATATATAGGATAAGAGAATTTATGGTCAAAGTTCAATCTTGTAGATCCCGAGAACAAAAGTATGAAAAACGAAAAGGAAAAAAACATGGAGCATTTAACAATTTGTGTAGATTTATAATTTCATTCTATTAATAAGATATAACTAACAAATTTTGTAAAAGTATCGTTGTATCTCCAAATAATACTCATAACTTTCACTTTAAGGTCAAAATGTACCATATTTATTAAATATACTACTTTACGTATTTTATATATTACCTTACCTTGAAAGTATATTAAATACATAATATGCTACTTATTCATTAAATATACTACCTTATGAATTAAATATAGTACATTAATCTTTACATGCATCACTTTGCTTATTTGTTATAAAATTCATAAATATACTACCTTATCCATTAAATATTCTACCTTAAAGTGAAAGTTATGGGTGTTATTTGGGGGGCAACCAACCGTTTAACAAAGTTAATGGATGTTATTTTCAAAAAATCGTTGGGGATTGTTGACAAAAAATGAAAGTTATGGGGTTTTTCACAAATTAATATTCTTTCTTATTCACTCTCAGTCTCTCACCCTCTCTAAAAAAACGTTATAGGGTGTTTGGCAATTAGCTGATGGTTTTATTGCGGATGGATTGACCGGCTGTTTTTAATGACTTATTTAACTTGTTGTGTAATTATTGACTGTATATAAAAGTGTTTGGTAAATTAAGTCACGTTTTACTTACCATAGTTTTACCACTCAAGAAGCAAATTAAGCTTTTGCGTTTGTATTATTTGTGTAGAGTTATATTATATACATGGGTGATCCGGTAAAGCAAAACATTTCTGCAAAAAGCCTTCATATTGAAATGTTGAGTCGCGTTCTTGACAGGTGAGTGTTATGCATAATGTGTTGTTTCATGTTACGCTTTTCTCGTCTATTGTTTCATATATTCTTATGATTTTATATTCTTCTACGAAATAATAGTTAATCGGAACTATATCATGGATAAACAAAGTGATATATTACTTCTATTTTACAAGAACCCTAAATACTCTAGGTAATGCTTTAAATACATATGAATTTCCCATAAACCCACTAACCTTATACATACTCTTCTCACTCTATTTCTCTTACCACCACACTCACTTTTGACAACCACCACCACCACACCACCCCAACCACCGCCACTACCACCCCAACCACCGCCACTACCACCACTCTAACGCCGCCCCAACCACCACCGCCACTCCACCACCACCACACCACCGGCACAAAAATATGACCAGTAAAAAAATGTCCATAAAAGTGAGCCTTGTGTGGCACAAGGCCCACCACAACACAAGGCTCGTCTTATAATCGACAATTTTTTTAGTAATTTTTAAATTCAGTAAAATATATATGTATATTTGTAATATTTAATTGAATTTAATGTTGTTTATGATAATTAATTTTTAATATTTAACTAAATTAATTGTTGTACACAAATATACAATTTTTAATTCAAATAAATATTACAAATAAACATATATAAAAAATTTAAAAATAACAAAAAAATTGTCGATTAAAAGGTGGCACAAGGCTCACTTTTATGGACTTTTTTTTTTTGCCGGTCATATTTTTGTGGTGGAGTGGCGGCGGTGTGAGGGTGGCGGGGCGGTGGCGGTGTGGTGGTTGTGGCGGTGGGGCGGCAATGGCGGCGGTGGTGGTGGTCAAGAGTGAGTGTGGTGGTAGGAGAAGTAGTGTGGAAGAGTGATGTGGGGTAAAATGGTAATTAACGTATTAAATACAGAACGTTAGTAAGAAAATACAGGGCGGCATTTAGCACAAGATCTCAGAACATCTATTCTATACTTATGAGAATTTTATGAGCAATGTTAATTGTAGTATAGTTATTTCAAGTTTGTTGAAAATAATTTAAATGCTATTCATTTGATAATTGACAAACTTGTCTTCTAGCGTGCCGTCACACAAGATCTCAGAACATCTACTCTATACTTATGAGAATTTTCACGGATGTGTTGCAAAACTTACCAAAAAGGAAGCAAATATCATCGCAGGTATGTGACATAAGCCCTTAACTATATTTATTGGCTTTCCCCTCATATTCAGTTTAACTCATTTTTGCTAAACTGAACTTATTTTTACTGCTTCATAGTTTTTCTGCTTTGCACTGCCACTTACTTTTACTCAATTGAACTTATTTTCACTTAAATAAACTTATTTTGAACTGAATTTATTTTTACTGAACTGAACCTAATTTTACTAACTATTATTATTTGAAAGTGAACTGAACATGATCTTACTTACCAAGCTCTAAAGTCCAAATGAGTTAACAACAACATCGAATTGCTCTAAATATGCAAATGAGTAATGAAAGCCTAAGTTCAACCAAAAGTCTAAGCTGATAGTTGAAGGTCCATGAATTATTTTATACTCTACAAAATATATGTTACAGATACAGTACGTACATCCGTAAGTGGCGGATGACCCCACTTGACTTGGTAAAATTGTAAATTTTACTTTCAAAAAATTTATTTTTTTTGAAAATCATCTTACAAAATCGACCATTTTACCCCGATAAAATTTTACAATTACACTGTGATTCCATCCAATAATTTTTGTGGATCTTCCACTGGCGCACTGCATCCGCATACACTATAGAGTAGCTGTTTTGCTTGATTAGAGCTTAGAGGTCGTCTTTATATATGTGGAAATGATAGGCATGGATGAAGTGGTGTCTGTATTTCGGAATGAAAAGACTCATCTTCTTACAACTAGATCATGGGACTTCATGGGTTTTCCTATAAATGTAAAGAGAAGCAACACCGAGAGCAATGTTATTGTTGGAGTAATTGATAGTGGAATTTGGCCTGAATCTGAGAGCTTTCTTGATCATGGTCTTGGTCCACCTCCTGCCAAATGGAAGGGTCAATGTCAAACTTCACATAATTTTACATGTAATAAGTAAGATTTTTCTCTACTTTTTATGTTTGTAACTGGTACAGTAATAACTAAACTAATTACTCTATTATGCTTGTTTTTGTTTACTCTATATATTAAAAGCAAGACAAAAGTAGGTTTAAGTGTTGCGGCTAAAAAAACAGATCATGTAATTTCAAAATATTAACTTTTATAATAGTTCTATTGATGTCTAGTTAATTGATCATACAAATGGTCACTATTATGAGCATACTAATATGTGATAGTTTTACTAATGCAGCAAGGTAATTGGAGCGCAGTATTTTCGAGCAGACGGAAATTTTGGAGAGGGTGATATAGCATCACCAAGAGACACAAATGGGCATGGAACACATTGTGCTTCTACAGTTGCCGGAGGAGTTGTAGAAATGGCAAGCTTCCTAGGCCTAGGCTTAGGAACTGCGCGAGGGGGTGTACCTTCGTCTAGAATCGCCGTGTATAAGTCGTGTTGGTCTGATAGTTGTCACTCTGCCGATATTTTGGCAGCATTCGATGCGGCTATATCAGATGGAGTCGACATCATATCGGTTTCACTTCAATCTAGTGGACTTGCACTTTATGAATTTTTAACGAATCCAATTGCCATAGGAGCTTTTCATGCAATGAAGAAAGGAATCATGACTTCTGCTGCAGCTGGCAATTCGGGTCCGGGCCTTCAAACTCTCGCCAATTTTGCACCGTGGATACTCTCCGTAGGAGCTAGTACTACAGATCGTAAATTTACCACCAAGGTGCAACTTGGTAATGGCATGGTGTTTGAGGTTAGTTCTCTTGGAATTTTTATAAGGTAATCAGTGGCGGAGCCAATATTCGTACATTGAAGGGGCCGAGATTCGTATGTGGTTTACACTTATTTAGTTGTATGGTCTAATATCATACTCCCTCCGTTCCAAAATGTTATGCCCATTTTCCGTTTTAGGCTGTTTCAAAAATATATACACATATAGAATCTTTTCTATTTATATACATTTTTTCTCCCCATTTTACACTTCAATATCTAAATATTTACCTACTTTTTACTCATTTGTACTTTAATGGTCCCCACATTTGAATCTTTTTCTCTTATTTTTCCTAATAAGGACAAAAACAAGTACATGAAAATTATTAAAATAAACATAAGATTCTCCTATGATTCTATTTGCCTTGATTTTCCCTCATATTCCAAATGGGTATAACATGTTGGAACGGAGGGAGTAAAAGTTAAAGATATAAAAAGTTGGAATATATGTGTGCCCAAGGAGTGGAACCCTAACCACCCACTTTTGTTCTCTTCTTCCCCTGCATACTCATGTTCATCGTTGATTACCAATGGTTGCTCAAAGGAATAATAATATTCAAATATCCAACCACTTCAGGAATTAACTTTGATTTGTGAAGTCAAGCATGAAATTATCAACTTTCCATGGCGAGCAAATATTTGATGTTTTCTCCTCTTCTTCATACTCATTTTATCTTTACATAATAGTCCAATGGAACTCACTGCTTATCGCGCTACGATAGAATTACTGAACATAATGGGTTTTTCTTGATTTTAATTCATCAGATTCGGGTTGATTATTGTTAATTCCTAAATAAAAAGGTCAAATGTGGGTTATTTACACATCAGATTTGAATTATATTGATATTTTGAAGGAGCTGTTAATCTCTTGATTTGAATTTGGGAGATATTAGAGTAGGTCAATATACCATAGAGTGAGGATATGCAAGAATTGCTATCAGGGAGATAATTTGCAGAAGGTGCTACTTGTTTGATAATCTTTGATGTCAAGTAAAAATTTGAGAAGTTTAGGCATGAAGGCTAACAAGATTTTGAGAAGTCTTGGAATTTTACTGCTTTGATTGCAAAATAACGCAACAGAAAAAGGGGAGAAGAAGAGAACAAGGATTGCTTAGTAATTGATGAATTGACATTAGAAAATGAGTTAACTCTAAGTAAACTTAATAATGGCACTATATAAACTTAACAATACCAAAAGGTCACCTTATGTAATGACTTTTTTTTGTTTCCGTCACATAGAATTTTACAAATTAGGAGGTCACCATATAGAATTTCTCAATATTCTATTGTGATAAATTCATTGTAAATATATATATATGTTTGATGCAGGGAACTTCACTAAATACATTTGATCTCGACAACAAGACTTTTCCCCTAATTTATGGAGGAGATGCCCCGGACATATCTGCAAACTCTACAACTTCCCGGTATATGAAACACTAACATATAGTCATATACCACGAAACCAAGAGTTCTCGTCTCGCGCTCTAATTCGTACAAAACTGCAGGTTTTGCGGATTAGGAACATTAAATAGAACATTGGTGAAAGGCAAGATTGTTATATGTGATGCTATGTCACCTTGGCAGCCCTTCCTTGATGGGGCAGCAGGGATAATAATGCAAGGCTTAGACCCCCATGATGTTGCAAATTCTTTTCCTCTCCCTGCATCTTATATTCGTGTCGATGATGCAGCTCGGGTTCTCTCTTACACTAGAAACTTAACAAGGTACCTATTTCATCTCCATTTATAGTCCTTAATTATGAGAGATTAGACAATGTGACGACTATGTACAAATCATAGATCAAAGCATTAAGTGATATTAGAATAAAAGGGTTGTTTACTATAAAGAGCTCTTCCAATTAGTGTGATGGTTATGCACAAATGAATGATAAAACTTTCAGGCCTATTTAGTACAACACTCAAAAGTTTTTCTTGCAATTTAGGTGTACCTAGCTAGAATCTTCCTATGCATAAACAATGTTTGATCTCTGTCGAGATTTTAATGGCAAATTATGTTTATCATTTATGTAGTACCCCATTTGGAACTATACAAAAAACTGTTCAAGTCATGGATGCACCATCATCCCATTTAGTAGCCTCATTTTCATCAAGGGGTCCTTCTCCGATTTCACCAGGTATCCTCAAGGTAAAGGCTATTGACCCAACCAATGTATTATAGTCATATCATTAAAAACATACTTCCTTGGTTTCAAAATAAGTGATATATTTTTTATTATGGGGTATTTCAAAATAAATGATACATTTTTTTTCCCTTAGCAAGTAACTTTGTGCTAACTTAATATTACCCACCCGCCTCTCTTTCTCCTCAACCCACAACTATTGATCTACAACCACCCAACCAACCTAGCCTGATGTTAGGGATTGATGTTAGTGTTGATGTTAATGAAGGAGAGGTTGCGACAGGGGAGGTTTGGTGGGTCGGGGTTTTTTAGTGTGGTGGGGGCTTGTGGCGGGTGATGTAGTGGTTGAAAGTGTGGTGGTGTCGTGTTGGTGGTGGAAAGAGGAGAGCTGATGCGGTGGTTCTGGTGGTGGGTTCGCGTTGGTGGTGGAAAGAGGAGAGAGTAGGCGGTGGTTCTGATGGTGTTTTTGGATGGGGAGGAGGACAAAGAGTGGTGGTAGTGGAAGGAGGAGAGGGAGTGGGGGTCGGGGTGGTGGAAACAGGAAAGGGAGGGTGGGGTGGGTCGTAGAGCATCGTTGGTGCTGAGAATTAAAAAAAATTCTCAATCTTCTCTTTCCTTCACATCACCCAATTGAGATTTTTCATTTGAAAATTTCTTTCAGTTCTTAATGATGATTTTTTTTTGGAAATTCTCAATTATCTCTCTCACCTCCTTTGGCTATAATTTATAAAAAAAAGTGTTCAGATAGATATCAATATGCATATCAATTTGAAGCGTATAAAAAATCTTACATGAAGATATATTTTTTAAAGCGTAAATTTTATAATATTTAGTTTTGAAAAATATGAAAAGTTTGTTGTTTTTTCTCTATCCTGCTTGTCACTCTCTCATTGGCTCTCTCCTCATTAAGATTGAGCACCAAAAATCCACATTGAGTGAGAAATGCGGAATCTTGAGCTTTCCCCCTCTCCCCATTAAGAACTTTTTTTATTCTCAAACAATTCTCAACCCAATTGAGATTTTTTTTTAAAATAGCATTAAGGATGCTGTAAGTGGATGGTTATTAGTTTAATTACATAGATCACTCCCCACTTCTAATTAATCCCCCCAATTTAATTCACTTAATCAAGTTTACAAAATTTTGCCTCAAAGTACCTTTTTTTTTAAAGTGCACCACTTATTTTGAAACGGATGAAGTATAACTTATAAGTCAAGAACAAACTACAAGCAAGTCAGATCGGAAAATTTACCCCTGCAAACTTGTAATTATTTTTTCAGCCAGATTTGGTTGCCCCTGGAGCGAACATTCTAGCAGCCTGGCCCCCGATTGCTCCGGTTTCCGGAGCCCTTGATTCGAGGTCTGTTCCATATAACATACTGTATGGGACTTCCATGGCATGCCCACATGCAACTGCAATAGCCGCCTATGTTAAGTCTTTTCATCCTAATTGGTCTGAAGCTGCCATCAGATCTGCTCTCATGACTACAGGTATATGCTTCTTACAATGCACTCTACCTGGACGGAACAACCCGTTACCAGCGAGCAATAGTTCATATTCTAAATACAATTTTGAAATACTATACTAAATTTTTGGCTTTAGCACTTTCTGTTGCACGTATAAGTATCATGCAAAGTATATAGCTAGAAAAACTAGGATTATGGTTGAGGTGAAAAGTGATTGAATTCCTTTAATTTTCATGCTATGCAATTGTTTGAACAGCGTTACCAATGAGCAGAGCTTCAAACGAAGAAGCTGAATTAGCATATGGTTCAGGCCACATCAATCCAGTAAAGGCCACACATCCGGGCCTCGTATACGACACTGAAGTGGGTGACTATGTGAAGTTCTTGTGCAGTCAAGGCCTCAATGCCACTACTATTAGACTAGTGGGTGGAGATATTGATCATTGTCAAGAAAATAGTACTAATTGGGATCTTAATTACCCTTCCATCGCGCTCCCTACAAGCTTAGGTCCCTTTGATACAATGTTTACTAGGACTGTCACTAATGTTGGATTGCCAAATTCTACATACAGAGCTATTGTAACTACGCCTCCCGGGCAAGCATTGGCCATCAAAGTACAACCATCTGTTTTATCCTTCAAATCTGTTGGACAGAAATTAAGGTTCACTGTGAGAGTTTCTGGAACTATTGGTATGAGAGCTTTGATGTCAGCTTCTTTGGTGTGGGATGATGGTGAACATCAAGTTAGAAGCCCTATTGTTGTGTTTAATTTGTCTTAGCATAGACAAGAGATTTTTCTATCAAGTTGTTGTATACGATGATAGATGGACTTATATATGAGGTTGATTGTGTTCGGGTTAGTTTGTTGTGTTGTACTCGTACTTAATTTATCCTGGTACCTTCATGTCAAGTAACCAAAATTAATAGGTCATGATATTAAGATAATTGGACAAATCAAAGTCGTGATAATAAGTGTACATGGGGAGCGAAATACATTTGTAAATGTTTTATTTGTTCACCGGGTGCATATTGAAATAATACTTTCGCTACTTTTATATTCTGCTTTAACTTTTACGCATGCATGTACTCGTTGTTGGCAACACTCATTGAAGTACCATACTATGTAAAAGACTTGGCAGGGACTTAGAGGCAACAGATCGGAAGTACGTAACAATGACTATATCCTCGTAACTTGACTTGAAGACGATATGATTCAATATTGTACTCAAATCTTACAATTTGGGGGTCCACCAAAAAACATATGATGTCCAAAGTCACCCCCAACGTCTCCACCATATACAGCTTTGTAACAATCAGGCTTGCTTAAGGCCAATTTGAGGTTTTCTCCACTGGGAAAAGTTTGTTGACCTAATACTTGTAGTTTACTTATAATGCAAGCTTTTGCATATCCTTCTTCTGGGAAATGGCCACTTCCCATCGCCGGAGTGAACTCCGACGAACTCGAAATTTCTCCTCCCCAACCGGCTCTTGTAGCACCATTTGTTAAGGTACTGAACAACTCCTTTGGCCAATACCCTACTTGCTCATCAATATTGATAAGCCACCAGTTCTTTGTATTTTGGTCCTGTATCAAAACATAAATTAATAAAACAACAGTTGTAGCGCTAGATTCCAATTCTAAAACTATATTCCCCCTTCGTTTCTTTTACTAGTTAACCTTTGACTTTTGCTGTCTTTAATTTTTGGTGTATATAAAGTCACAAACTCACAAAATCATGATCACAATCGATTTTATGAGTTCTTGAAGTTTTTTTTTTTTTTTTTGAAAAGTGAGTTCTTGAAGTTAGGGGAGATGCTATTAGTAGAAGTATGCCTCCTCCGACTTTTCACACTACTTAGTATCTCATCTTCTACTGGTAAAAGTATAACCATTGCTAGCTTTATTCCAAAAAGATGGTTATACTTTAACTTTTCACAATATTCAATTCTTATTTTTTTTATCATTTTTATCTTCAAAAATAATATACTTAATAGTAGGTATTGTGAAAATACATTATTGTGGCAGATGATTCGACAAAC
This sequence comes from Patellifolia procumbens, assembly GCA_947645195.1. Lineage (NCBI taxonomy): Eukaryota > Viridiplantae > Streptophyta > Magnoliopsida > Caryophyllales > Amaranthaceae > Patellifolia > Patellifolia procumbens. The sequence continues at coordinate 46,667 of CANSGD010001469.1, read as the reverse complement.
AAGCATAAAGTATAGAAACAATAAAGAAAATACATATTTAACATGGTTCACTAACAATTTATTAGCTACTTTCACCAGGTAGAGGGAGAAATTGTTTTATTAACGTGGGAGAGAGAATACAGGGTACATTAGCGGGTTAGAATTTAAACACTAAGGTTTATATAATTTCTTGGCAATTAACTTAAACAATATGGGCTTAAAACCAATAACAGTAAACCGTATCATTATGACAGTTAAGACATATTTCTTGGCAATAACTTTAACTTAAATAATTTTTGTTAATCCTATAACCTTAGGGCTTGTTTGTTTAGGAGGATAAGAGGTAGGGATAAGGATTTATTATCCATCCTTACCCTTATCCCATGTTTTTTTAGGGGGATTAGTAAATTTTGGTGGGATAGGGATAGGGATAAAAACCCAAGTTATCCCACCAAAATTATATCTAATGGGAGGTGGTATAAGGGATGGGGATAAGGATATGAGGTGAAATTACAAACATATCCTTAATGAAAAGGGATGGAGGATGAGAGAATGAGAAAATTAGTAAGGTTATTTAAGTAACTTCATTTTTTATCCCTAATCTTATCCCAACCTATACCAAACATGAGATTACTCTGTTTTTATCCTTATCCCACTTACCAATTCCTTATCCCTATCCCAACCTTTATCCCTATCCCTATCCCCATGACATACCAAATGACCCCTTAAGACATATTTCAACATAACCACTCTGACATATCAAACAAGATCTCCACTAGCCCACATCATTTTGACATTTATTTTTAATCAACTTGTTTAAAAGGTGGGTCATTTGGGTAAAATGCCCAAAATTTGTTCTTTTTGTGATTTTTAAGCCAATCTGGACTAGGCTTTCCGGGCCAAAATCAGGTTTGGTTGGTCCCAACCGGGAGATTTGAAGCTCCCCATTTGCACTCTCTCCTCAAATGGGGTTGCTCATGAGTGGGAGAGACTCCCTTATGTTGAGGCACCTATTTACATGAAAAGCTTCTCAAATCAAAAAGAAGAGGAAAGAGAAGATATTTGGGAGAAAAAGTAGGAGAGAAGGAAGATAGTAGAGTGTGAGAAAGTAAGAAATATAGGTAAATGGGAAACGAGTGGATGTATGTAATTGTAAAAAGGGAATAGGAGAGGAAAAATTAGTGGGAAGTAATGTGGATGAATGGGATGAGGAGAGAGAAATTATGGGAAGCCCATGAATGCAAATGCTCTTATTAGTAAATAGAATATGATTGAAACGAAAAGTCAAAGTGGCCAACAAAGCATTCGGACTTTCGGAGAGGGAGTGCTCCTACTTCCCAATTAAAAGTGAGGTTGGTGAGGGATTTTACTAGATTGAGGTCCGTTCTCTTCAGTGGAATTGAATAGTAACATGTGAAAGTAAAAGTATCGTCAAGAACTGAAATAAATTAAATTTTAAACTAAAAATAAAAATAAAAATAATAAGCTGAGAGAACATATCTTAGCGTAAACAGAATAGAATTCACTTGTATAATTTTAATTACCTGTTGAATGGTAATTGGTAGGGAGTATTGAGCGCCCCAGTAGGTTGATACATGTTCTAAAATTACGCCAAGAGCAACTCGTTGACTAATTTGTACAAATCCTGGACACACGGCATTGAAACAACCTGTGCTCTTTCCACTGTCTCTCTGCAATTTTTGTAAATCATGGAGTAACAATTTCATATTAATAAAATTGTAATGTAATGTACGTCTCCTAAAAGATTTCCCCTATTTTTGGCACAAAGTCTAAGAAAGGAGGTTGACCTGGTGTATGGTCTAAAATTTTATTTTATAATTGAAAAGTAAGATATTGGATATCTTTTAGAATTGTTTATTAAGAGTGTGGGTTCAAGTGCTTTTCGTACGGAAAATGATATTATATTAGGTGGACCAATGGATCATATCCAAATAAATAAATGAAAAATGTATTTTGGACAAACAAAAATGGAAATATGGGAAATTCTTTGGGGGACGGAGGAAGTATACTATTCCCTTCGCTCAAAAAAAAATTGCTCCATTTTTCTCTTTAATCTGACTAGAAATCTTTGTAAAAGGCTTTTTTTTCTCATTACTCATTTAGATGTAGTCAAATCAGTAAAAGTAAGACATATAAACGAGCAATGAGGAAAAAAAATAGTTTTATGTGTATCATGCTCATGCTACACCCGGGTGTATATTTCTCTAAAATCTCTAATCCATCCTCTATTTTTTTCTAATATTTAGAGCCACGCTCACCCTCGTGTTTTTTTTTTCTCTATTTTTATCCTTCCTTAAATGTGCATAGAATGCAAGTAGAGCAAAATTTTTGACATGAGATAGCATTTCTAATGTATAGAGGACTAAAGATTAGAATACCAAGTAATACTTGGTATAGTGGTAATTAAGGATAGCACCTTCCAACCTCAAGGTTCGGGGCTCAATCCCCAACTAAGGGCACTTTGAAGGTAGGGATTTCCCTCACTCTTCCCTCCTACTCTTAATTGTCTCGCACTTTAAGACCCGAGCGGGGTCCGGGTCACTTCTTCTTACCAAAAAAATAAAATAAAAATAAAGATTAGAATACTAACAGTCCAGAAGGCGTATAACCGAGACGAGTTCGTGTATAGATAGGGATTGACCTGAAATTTTGTATTTCATCCAAATTGTTAGAAAACTCAATGGGAAAATATTATATTTGAAATTAAGTACTCGGTCACGTAACCAGATTCATCGATTACCGGTTGAGAAAAAAAAAGCTAGCAATCGGAGTCGGTCTCGTCCTGGTCCAATTTTTTGGACACAGACTCGTTTCAGTAGCATCGATTCCGGTTCCAAACCCGACAAGTAGTAAGCGATTTCAGGTTCGGAACCGGGTATCTAATATATAAAAACGAATCTTAGCTTTTTTAACAAATGAGAAAGTATCATTTCAAAAGAAGAGAGTGAGATTAGTGAGAAAGCAAGAAAAAATACCGCCCAACCAGCTGATATAGCGTTACTAACAAGACCATCGTCACTTGCAACAAAAACAGAAGCATCTGTAAATTGTTCAGTTGTAATCTCAGGACTCCAAATGTTAATTGCACCAGATGCTCCTACGTTGTTGGCAGATGCTACGACAGTTGCAATCTGCAATCATACAAATTTTCATCTAATAACATTTGAAGGCTTAGAACTTTAAAGAGTCTCAAGATGTACGTGTTGGTTTTGATACGCATGTCCTAGTATATTTTGGCAACGCTAGTTTTCTTATTAGCCTACGACTCTACTGTACTATGCTCACCATAACTCTTAATACACTTTTCAAAATGATTTCATAACTCTTAATACACTTTTCAAAATGATTTCAACAATTTGTTTCCTAATTTATGTCGTCTAATTATATCAGGCTTATATATATGTAGTGTCTATGACAATGTGTCAAGATAGGTCATTGTATACTACTATATCAAGTGTTTATAAGAAGTGAAACTATTGGGTCAGACCGTCTGACCAATATTTATGGTCAGACAGACTGAGCCCGTTTTATATTTTCGCAGCAGCACAACCCGTTTTTCTCTAAACTTTGCAAGCCATGGCATGATAGTTACATCCTTCATAAACTTCTAAACCTGGTTGTTTCAATTCTTCTTCTTTCAACTACACGCATCATTTGCTCATTCTCTAATCTCCTGTCAATGCAATTTCTAGAGGTCTTTGCATCAGTCTTGGATAGCCATCATCACACCACACATGCCCACACAGAGCCATTGTAGCGACTCATTTCTTTAAAAAGAAAACAGAAAATAAACAACTCTTAAATTTAATCCCTGATATTTTGAGTAGAAAAACAAAATCCCAGATACAACAAATTGTGGACGTTTCATAAACTCAACGCACAGCGTTTTCAAATTTCAGTTAAAGATTTCAGAAGAAGAGTGAAGAAGAAGAAAAGATGATGAAGGTATGTTTTTAGTTACTTTTTTTTTTCATTTGCTTTTATTCTGTTTTCAGTTAGAGGTTGACTTAGCATCATTTACTTAAGTTTCATTTTCAGTTTGTTGTTAAATGAAAGAATAAGAAAACTAAATGAAAGGATAATATAAGTAACTGAAAAAAAATGAAAACCAACTGAACAAAAATTGATACCAACTGAACAAAAATTGATACCAACTGAACACAAATTGATACCAACTGAACACAAATTGATACCAACTGAACACAAATTGATACCAGCTGAACACAAATTGATACCAACTGAACACAAATTGATATCAACTGAAAGTCGTCCGACCAAATGTTATGGTCAGACGCGTCTGACCCAATACCTTCCCTTATAAGAATAAAACTCGTTAAGTATAAGATCTATCATTTATGAGATTATAGGGAGATCTAGAGAGCCTTTCGATCATCAAACATACATTTGTTACAAACTTTTTGTGCTTTTCTTCTAGTTGTGGGTTTCCACGTATAATCTTTGTGCGTTCCTTCATTGTTATTCTTTTTATTGTGAACTACTGATTTTCGCAATATGCCAATATATCTGAAATTTTACAATTTGGAAGCCTCGGATCTTAAAATTATTATTTTCACGTATCACAAAGTTGTCGTGAATAGCGCTAATTAGGGCGTTAAGTGTATATATATATGTAAATATCGTTCGAATATTTTGTTCCGGGTATTTTACTTACTTGGTGTCCAGGAGGTAAATCATTCTTAGTATTGATTGAGTTCGAATTGATCGTAATCGAAGATTTCATTCCTAAACGTGATGAAAATTTCTCCATTGCAAGATCCTCTTCTTGAATTCTTCTGATAGGAACAGTTCCTCTTGGACATCTCATGCTTTTTGGTAAAATTTGTGAATGCATCAATAATTTACCAGAAGACTTTGTTTTCTTGTGAATCTTGAAGTTAGGCTTCATCTGTGATAGATTGCAGCATTTGCAAATCTTAATATAATGTCAATCCAAACAATTCTAGAAAAAGGGAAAGAAATCAACAAAAAAAAACCTGTATTGAATGATTCTTAAGTAACGGATGGTCAAATGCAAGTTGCTTATTGATTTCCACGCAATCCAATATGTCGCCATACTTTGTCTGTTAGAGGTACAAAACCAAAGCCAAAAATATATTATCGTCAAGTGACTCATCATCATTGGTCGGAAAGTGCAAATTCCTTAAAAGTTTGTACTAAAATATACACGGTACATACTAATACAATATCTTTTTTTGATAATTAATTCGTTATGGTTCGGGGCCTTACTAGTTACTACCATAGTACTCTCAGCAAAATATTCCTTTTTCAAGTTAAGTCGGACATTCAAACTTTTCTATCTCCAAAATAACATGTGAAGGGGGGATTTTTCGGGGTGCCTCAAACCCGGGACTTAGCCACGGATATGCAATTGCATCGACGATGTTATTGTGAAATAAGAATTTACCCCTACGTGTGTTGTGTTCATGGCTTTGAGTAAAGCTAGTTTCGTTTAAATGGTACGTAATCACACTAATAAGCAACAACATACCTGGAAACTCTTAATGGCTGGCTTGTTGATGAGTTCGAGTTGAGTTTTTACCATAGTTTTCCCATCTTGTGACATTGTTGCTTTCAATCCATTTACCAAGTTTATGTGTACGAACAATACCAACAAAGTTAATAGAGTTACCTCCATCTCGATTCTTGTATGAAACCTACTAATAATTTCTTTTTCTTTGGTTTATGATCTTATAAAAATAAGTTTGACTTTCAAAGAAAAATGAGCAATAGAATTTTTCATTACACGTTTAGTATTTTAAATGTGTATTACGGAGAACTTGAGAGACATTAAAAAATGTCATTGATTATTGTATTAGGACAAAGTCCTAATATGGATATAGTATATGGACATGATTTACTTCCTTTTTGGAATATTTGTTCCTATCTCGGTGAAGGGGCCGGCCTAAGATTCCCATTAATGCATGTGTTATTTTTATATGTAATGAACGGCCCAAACTTCAAATTAGTAGTATATAAAAAGGATTTTGACAGATTGAAACCATATAAGCCCAAAAAAAATTCGCACGTAAGCCGAAACAAGTTCTATTGAAGTGAACTAAAAATCAAGTGTATTATTAACAGAGTATTACTTTGCTTACAATTTTAACATTTACATGAGCAAAATTTAGGGTTGAACTATGAAATAAAACACATAAATCACATTTATTTAGGGCATGTTCTCCCGGCTTATTTTTAGTTTAGTTCAGTTCAATTCAGTTTAACTCTATCCAATTTTATTCAGTTTTGTTCATCTCCATTCATTATTTAAGCATTCTCATTAATATAACTATTATTGTTGATCTTATTTATTTTATTTATTACTCTAATTATAATTATTATTTTAATAATATATTATCATTCTAATAATTTATTATTATGAATGTATTGTTGTTGAATATTATTTATTATTGATTAAATTCAGTTCAGCTCCATTTAGTTCAGTTCAATCTAATTCAGTTTAACTCATTTAATTTATGCCGAAAAGAGTAGACCCTTAGAAAGGAATTGAATACATAAAGGTCAAAACACATGGTTTGGTTTGGCAATTAGTTGATCACTAGTTACTCATTTTGCATTCGCGATATATAATACGTCGATTGTTTTAACCAGTTTGACTGGCTAATTATATGAGTTGTTTGTATAAATGAGATTATCATTTTCATCAAGCTCAAGCCTCTCTAGCCAAAAATCTCCCCTTACTAGCTTTTCTAAAAATTAGAGCTTTGGATAGAAACCACTCTTCTAGTCTTCTAGAGTTCTAGTCCTCTATTTACCAGATACACACCATTAGGAGATTCGACAGATCAATCTGCTAAACTACATCAAAAACTCTAATTACCAAACAGTGTCCGTTGGTTATCGAACTCACAATCGAAACAGAGGTGTCCTAGATAATGCAATGTTAGAAAAATGAAGCCACCCAGAAAATTGAACAAACAAATTCCAATTCATTACAATTCACATACAACCTTACCAATTTGTTATCCTACAAAATGCTAAAACAAACCCCCAGATCACCATGGAATCCAGCAAAATTGTAGCAACCCAGGAAGCACCAAGTTTTCATATAAGCACTTTATGTACAATTGCATTGATTTTCTAGACAAAAGCTACTACTATATACATAACCATATGTAATATATATATATCCATATTCACCTTTCAAGTAACATTGCTCGTCTCTCACGTTTAGCTTGTGCTCAATTGCTGAATCTTTTGTTGTAATCATAGATACATAGCTGGTTTCTACTGCTATTACTGTTTCTAGTTCCTTCGTCGTTTACGTGAACCCCCTTTTTCCGGTTTAGCTCTGAACACATTTCTTCGACTAAAGGTTTCCAGAGACGAACACGAGCATTTATAAACCAATTTGAAACCTGTCATATACATAAAGAAAACTGTTATATAATCGAAGGGGAAACCAAGAAGCAAGATAGCAACTTTATATTCTCCTTATCTTCTAACTTCATTTCACTGTCAATCCAAACCAAATTTAGGATGAGCTTAAGTTTTTCAATCACAAAATCCTTGGTGTTTTACATCATTTTATATACACAACAGTAAGTTAGCAAAAGAGATGTTTCAGATTCATTAACTTATTACGTGCTTAAGATTGTAAGAGGAATGTTATATTACCTGGCTTCTTGTTAATCCACTTTTCATGGCAAGCAAGTGTTTCTCTGCATCTTTTGGATACCTGAAATTTATCAGAGTTCAGAGACTAATTTGCCATTCTCAGAAAGTTCAGATCGTACTGATTCACTTTTGATGTTACACGATTAGATTAGACTGTCTGATACAAGAACTTTTGCCCGAGACAAAAGGTATGCATATTTCTTGATGTTTAACTCAGCCATATCTCTGTGGTCTATATATGCGACATTACATGTAATGATGTAAGTTCAGTTTCAAAGTTCAAAATATTAAAGTTGCATTCCAGAAATTGATCTGAACAAGACTATTTTCAGTCAAGTAAGATTTTTGTATTGACAAACAACAAAATGGTTCAATATTGAGTAAGTGAGAATTTATTCGAAAACCTTTACTCATGTCTTTCAACAACTCAGTTTACTAAGACGGTCTATGAAAAGAATACTACTTCATTGAAGTGTGGTTGTAAGTTTATTGGCATTTTGAACAGTAAAGACCTAATATGTAGTTCTATGTAGAGGTTAAACAAGGAAACACTCACGGGTGAAGAAAGTTGTCGAACATCCACGCACGTAGTACAGAAACAGATCTCTCTGGCAAGCCTCTCTGAGGTCTCCACAATTGATCTTTTCTCTTCAATTGCTGGATTGTCCACTGCTTCTGAATGAAAGCTTTATCAACAGATGTCCCATTGTCTCTTGCACTTGCATTATCCATTCCCATTGCTAGGATTTGATTGCTGATTCTTTCTCTCAAATTTTTGTAGAAGTAAGAGATTTTTTGAAGAGCAAAACAAGAATGTAATTGAGGGTCTAGCTCGGTTGCAGCATGGAATGCAGAAATAACCATGTGTATCTCATCTAAGCAGCGGTTGTACCGATCATCCACCTGCAAAGTATAATATGAAAGATGAAATATGATAAATATACTAAGAAAAGAAACGAATTTACGAATTATTTGAGTAGGAAAGTCTGATGGTTAGAACCCACAACTATGGCCAAAACCAACATGATTGTTATTGTTAACCCCTACATGAAAGCAATAGATTTCTCTCTGGTATGGGTTTTCATCAGTAAAAAATTTTCAAATAGAATAAATGGATTCAAATGAAATTTTCTGAAACGTGTCAATAACCTAGACCCATATTTGAATAATTTTATGCCATGAATTGAATAAACTCAATAGCTTAAAATATCTGTTTGAGAAGCGGAGTCACATCTCTTTCAAACAATTATATCCTCTTTTCTTAGAGCAAAAGCCATTGGTTAAGCCATATATGCATCCCAAGGTATCATTTCTAATACAAAGCTAAGTTCTAGCACAAGGCAGACAATCATGCCAATTGCCAAGACTAGATATGCTTAACCCTGGTTTTTTAGAGTTAATTTTCGCATATCCAACCAACCTATAACATGACAAACAAGAAGTTTTCAAAAGCTTGTTTATGGAGTAGCAAGAGAAGAAATAAAGGGCTAGTAAGTATAAAAATCAATTAATGTGAAGACATAACACTTTCAGTGCATTGTTCAGACTTTGCTTTCACAGAACTTAAATCTTTCAAGTTCGTCGTCTGTTTATGATTTCATGAAACATTTCACAGCATATTCTGGTTTCTGTCTCTTGCAAATTAAAGCATCTTCATATTGAAGACAAAAAAGTGTTTGTTGTTAACAATATAATTAGCAGCACCAAGTCTAGGTACTAGGATGATTAATACATACATAGTCAATGTGGACTACATACCATTTGTAAAAGAGCCAACATCTGTGACTTCTTGGAACTTCCAGCAGGAACTTCAAACAGTCCATCATTGTCTTGAAATTCATTGGTAGACGAAGACCCTGGATCACAGATTTGATTTGAAGATAACATAAATTTCGAACTCGTGTTCACGAAATTACCACTGTAATGATCAGTCTTGTCCAAACTGCTAAGTGAATAACTTGCAACTTCTGAAAGAATCTGCTGAAGCACAGAAATATATCTTGACCCTGATACTAATGGAGAAAACTGGACAGGCCTACTATTTGAAGTGAAACTGTGAGAATGCTCCTTATTACGATGAGAATGGTGATCCGAACCTAACTTTGTTTGAGAACAACTTAAGTCAGAGGGAAGGGAAGGCCTACAAGTAGCAAGACTCAGAGAGAGTTCATTATGAGATCTAGAAGTTACATAAGGATGACTCGTGCAAGCGTTGGCGGAGTTTGGCAAAACCCACTCGTTGTTCACATCTTGACTCTCATTGAATCTTATTGGTTCTAACCCAGATGTTGATGCTCTCCAGTTCATTTCTTGCTGCATCAGAAATCGGTTATGTTCCCATTTATCATTTACATCACCTAATGAACCATCATAGCCAGAGTTCAGAGTGCACGGGACGGAGGAACTGGAGGCATAGGAGCATCCGCCTGAGAACATTGCTTTTAGAGACTCGTATGGAACTTCTTGTTGAAAAGAAACGGCTGAATTATTTGCATCATGATTGAGTGCAGAAGCAAAAGTAGCACCTCCTAAGCAAAGCTCTTGAAAATTGAAGTTGCCTCGGTTGATTAATCCATCATAGTTTACAGTTTTATCAACATGACTGATATCTTTAAATGATGGCCCTTGAAACGATGGAAGTAATGGAAATCCAAGCATATTATCATTTTGGGTGTTGAGTTGAAAGAATGAGTTTCGAAAATGGGATTCTGATAATTGTTGAGAAGGAATTCCGTCAATGACAGTAGGTATATAGCTGGAAAGATCCAATTGCATGTGTGGCTCACTCTCCATGATGTTCTAGCAATAAATCTTTCAGAACATTCAGGAAAAAAAACCACAATCAAAATACACTCGTTCACATCACCATTCTTGACTGTAGGCGACCATGGAAGCTTTCACGATTCTTCATCAACTAGAATCAAATAGGTTCCTTCAAATAAACTCTGCATACGTAATCATCCAGTAAGATATGTAGTGTACTTTAAGCTGATTCCACACTGTAATACATAATCACACCTTAGATACCATGACACTAGAATACTCCTATTCATGGGTACTAAGATACCTATGAGAGTGTGATTACTACCTAGTTTTGAAAAAATTGCCTAAAATTGCACCACTCGCACGTACCAATTTACATGTTTAGATAGCAGTTTGCAGTGAATTTAGTAAATTACAGAGGGATCACACTAACATTTGCAGGAAAAAAAAATGAGAGACATATATAGATTTCAACACTACCAAATGATCACCCAGTAATTTAGAGCCAAGATGGCAGATAACTTCGTTTTCAAGTTGCTGGGTTGCACTAATATTGCTAGAGCAAGACGCTAACAGGACAAGGCTATAAAGTCTAAGGCGGTTTCACTCGAACACAACTAGTCGGGCAAAACAAGCAATTGTTTTCTATTCACCTCAAAGATATACTTCAGGTCATCCCAAAATGCACATCTTGGAAGTTCCACTAGAAATCCCCCCTTTCCCAACAATGTACCATAATGAAAAAAGAAAAGAGATAAAATAACTGTCTTTTGAAAGAACTTTGCAAGCTCAGAGCTCACACAAAAAAATCCCATGTAATTTGCCACGAATAATTCCCGTGCTTGCCTAAATAATGCATACCAAAATTGGGATTACAATTCCGACAATCGAAGTGAGATATATTTCATGTGTATACTCAAAAACTAGGTTATTTGACATAAGTTTCTTCACTTTGGCTGCATTAACATCAATTTCACAATTGGAAGGTATATCTCCAAAACCAAAGTGCAATGTACCTAAAATGGTTAAGAAATTTACATCACATGAATTAGGCCTGTTTCTTTTGCAATGAAATTATACTGAACTAAGCTGAACTTATTAGTATGAACAAACCTGATTAAAATGTGAAAATTAAATCCAAAAAAACAGGGTCATACTCCGCCTAGGTTGAGCTTTTATTTCATCTCTAACAAAATAAGATCAAGAAAACATCTCTAGGAAGAAAAAACACAAACAACTTGGACTCTTTTCAATTAGATTATTTTCCATATCCACCCAAATCAATTGAAGTGAGACAGCCAATTAACACACTAATGTGCAGAATATAATCCATCTTCAAGTATAATAGGGTCATTAAAAGCATCATAAATACATAATTACTTATAATGTTAGTAAATTACAGCAACTAGGCACTAGCAACTCTATATAGCTTTATCTATCTTCAAGTTGGACTATCATAATAGAACAGTTCATCCCTCAATAAAACCTAAAGAAATTTAATAAATCTATTTTTAACAAAACACATTTCACAAGAAAAACACTCTGAAACAGAGGACATGGAGCAGCTAAAATTTATCGAGCCCGCTAACGAGTGCCCTCTAGCATTGGACAACATAGTTTATTATAAAATAAACTTAAGCTTAGTCAATCTTAATAATATTTATATATGGTAAGTACTAAGTATTATACTTCAAAAAGAAGTGGGATCAAATCATAATCAGAAAAGTGAGACATCAACAGCAACAATAATATTGTAAAGCCTCAAACAAGACATGGGGTCGGCGACATGAACCAAAACAAATCAATGTAAGAGATCATACAAAAAGAACTAACCTTTATTTCTTTGGTTGTTGGAATGAGCAATAAAAAAATTCACTTGGAAATTCCAAAAAAATACTTTCTCCACTCAAAACCTTGCCAAAAGTAAACAAAACAATGAGGAGAGTCAAGAATATTCAAGGCAAAGACATGACTGATTTACAGCAAATAATCAAAAAAAACCCAGGAAAATGTATAAATAAAATAAGATAAAGAGTTGAAATTTGAAGGGAGGGATTAGTAGAATGAGTTGAGAGTTCCTTTTTATAGTGATAAGTCTCTACCCAAATGTGTTTCCTCAGGACAACCCAAAACAAGAAATCATTGGTTTCCCCTTTTCCCTCTAACAGTACTACAATTATAGCTTAAAGGAAAGTGCCAAATGATAAATAGTTTCTCCCTTTGACAAAATAATCAAAAGGGAACCAATACTACAGTTTTCATATGCCCACCTTTGTTTTGGCACTTTGGCGCAGTAGTTGCTCACTTCGACCCTTAACCAGTCACTAATGTGTTAGATTCCGAGTCTTTTGGAATGGAAAAAATCCTTGGCTAACCACTCAAGAGTCAACACGAGGGGAATAGTCACCGTTATCTACAGTGGATACCCTAATATTTCTAGTTTAAATAAAGGGATATAAGAAAAGAAGTACTACTGTTTAAATACCCACCTTGGTTAAACTACTCAAAAACCATAGAATGAAGGGGGGAAATGTGGGGAGTAACTTTTTTTTCAGAATATAGCAAATATTTGGATTACCTGATGATTTTCACAGATAAAGGAAGAATAGTAAAATGCAGCAGGAAATGGGATTCTTTTTCCATTTCTCTTTCAAGAACCAAAAACCCAACTAAATGAACAGCAAAAATCCAAAGGCATTACGGAAAACAGAGGGAAAATTGGACAGAAAATACTGTAGAATTAGTACTATTATAAGTAAAAAACACAAATATAAGTCCAAAATAAAGGAAACCCATTTCAAAGCAACCAATTAAAAGAAGGAATATCTCATTTATAAGTGTTACTATCAAATTTTGGCCTGCAGCCTTAAAGAGTGCAGTAAGACTAGTAAATGGACATACTTTTTCATACTTAGAAATTTAATAATTTCAGTTCTGATCAAGTCCAACTATAGCGAGAGAGTTACTAGGTTATTCTTATTAGGTGTAGAAGTTATACTCCCTACGTAACGGATTACTTGTAACGATTAAACATTTTCTATTCACGCTTCATGTTAAATTGTTGCAAGTAATGTGTTACGGAGGGAGTATAAAAAAATTATTGGCACGTGTCAATGAGTTTGGTAGCGCTTAAAAAAGAAACCGAGGAGATATATTCATATATATATATACTGTCAAAAATCCACGAACAAAATGTTTAAGGTGATTTCTGTAAGGTAAGAAGAGAGGAGGAAAGCAAGGGATGGACCCATTAATCAGGATAAAGAGAAGAAGGACCACACATACACACATACATACACACATAACACAAGAGCAAAAAACAAGGGAAAAAGATATGAGAGAAATAGGGGAAGAGAGAGAAGATGGTTAAAGAGAAGAAACATAACTTGGTGCAGTGCCACTCATTTCTGTTGCAGGTTTAAGAGGGACCCATCTTTTTATCCTCATCACCCTTAATTACCTGCTGCTTCACTGCAATCATGATGATCAAAAATCTGATTAAAATTTTCTGTAGTTTCTGTTCATGCCAGAAAGAGGGATTTTATTTGCTTTTTACTGAGAGATATTTCATCATAAAAGAAGAAAAAGCAGTTTACTTTATTAGTCAATTTTAAAGACAAAATAGTTGAGATTTTGTGAAGAGAAAGTTTGAGATTGTGGTTTGTGTTGAAAGTGTGTATGAGGGTTTTAGGGACTGGGTTTTAGATGGGAATTGATCATGATTCATGATGATGAGTCTTGCTTCTGAGTTTTCACTGTGCTAAAGCCTAAAAGCAGTGTGTGTTAAAGTACCCTATGGCTTTTCTTTTGAATTTTTGCATGTTGATCTGCCCTGTTTTATTAGGGACTCTAATCTTGAATTCATTTTTTATTCGGTTTAGTCAAAATATGTTCAATTTAGTTGATTTTATACCACAATTTTGGTAGATAAGTTGAATTCAGTTTAGTTCTCTATGCATCTATTAGGATCTTAATTCAATAAAAATTTGTATGGAACTTTTATTGTTAAGAATAAAGTTGTACATAGGGAGGACTTTTTGAGAGACAAGTATGGGCCTAACTCTTGGTTAGTAATTGAGACTTACTAATTATAAAATTATTTAGTATCATAGTACTATATGATACTTGAGTACGTGTTTAGAACAAGAGGTTAGGGTTTAAAACTTGACACTTCTACTTTTTTGTTCAAGATCCACCATTGATTACGCGAGTTCACGAGAGTTTAGAGCAACCTTAACATCAGGCTTAGAAAAATTGTGATGCAATGTATCCATTTAATTACTTCGTGGAAAATTAGGGATATGTATCTATTTGTTTCATGATCAAAAAAAATTGGCCCAACACAACCTTTTTTAGATCATTCCAACATTCTTCACTTATCTGGCCATTGTCGATTAGTTTTCTTTTAAATCAAACCAACCTCGTCATAAAGTAATATTAAGGGTCTGTTCTCTTCGGCTAATTCTAACTGAACTGAACTTATTGGAGCTGAACTGAACTGAACTGAACTGAGCTGAACTTATTGGAGCTGAACTGAACTGCACTGAACTTATTAGAGCTGAACTGAACTGAATTTATTAGAGCTGAACTGAACTGAACTGAACTTATTGGAACTGAACTGAACTGAACTTATTATTGGAGCTGAACTGAACTAAACTGAACTGAATTGTTGAATTAAATTGTAATAAATATATAAATAATAAGTAAATAATAATTATTATGAATATTAAATAATAAGTAATAATAATTCTAAGTACTAATAGTTATACTAATAATTTAGAATATCAAATGAATAATGATACTATTATTTTTGATGTTACTAAATGATAGTTATAAATAAATAAATTATAATAATAATGATAAATTAATTTTAAAAATAATAATTACTGATAATAATAATTATTAATAATGGATTATTATTATTATTAGTATTAATATATTAATACTTGATGATGATATAATAACAATAATGTCTAAGAAGTAAATTAATATTACCATTATAATAATAATTAGCTTAAAACATTGGTTGATGTGTGCTTCTAACCAAACCACGATTTGTGGTGGGTTGGTCTATGATAGAGATACACCAAACCCCACCACAAACTGTCAAAGTATCTTTAATATGCAACGTAAGTTACGTAACAACAATGTTGTACCATAGATAGTACTGCAGTATTATTAGCAACTTTCTAATTTTTTCATATCTTCTAGCTTTTTGTACCTTACTTGCATAATGTAATGGTGAACATTTAGTCGGTAAAATAAAACAACAATTGCAAATTGAAATACTCGTATCGACATGAAATTTGGTTAAACTGCGCACCAACCCAAACTTTGCTCAGCCATAATAATAATAGTATGAGTAAAGATATAATTACAAAAATAATATATATAAATAATAATAAAAATAACAATAATAATAAGTAAAATAAATTAGACCAATAATAATATATTAAATAAAATGGTTAAATAATGAACGGAGCTGAACTAGACTGAACTGAACTTATTAGAGCTGAGCTGAACTGAACTGAACTGAACTTATTAGAGCTGAACTAAACTGAACTGAACTGAAAATAAGCTGAACAGAACATGCCTAAAGCTATGTTTGTCAGCATTAATTGAAAATGAGTTAAAATTTTGATAACTAAGCTCAACCTGATGACATAGGCTAAGTTCTTTTGGATCGAAATGGATTGAATTGAATTGGGTTGGACTACACTACACTGAACTGTAATGAACTGTAGTTGTGAGACAAAAAAAAGAGGAGTTGAGCTGGCTGAAATGTTCTAAACTGAACTGAAATTAATGGAGGTGGACAGAAGTGAGCTGAAATATTGTTCAATTAATCCAATTCAAAAGAACAGTCATTGCAATTGTTACTATACATTTCCTCTGTCTTTTATCTATTAGAACAATCATTGTCCAAAGTTAACCATTAATATCTCCAATCAAAATTTAGAAAGGATTATAAAAAAAAAAAAAAATTTTGAAAGTATATATATCGAGACATATCTAACAAAAGCTCTCATGATTATATTTTTCATTATGTTTAGATCACAAAAAATATTCAAAACTCAGTCATTAAAATCATGTACTATAAGGTCGTGTTCTTTTGGCTTACAAAGAACCGAACTGAAATTAACTGAACTGCAACTAAGTGCAACTCCTGACTCGGTAGTAGGAATGGCAATGGGTAGGGTCTGGGTCGGGTCTGACCAGAATTTTCAGACCCAGACCCAGATCCTTTGGGTCTGATGGGTCTAGGGTCCTTAGTGGGTCCTTTTGAATTTCAAGTTTAATAGTATTTTTTAATCTAATAAATTTATTTTGCCTATTTTATAGGTTCGTGTGACCATGGTTAACGCTTGTATCGAAATAATTAACATAATATAGTTCATAAAATCTTAAAAATGTTTAAACTTACATTATTACATGTCTTAAAATGGAGTCACAAATTGCAACTTTATTATTTTTTTTGAACTTTTTTGTGTAAATGGGTCTGTGGGTAGGGTCTGGACCGGGTCTGGGTCTGATATAGTTGGACCCGGACCCAGACCCGTTTAACAACCTCTAGACCCAGACCCGACCCAGACCCATTGGGTCTAAAAAAGTTGGACCCAGACCCTTATAAATGGGTCTATGGGTCTGGGTCTGAATCGGATCCAAGACTCATTGCCATCCCTACTCGGCAGGAGATGAACTTAAATTAACTGAACTGAAAACTATTGAATTGAAATTAACTGAACTGAAATCGACTGAATTGAACTGAAATTAACTGAACTTAATTTAAATTCGTTGCAGACTAAAAAGAACAGGTCGTAAAGCACCAGCAGTTCATTGCCAAATATCCCTTATATTATTATATATTTTTTTGGTAAGAAGATGCGGCACGAACCCCGCTTGGGTCCTATTGGGCCAAGCACTTGAGAGTAGGAGGGAAGGGTAAGGAAAATCCCTACCCTCAAAGTGCCTCTAGTGGAGATTTAACCCCCAACCTTGAGGTTGAAATGGTACACTCCTTTCCACTAGACCAAGTACTACTTAAATATCCCTTATATTGGGTCCAATGGTATAGCTTCCTTTCTCCCACATGGGAGACCAAGGTTCAAATATTGGTGGAAGCAAATTTCTTATTGTTGGGGGTTGGGGGGTGTATGGCTTGTAATGGGCCTCTGGGTGGGGGCCTTGAGCGAGGGCAGCCTAGAGGATTATTCTTCTTACCATAATATAATCTGATACTTATAAATGAGATTATATTATTTTTAAAAAAATATTTGGGCAAAAAGAGTAACAACATGGTATAAGAGTCACATTAAAAGTTTTAATACATTGATTAATTGATAATAATTTTTGAATTAGCAAGAGAACTTCAAATATCACAGCTTGAAGTGCAGCTTGATAGCCTCACTTGTGTGCAATTACTAAACAGAAATGAGGTGGATCGTGGTGAAAATGCCCATGACATTGGCTACTGCAAAGATATGCTCAACAAAGATGATTGGACGGTGAAGATAGTTCATATCTACCGCAAAGAAAACCGGGCCGCGGATTGGCTTGCCAATCACGGCGCCTCTCAAGACGTTCGTCTTGTCATTCTTAATTCCCCCCCATTAGAACTTAGAAGGTTGATAGATGAGGACTCACGAGGTGTGGCTTTGCCTCGCCTTGTTCCTCCATAGTGCTTTTCTTCTTTTTATTTTTTAGTCTAGTTTTTTAGTATGTTTCGTGTTTTTTATTTTATTTTCCTTTGTACTTGTTGGGGCTTCCCTTTCTCATTTGAATCAAAAAAAAAATTGATAATAATTTTTAATATGATGATAATCAATACCATAGGGATTTGATAAAGATGTAACTAAAATCTCACAAAAAAATGTAAAATTACTTTATATCTTTTACAATAGGATCGAATCGTAGAATCGTACAAAAGATTCTCTCATGCGAACTTGTTAGTTGAGTAGGGTCAGAAATCTTACAAAATTAAAATCATGATAGTGTTGGACACGGGAAGAGCTTTATCGGACCATGTTCAGGCCAACGAGCCTTATACCATATCAGGTCAGGCCTAGAACAGGGCAAGGAAAATTCATATGGTGTCAGCCGTCAAGGTCATGCCAAAACATAAAAAAGAGTGGCCCAAACTCTCGTATCCTACACAGTGGTGGATCCAGAAAAATTATTAGTGGAGTCGAAACGTAATTATTAAATTCTATTGAGGTCAAATGCTAAATTTTTCAAGACAATTTTAAAAATCGCAATTTTTAAATGGCAATTTCACAATTTCTACCGACTCAAATGGGGTCAAGTGACTCCACTTATCACAAGATGGATCCGCCACTGATCCCACATGATATATTGGATTCAGGTGGGCCACCCTTTAAAATTATACCCTTTGTTGTTTTTTTGGTTGAGGATGAGCGGTGAAGGAGGTCGTCCGGGCCGTCATGCCCAGCCAAATTTGAGGATGACTTCCATGAACCGCTTGCGCCATACCAACGGACTAGCACACTAGTGTAGAATTGGGCCACACTTATGTCGAGTCGTGCCAACACTCATAATAAATTACTAACCCGACGTATGCATAACTCTAGATTGTACGGCAGATCGGAATCGGTCATGCTATTTAATGTAGTACAATAATTTCAGTGACATGAGTATATACTGTATTTTTTAGGAGGGGAGCTAAAATCGAAATGATGATGATGCAAGCGTAAGCTCAAAAAAGCAAATATGGTCAGTGGCTCAGGGCTCAGGAGATCTATAGGCGAATTTACTTAGGGATGCTAATACGTAAGAATAATAGGTTTCTGCCTTTTGTATGGCTCAAGTGGATGAGTTGCCTAACAGTTTTCAAAGAACCCAATCTGATAAGTGATAACTCACGAATCATAAAAGGTAACAACAACAGGCTAAACAACTAGGCATATCCCGCATATGTGAGTATGTGACTATGTATACCTATAGGCTATAGCATGCAGCATACTCAAATTACTCAACTTTCAGGCTTAAAGGCCCTGTAGATCTCCTGAGTCCCTAAGATATAAAACTAACACAATAAACTCTATAGATTTTTTTTTTATACTAAACTCTATAGAATTGGATTTCCATATAGTCAGTATATAAGAATAGGATATAACAGTTAAAACTTCCTATATTTTTAATCTAAATATTCAAGGCTCGGTCAAAAAAAAATTATAATAATACGAATAATACTCCTTCCGTTTAATAATAATTATAACAATGATAATAAATATTATTATTATAATAATAAATACTAATAATAATGATAATGAAAATAATAAAAAGGAAAGTGTAACAATTTAAAACAAACGGAGGTAGTACTTAATAATAATAATGATGATGATGATGGTAATAATAATACTAATAATACTCACTCCGTTGTTTTTTTGTTGTCCTACTTTTCGTTTTTTCCGTTTCTTTTTGTTTGTCCTACTATTTCATCAATCCTTAATTTTTGTTTGTCTTACAATTTCATCAATACCTTTATGTGAAAAATATATTACCCATCTATCACTACTTTATAACTTTTTGGTCTCACGTGTACCTTATCATTTGAGAAGGTAAAAGGTACCCCTTAGTGTACGTACCTCTACGTACACCAAATGAGTATGAGTTGGTCAAAATGAGTACGAGTTGGTCAAAATGAGTACGAAGCAAAATGAGCATGAGTCGGTCAAAATGAGTACGAAGCAAAATGAGTATGAATATTCAAAATGAGTACGAAACCAAATGAGTTTGAATAATTACCTAAATGAGTATGAGGCCAAATGAGTATGCGTTACCTAAATGAGTATGCGTTATAAATGAGTATTAAGTTAACTGAATAGTCAAATGAGAATGAGTTTGTACTGTCAAATGAGTATGAGTTGGGTTGTGTCTATTTAACTTTTTAATTATGATAGATCTTGACTTATAAAATAAGAAATACTTTTGTGATTAAATATACTCAAATGCTTATAAATGAGTATGAAAATGTCCAAATGAGTATGAAAGTTATTCAAATAAGTATGAGTTGAGTTGGGGTTTTATTTAATTTTTTAATCATGATATTTATTGATTTATAGAATATAAGATACTCATTTGAGTTTTATGAACTCATTAATTAAACATGCTAAAATAGTCATAATGAGTACGAATATGTCCAAATGAGTACGAACGTTGTTCAAATTAGTATGAATCAAATGGAAAAAAAATAAATGAAAATTAAATTAAAAGGGGTACTATTGGTTGATGTAAGGAATCAAACTCCTGACATCAATGTAATTAAGAAGACCTTGCAACCATGTGGGCTATAATTGCTCTTGTGTACTATTGGGGCGCGTTAAATATATGACATTAATACCCGGGTGTACCTACCGCAAGGTACACCCGGGTGTACCTTATAAGTAGCGTTGTAATTTTCTCTCACCTGTTTTAATCACCCTATTTACTATAAAATAAGTGGACTCCTTAATTGTTGTCCCACCCATATGAGACATGACTATGACATCATCTTCCTTAACATTTGGACCTACAATAATTGAGACAAACAAAAAGAAATGAGTGGAGTACTACATAATGATAATAATAATAATTAATAATATTAATAATTATAACGATAATAATATAAAATGCTAATAAAAGTGTTAAAAATAAGTTGATGTAGAACTGAACTGAAATTAATGGAATTGAACTTGACTAAAATTATTTAAGTTCATTGCAGACCAAAAGAACAAGTCATAATGAAAGATGTTGTTGATTAAAGTTGTATGTTGTGAAGCGTGCAGAAGAGAAATGAAAATTTTAATTGAGAGTGGACGAGTAACTCTTACTTAGTACTCCTGTGTTTTTTTAATAGGGATATTTTGCCATTTAAGGGTGTTTTTTAAAGGAAAAATTGATAGGAATAATCCCACCTTTGGCCGATCTTCCACCACTGGTACCACCTTTAATTAATCCAGCAATAATCTCACCTTTGATCCCCATCTGCTCATATTGGTCTGTCACCTGTTGGTAACCTACACTCATAGGTAATCTTCCTAATTACGTAATTAATGACTAATTAAATATGTTTCAAACGTAAATTTTTAATTAAAGTTTTAAATCAATTTTATTAAAAAAAATCAGCCAACCCCCACCTTTCCCCTCCCCTTCCCCCCCCCAGCGGTGCTGCCATCCCTTCCCCCTCCGTTCAGCACCCCGGCGTTACACAGCAACAACTAACAACAACACCCCATCATCTACCTAATTCTACTCTAATTCTTGGCGGCTACTCTGCTCAAACAGGGGGGACTTTTCGACGAAGGTGACTAATGTGGGGAAGAGAATAAGAGGAAGTGAAATACTTAACATCTATTAATTCCAGCTGTAATACTATCCAGAAATTCTAATCGCACACTTCTATTAATTTGAAGTTTCAACATCTATTGAGCCTAGTAACGCCATACATCACAGAATTTGGGGAGAGGAGAGGAGAGGAGAGGAGCAATCAAAGAATGCAATTGCAAGCAACAACAAATGAGCTTAAACAAAAATCCATGGCGTCTGCGATTCCTGGAAGCCATAACCAAAAACCCTCAAAGGTCAGAGAAGAAGGAGAGCTCAATTCATCTAACGACGATGTACACTCTCTCCTCGAAAAAAAATCACCTCCCTTTTTTAATCAACTTAGTTCTCTCAGCTGTGAGAGAGAGGTGGTGATTTCGGGGGTGGGGGAAGGGAGGGGGTGGTTTTCAAGGTGTGGGGTGGCGGTTTTAGGGGAGGGGAGGGTTTTGGGGGGAAATTGAAGTGAAATTTCTTTGAGGAGAAGACAAAGGATGTAGAAGAGAAGTGAAGCGATAGATTGTGATGTTGTTTGGGGATGAAATCGGAGGGATTTGAGGAGAGAAGATGAAATGAGGAAGATTATGAGAGGGAATGAGCCTGGGAGAACATTTGAACTGAGGAGAGAGAGAGAGAAAAGGGGCGGGAAGGAGAAGTAGCAGGGAGGAGGAAGGGGGAGGCTGGTTTTTATTTTTTATTTTTAAGTTGTTTTTAAAAAGTCAACGGTAATTTATCCGGTTAAACAGGTTGTCATCATCCTGTACTAATGGGAGAATACGAGGGTCAATGGTCGGATTATACCCGGATTAATTGAAGGTGGTACCAATGGTGAAAGACCGGCCAAAAGTGGGATTTTTCCTGTCAATTTTTCCTTTTTAAATGGAAAACTTCTACCTTTTCTATGTTGGTCGCCTAATTATTAGATGTCTCTCTCACCTTTTGTCTCATTTTCTCTACTATTTTTTTTACTTTTTTCCTTACTTGTACCACCTTTTTCTCTACATTTTGTACTTTTTCTTGGTCCGCAAGGCATGAAAAGGTAAACATCTTTATTAAAAAACGAAGATAGTAGTTAACAAGGGGTCTAAGGGCCTGTTCATTTCAGCTTAATTTCAGTTCAGTTCAGTTCAGCTCTAATCAATTCAGTTCAGTTAAGCTCCAATCAGTTCAATTCAGTTCAGTTCAGCTCCATTCTTTTATAACCATTTTGTTAAATATTATTATGTTGGTCTAATTTATTTTACTAATTGCTCTTATTATTATTATTATATTTTATATCATTATTATAAATATTATTATTATTATCTGTGTATTATTTTGTTTATTATAGCTTTATTCATTATTATTACTATTATCATTAGGGAGGAACATGGTTTAGGTTAAAAGCACAAATAAACCCGCGTTTTCAGCCCATAATCCAATCAAATCACGTCAAAATGATTTATGATGTAATTTTGCACGGTCCAACCCAATTATTATTTTATTACTAAATATTAATATATTATTAAATCTAATTATTAAAATAATAATTAATTTAATTCTTATATATTATTGTTATTATATAATCATCATAGACTATAGAATATTTTTTATTAATTATGATTATAATCATTAATCATTATTATTAATTTATGATTATCAATATCATTTATTTATAATAATTATTTAAAAATATCCAAAATACAATTATTATTATTCATTAATAATTATTTATTATTATTACCTATCATCATATTTATTATTTAATATTCATATTATTATTGTTTAAATATTATTTCTATATATTTATTAAATTCAATTTAATTCAATTCAGTTCAGTTCAGTTCAGTTCAGCGCCAACCAATTCAGTTCAGTTCATCTCCAATCTATTCAGTTCAATTCAGTTTAGTTCAGTTATTTTCTGTAAATCTAAACAAACCCTAAGTTGTCGTGGAATCCATCCACTACATTCTCTTTTGTTACTAGAGTATTTTTTATCTACAAACAGAAAAGTGGAACATTGATCCAAATCTCTACCAATTACTCTATTCGTCCTCATAATATATTGCTTGTATTTCATTTTGGGTATCTCAAATTTTTGTTCTAGTTTCTCATATTTTCATTTATTTCCAAATTTCTAAAACACCCTCAGTTTTTTATTGAAAAACAGACCCAACATAATATTTTATTCCAGAATATCCCTCACTTGTATAATTGAAACAATTTGTCATTATTGTATATGTCTCTTTCTGCCTCACTTCACATCTTTAAAGTTGTTGTTTTGTTGTCACAACTATTTCAATAATTACTTTAATTATTGTGTTTGTCTAACCTTTATTCTCATGGAAAAAGGAAACAAGCATTATATTATGGAAGAGAGGGTGTGTATAGCTGAACCCTTCAACTTAAAAAACATTATACAATATGAAATAATGATTTTTTATGGAAAATACAATAAATTGGATATTGAGTATGCTACTTGTTAAATATGGCACATATCATTTTTTTGAATCTGTTTGTTCTGCTTGATATCTGATATTTATTGTAAATGAGGTATACTTTTAATTAATGAATATCATTTTTCTTCAAATACGTTAACCTGAAGCTTGTATCAAATCCCAATTATTTTGGAGCAAATGCAATATGGCATAGATGACGTGGCATTAAGAAAATTAGAACTACTTATGTGGTAATACACTTTATGCCCTTCTACTAAATTCAGAAGGCAAGATAGCAAGAAAAGCAGCATGAGTGAGCCCAACAAAACAATGCCATAATGTATCCCAAACCCGAAAGCTCACGGCCCAATTGCAGCAAGTGCTCTCATAGAGGTAAGAGCTAGGGGCGCTTTACTTTTTTTTAAGGACAAGTCTCAAATTAATCAAGAGTTGTGTTGTAAGAGACCGTCTACTTTTAAATTAAAATTAGGTAATGGTCTAAGCCCAATACTTTAAAGAGAGATGGACAGTGTTGAAAATAGTTAAAGGGAATAACTTGTTAAAAGAATGTGGGTTTAGGTTGGTTTAATTTTAAGTTTAAATTAGACCGTCTCTTTTAATAATTTGTGATTAATCAAACACTCCCTTCTTTGATAACCTATTTTTTAAAAAAATTAAATCATTTCATTAGTAAAGAATCATACGACATTTACATTAGAAATTATCATTGTAAAAATGAAATAAATAAAGATTTCCATCATCAAAATAATAATCGTTGATTGAAAGATCTTGCACTGTGGAGCATTTCCTGCTCATTTTGCTGGAATCTACAACTTTTTTGGAGCGACGATTTAACGATTTGATGTAGCTGGAACGAATATTATTATTTGAATCATTTGTATAAATTTGAAAATTCGATAACCATTGTGAGCCCGTACTTTGTTTCAACATTCAATTCAGTTTAATCAAGTTCAAAACAAGCCCGTAGAATCTCCATTTGCTGTACTTCAATCAATGAAATTCATAAATAGGGAAGAAAGTGAAAAAAAAGTAACAAATAGAAGATTTGAGTCACATTGTCCTTTCAAGGTGCAGTCATAAAATGTTTGGAAGATATAATCCACAAAAATATACGTTGACCATCACAATGTCAATACTTTTTTGGCTGAGAAATTTTTGGTCACATGTATCTCAAGGGTAGTTCACAAATCACAAGTTTCCCAAAGACTTTTAGAAGCGTGTATTTGCTACTATATTTCTTTTTGGCTGAAAGGTTTGACATATGGATAAACAAGAAAAGAGGGCTCAACTATATGTTTGGTTGACATATATTATATCGGTTCCGCGTAAATTGCAACTACTAGAGTATAGAGTTTTAGGCTTTTTTGGTCTCATATTACAATTTTACCTATTAATTATATTTCTGCAATTTCTAGAGTAAAAAATTATAATAAGTCATTTTAAGTATATATTGAGATGAAAACAAAATTTTATACATCTATAAATTTTAGAAATAATTAATTCTAATAATACAATCTTTTAGCAGTTTGCAAATAATGAAACAACTTTTTGATTATTTTATGATGTAACAATATTATTTATACCTCATTAACTTTGAGTATGATAAAATGAAATTAAACTTGAAGAATAGATAATTTCTCTTCTTATATATTCTATGCAACCTTTATAACAACCTTTTGACCTATTATTAAGAGACAAGTTAGTCTTTTATAAGACTAACTCTTTTCGAGATGAAAAAATACTTTCCTAGTAATTGGTCAAAAGGTTGCTCCCATCCCCACACGTCCACACTCGTTTATGAAAACAAAAATAATGAAAGAACCAACCAAGTATAAGAAATAGCTTAGCTTGTGTATGGGGCCTGCCCAGCAGACCACCACGTTCTGCCAACTTGCGGTAGACCTCCACACTCTGCCACTCCACGTCAGAGCATCCAGAGCAGAACAGACCTCACAAGGCAGACCACTCTGGGTATAAGCTCTAGACAGTGAATTAATAAAGGCCTTATCACCTTGGCCCACTTCAAAAAGGAGCACACTTACTTTACTAGGTCAGTCATAAGCCCATGTCTCATATAAATATTCATGCCCATGCATGAGTAAGGTACGTACTATCAAACACTCACAAAATACTTGCATTTGGTACTCGTTTTCTCTCAACTAGAGACCTTGTGTTCATCTTGGGCTGACTTAGGCATCGGAGGGACGATCCTCGGAAACAACCCCCGAGGTTCACCTTGTTTTGCAGGTAACCATCACCACCAAGGGAGTTTGGAAGCCACGTTCCACCAAGTACCCACCACCCCACGCACTGTAGCTGTTCTGGATCGAAACAACTTGTATATTACTCTCCTTTTGTGATCTAGACTTTCGATTTGCTTTTTCTTTACGTAAAATTTTTATAAACTTTAACTATAGATTTTCTTAATATGTAGTATATAATAAGAACTTCATTTTTATATTTAGGAGCGGAATCAGGATTTTTGTTAGAAATCTTTTTAGAAGAAAGCTTCTCAAAACCCATTTACTAAGACAGTCCATCAGCACCAACTACAAGAACAATACTCCGATGGATGAAGTGGGTTTGCTCTCGGGCGATTCTCACAAGGAGGAGGAAGCAATTGGGATTTGTGTTGAGGAAGTGACTACTAAATCTAAGATCACAAATTATCCAAATAGACTATCTATTTTAATGTTAAAATTAGGCAGTCCAGACCTAAATAAATTTATAAGGCCCAAAGAATTTATCCCACTCTCCTCCAACACGTTATCTTCCTCATTGAAAGTCAAAACGTATTCCTGCTCGACAGGACCTCTAGCGGATCAATCGCCTCAATCCCCCGTTGCGTCACCACATAACCGAGAAATTGAGCAGCAGAAACACGTTTTCAATTAAACTGGTGCCAAAAGAAATAAAATGGCCACAAAATAAATTAGATTGGTGCCAGAAGAAAGTAAACTAACACAACAATAATGTAATCGTCGGTCTGGGTAGGAGAGAGTGAGTGGATGGTTGAACCTACCTAATTTTAACATTATAATTAGGCAATTTCTCATAACACAAACTGAATCTAGATAATGAGTCAACCAAGACACTTTTTTCTCTATCACAGAAATTGAGTCTACATAAACTTATACTTAGAAATGACTATTAGTAGGTTACTTCAATATTTAATAGATATCCAAAGCGATAGCAGACCACATAGGGAAGCCACGTTTTGTGCCAATTCCCTTGGCTCTGATGAGCCTCCACTACCCATTTGGTATATACCGTATATTACACTAGTCTTGTTTCTGTCTAGGACAGCTACAATGAATGTGGTGGTGGGTACTTGGTGGAACATGGCTCCCAAGTTTTCTTCGTGGTGGTGGTTACCTGCAAAACAAGGAGAAACCTCGGGGGTTGTTCCGAGGATCGCCTCTCCGATGCCTAAGTCAGCCCAAGTTGAACACAAGATCTCTAGTTGAGAGAAAACGAGTATCAAGTGCTAGTATTTTGTGAGTGTTTGATAGAACGTACCTTACCCATGCATGGGCATGGATATTTATATGAGACATGGGCTTGTGACTGACCTAGTAAAGTAAGTGGGCTCCTTTTGGAAGTGGGCCAAGGTAAATAAGGCCTTCATTGATTCCCTGTCTAGGGCTTATGTCCAATAGTACCCTGCTCTGAGAGCTTTGTGGGCCAGAGCTCTTGGTCCGATGTGATGCCCGCAGGGTCCTTCGTGGATTTCTCTTAATATGTAGTCTGCGTCTCTTTGCCCTACACATTTGAGTAGGGGCAGAGAGAAAGACTTCCTGTATAGCTCGTCCCCAATCAGACAGTATCTGCACGCCGTCAATTTAAGCTTTCGGGCCTTCATCTTGCCCTCGGGTATTTTACCGGTCTGTTTGTACTCTACGATCTCCCTGATCCACTCTGGCATATGTTCAAGCTCTAGGACGCGCTCAGCGTCTTCGCATATTGCACTGGTGGGTCTGACTTCCACCAGGACAGATCTGTTTAACTCATGTAGACTGCTGCTTCCCAGTTTGGATAGAGCATCTGCTTGGGCGTTCTGTGCTCTGGGCACTTGCTCAATTTTGAAACTTTCAAAATTCGCAATCAAAGATCTCATTCTGGCCAAGTAGCTCTGCATCGTGGGCTCTTTGGCCTCATATTCCCCCTTGACTTGGTTGGTGACCAACTAAGAGTCAATTTTAAGGTGGACGTGTTTGGCTTCCAGAGTTTGGCAGAGCTGCAGTCCAGCAATGGCTGCCTCGTACTCCGACTCATTGTTGGTTGCTGAAAATAGGAACTTCAGGGCGTATTCGATGATTTTCCTTTCCGGGGTTCTGATGACCATGCCTGCTCCAGAGCCATTGATGGTTGCAGACCCATCTGTGAAGACTTCCCAGGCTCTGGGTTCCGCAACCGTTTCCTGATATGAGCACTCTGCTAAGAAGTCTACCAGGGCTTGTGCTTTGATGGCGGTACGCGGGGCGAACTTAATTCCGAATCCTGTCAGCTCCAGGGCCCAGTTCATGATTCTTCCCGACTTATCCACCATCTCCATTGCTTTCTCGAAAGGCATATTTGTCAGCACAGTGACGGGGTGTGCATCGAAATATGGCCTTAGCTTTCTGGTGGCCAGCACTACAGCATAGGTCGCTTTCTTTATCAGAGGGTAGCGCATTTCTGCGCCTGTGAGGGTGTGACTCACAAAATATACTGGTGCTAATTCTTGTTTTCCTCTTTCAACAGGACCGCGCTCACCGTTGCAGAGGTCACAACAATGTATTAGAAGAGCTCCTCCCCTGTCTTGGGTCTGGCCAATGTTGGCAGACTAGAAAGGTGTTACTTCAGCTTCTGGAATGCTTCTTTCTGCTCTGCCTCCCACTTGAACTCCCTATTCCCTTTCAGTATTTTGAAGAATGGGAGGGCCTTCTCAGCAGACTGTGCTATGGTTTTGGGACAGAGCTGTCATTTTGCCTGTCAGCCTTTGAATGTCCCTGATGCTCTTGGGCTCTAGCAGATCCATAACTGCTTTCACCTTGTCGGGGTTTGCGTCAATTCCCCTCTCGCTGACCAGATAGCCTAAAAACTTCCATGACCTTACTCCGAACACACATTTTTTTGGATTAAGTTTCATGTTGTGTTCACGGAGGTTGGCGAAGGTCTCCTTCAGGTATGCTATGTGGTCTGCCTCTGTCTTACTCTTGGTGATGACGTTATCTACATACACCTCCAGATTCCTTCCTCTCTGCCCTGCGAAGACTTGGTCCATCAGTCTTTGGTAGGTGGCACCTGCATTTTTCAGCCCGAATGGCATCATGATGTAGCAAAATACCCCGATCGGGGTGAAGAATGCTGTTTTTTCTTTATCTGCAGTGTCCATGAAGATCTGATGGTATCCGCTAAAAGCGTCCATGAAGCTAAGCAGAGCGTGACATCTGGTGGAATCTACCAGTTGGTCGATTCTCGGCAGCGAGTAGCAATCTTTAGGGCAGGCCTTGTTGAGGTCTGTGAAGTCTACGCACATTCTCCATCTCCCATTTGCCCTTTTCTCCATCACCACGTTGGCCATCTATTATGGATACTTACAAGGCTCTATGAATCCTGCCTCCAACAATTTCTGCACTTCCTCTTCGATGGCCTTATTCTTTTCAGCAGAATAATTTCTCCTCTTCTACTTTACGAGTTTGTGCCCCGCGACGGTGTTCAGTTTGTGGTTGATGGTGGCGGGGTCTACCCCTGGCATTTCAGCTGCTGAGAACGCGAACACGTCTGCATTTTCTCTTAGCAGACTAATTAGGTTGACTCTGGTTTCTGAATCCAGGTCTGTACCTATTCTCACTTCTCTGCCTTCTTCCGGTCCCAAGAGTACCTCTTCGGTCTCTTCCCTCGGTTCGGGATTTCTGGCTTCTTGGCCGGCTTCTGGGCGAGCATCGGCCTCGCTGATAATTGATGATTCTGATCTTTCCTGTTTTTTCTCAGCCTCTTCGGCTTTTCCCTCTTTTCCTTTTTTTCGTGGCTTCTTCAGCCTGATCCTCCTTGACTTCTTCAGTCTTCACTCTCTTTCCTTCCTTTTTCTCTTTCCTCCTCTTCCTTCTGAAACTAGAGTGGTCAGGAGGAGGAGGTCTCTTGTCTGTCTTCAGAGCTGTCAGGTTGCATGACCTGGCTGCTTTCTGATCTCCTCTCAGTCTGCCTACTTCGCCAGTTTTGCTGAGGAAGAGCATGGTCTGGTGGTGGGTTGATGGGATCCCTTGCACTGCTTCAATGAATTTTCTCCCCATCAGAGCAATGTATGGTGATGGGAGGTCTACTACTAGGAATTCCTGCATCACTGTCCTCCTAACTCCGCTCTGGTCCTCTGCAGTCACAGCTAGGTGTACTCTTCCTTCTGGAATGATGGAGTTTCCTGTGAAACCGACGATGGGAGTTCCCCCTCGTTTCAACAGTGACCGATCTAGCTCCATTAATCTGAATGTTTCCTTGTACAGGATGTTGACAACACTCCCTCCATCCAGCAATATTCTTCGTACATCTGTGTTGCAAATTTCCAGAGTGACTACCAAAGGGTCTGAGTATGGAAAACATATACCCTTGCAGTCCTCTGCTATGAATGTCATATCCGGCAGGTCTGGACTCAGCTCTGTCTGGTCGATGGAGTAGAGGTTGGGGTGAGTGAGCTGTTTTAGGTGAGCCCTCTCTCCCCCCATCGAGTTCGAGCTGCCGAATATGACGTATATCGTTTTCTTCTTCCCCTCTTTAGTTTCTGCCCGCTTATCTTGTGGCTTCTTTCCTTCGTTCAGCTGTTCTTTTTCCTTGATTCCCTGGTTCCAGGCCAGGTATTCCTTAAAGTATCCTCTTCTGATCAGACTTTCTAGATCGTTCTTCAAACTGATGCAGTCTTCGGTGCTATGGCCTGACGCCTCATAGAAAGCACAGAACTCTGCCATGTTGGGGCCTAAGCTCCTCTTTTTGTAGGGGGTGGTCTGTGCCACTTGCTGTCATCCCTGTTTGTTAAAAAGATGTCAGCCCTGGGTAGGCTAAGGTTGCTATAATTGTTGTACTTCTCTTGGGCCCTTAGTCGGTCCACTTCCCTTTCTGCTTCCTTTTTCTTTTCTCTGCCTTTGTTCTGATGGGGCCTGTGGCCTCCAAAGTTCAGTCTGCCCCCCATGAAGGGATGCTCATTCTACCTGGTCTCTTGTCTGGCAGGTTTACCTGCTCCAGGTGTTGAGGCTTTGTTAAAGTCCTCGACAGCGATATACTTTTATGCTAGGGCCAGAGCCTCGCTAAGCTCTTTCATGGTGACCCATTCCAAATCATCCCTGAACTTGCTGGTGTGAGGCCGAGCGTTCCTCAGAGCGTGCAGAGCCAGCTTCTGCTCTAGGTCTGGGATGTGTACCAGCTCCTTGTTGAATCTTCCTATGAAATCTCGCAGGCTCTCGTTTGTGTTCTGCTTCAGTAGCAGCAACTCGTGAGTGGATTTGCTCCTCCTACTCCTACTGACAAAGTGCTCTTTGAACCTTTTCTTCAACTCATCAAAGTTGGCTATGGTTCTTTGTGGGATTGTTCTGAACCAAGTCTGGGCTATCCCTGCCAAGGTGGCAGGAAAATGTCTGCACCAGGTGGCTTCATTGTAGTTTCCCAGCTCCATGTGAGTTTCGAAAGCTGCCACGTGCTCCTATGGGTCCCCTTCCCCTTCAAACTTAAGGTTCGGTGGGAGCTTAGCTTTTGACGCTCTGGCTGCAATCATCTCAGGTGTGAAGGGAGATTTGGAGGTAGACCTAATCTCTTCTGCTGGTGAGATCAGAGAGGGCTTGGAGCCAACCCTGTTGGATACGATTCCTCTGAGGTCTGAAGAGGTCCCATTGTCACCGGACCCTTCCTCTACTATTGGCCCCTTCCTCTGCGGACAGATCTCTGACTGGAACCTGCCAAATACCCTGTAGGTGTAAGTTCACTGAAGAGGTTAAGGTGTTCTTTTTGCATTATCTCAGTGTTCCACTCATCCTCTTCCATCCTCTCCTAATGTACCCTGATCCAGAGCGGCTAGATAAGCCATACTCTGATGTAGTGGTGGGAGTGATGGCTCTCTTGTTATACCCGCACAGGGATTCCTCTGTGGCTGTCTCCTCTTCACATGACAGCCGCAGGTGCCTTCGAATTGAATCATGGGTTCTAGTTCTTTTCCTCCTTTGAGTCCCTTGAGAGGGTTGGACTCCAATGTTCTGTATGTACTGCTGAGCAGACTGCAACACAGTGATGGCTGCTTGGAGTGCCTCAGGGGTGGGCATGACCAAGGAGCTGCTTGGTTGCCTAGTTTCTTGAGTGTGGGTAGCAGGGCTACCCCTTCTTGTTGACCTGGTGGTCGTTTCTCTTGGTGGAGAGTAGCTCTCGTCCTCTGAGCTGTGGGAATCAGATGTTGTTGAGTAAGGAACCACCATTGCGAAGTTGTAGATTGGGCTTTTCTACTCTTACCCCTCCTTCTAGCGCCAAATTTTTTCTGTCCAGGACAGCTATAGTGAATGTGGTGGTGGGTACTTGGTGGAACGTGGCTCCCAAGCTTCCTTCGTGGTGGTGGTTACCTGCAAAACAAGGAGAAACCTCGGGGGTTGTTCCGAGGATCGCCTCTCCGATGCCTAAGTCAACCCAAGTTGAACACAAGATCTCTAGTTGAGAGAAAACGAGTATCAAGTGCTAGTATTTTGTGAGTGTTTGATAGAACGTACCTTACCCATGCATGGGCATGGGTATTTATATGAGACATGAGCTTGTGACTGACCTAGTAAAGTAAGTGGGCTCCTTTTGGAAGCGGGCCAAGGTAAATAAGGCCTTCATTAATTCCCTGTCTAGGGCTTATGTCCAGAGTAATCTGCCTTGTGAGGTCTGCTCTGCTCTGGGCGCTCTGACGTGGAATGGCAGGACCAGGAGGTCTGCTGCCAGCTGGCGGTCTGCTAGGTAGACCCCATACAAGTCTTAATGCCTAGAAATATCCTAAAATTTTGTATATAGTAATTATTAACAATACATAAAATAAAAAAATAAGCACAATCGCTTAGATGCATGATACCATACATGATACCAAAAAAAGACTAAGTGATCGTTTGGTTTAGATGACAATCAAAATTCCTATGAAATTGCAATTCATAGGAGATAAGATCTCTTATGAAATTCATGCTGATTTGATTAAAGTGTTTGGTTAACAATGGAGGAAATAAATTTCCATGAGAATTGCTATTTACCTAGGGAGACCTAGTTAAATAAATTCCTCTATTTTGTGGAAAGTTAAATTTCCTACGAATTTCTAATTCTTACATTTTGTCATTTTATTGACAATCAACAACTCATTTATTTTCCAATTTCTAGGAATTTCTATTTTTCATATTTATTCATATCAATTAAACATCTACTAAATAAAAGATCTATATCGCCTTTGAAAAAGGATATAAAGAAAAAGTCTATTAAATAACGGCGCGAGTGATACATATTTGATAGATGGAATTAATTGCTTCACATGGTTTAAGATTGTTTCTGAAGCAGTAAAGGTTGAAGTTACAGGATGCTAAATCCTAAATGGTGTGATCTTATTGATCCTACAAAACGGTGACACCAACTATAGCTAGACTCACCTACACATTTTCTGACTTGGTAAAATATATGGATTCAGAGACACGATGCGTATATAGTTCAAACTTGCCAACTCTTGCCTGGTTGTGAATTGTGATGGCTTCCAGTTGAATTATCTTTGAAGGACCACAAGATAAGGATAAATTAGTCTTGAAAAAGATCGCGTACTTTTAAAATGGTCAAATTCAATATTAAAAAAAGAATGAATCACATTTTTTAAAAACAGTGACTAGTTTAATTGATTTGGTGATCAGTTGTCTCTATTAAGTGACTTGCTATTTTGTTTATTGAACTGTCACATTCTTCAGTAACTAGTTTAGCTTATTCCGTAAGTCCACTTATTTATTTTTTAAAATTATCTGTTGTTAATTCAGAGGAAAACGGCGGAATTGGAAGAGAAATGACGTCTAAGTTGGTGGAGATGTCTGAGAAAAGTATTGGGGTAGAATGAGAACTATAGAATGGACTTGTTAGAAAAATAAAGCCTTGAGTTAAATTAATTTTATGCTATATTAGATTGCTTACTCTAATAATAATGTTTGCAAAATATAATAAAGAGCATAGACAAGAATAATAATAGTTCACCACGTATAATCCTTCTTTCTGAAGTATTTTATCAGCGTCATTCTCATATATTAAAACTACATACGTTGTTATTGTGAATTTTTGCGCGAGCTCAAGTATAAAGAATTAAGAGAGCTAGCTATCAATCACTATTACTATGGCCTTTTCTATCAAGATCAATATATAATGATATTATGGAGTTTTCATATAAACCAATAGTTAAGCTACAATATTTTAAATGTGTATTATGAATAAAATAACTTTTACTAACTACGTTCTATACCATAAGACAATAGGTATGTTAAATTACTAATTTTTAATACACGGAATCCGACTCTTGAATATTCTGATCCTTGAGTGGATCTGTGGATGAGCCTAAAAATTGTTATACATTTAAAAGGCATAGCAAATTATACTATTATAAATATGAATATTCTATATATTATACTTCTTTCTTACATTACATTCTTTTTAAATCCTAGATTAGATTTACGCTAAAGTCTAATAAATTCAAATAAGTGGCCATCATTCCTCTAAAAAACAATAGAAGGTCAAATAAGTTAAAGCTTGGGGTAATAAGTTTATATTAGAGGTGATTTAAGCCGTCGCAAACCGCTCAAACCCATGGCGGACTTTGTACAAGAAATCTCGAATTGTGAAAAAAAGGCTTTGAGCATGTTGTTTAGGCGCGTTTATTAGCTTAAAAAAAAGGAACAATCTCTGGCCCAAAATCAAGGGCTTTGGGCATAAATTTTTGGTGCAAATCCAACCGTTATTGGATCGTCTCTATTTTAGATAAGTTTACTAATTCACGGTAGATTCTTTAAACTAAGTTAAGCAAGTGAAACTCATGTGAGTAGAACAAACGCTTATTGCTTTCTTAGCCTTCGAGTACACACATAAACAAGTCATCCCAAGCATTGATATTCAATACAAAAAGAATGGAATGAGATCTCCTAGATTTGAAACAGATGTACGGTATAGAGTTTACTTAAAATAGTAAATGATATACATCATTTTTTATTTTGTGCGTTTATGAGTGATTTTTTATTTTTACATTATTCTCATTTTGTAAATTTACAACTAAGAAAATAAATTTCTAAAGGATCCTAACCAAAAAACAGTAAATAATTTCACGATAATTTTAAACATTAATATCTCTCAATTGAAAGAGGGATAATTCTACAATGGCTACAATATTTAGTGGCTTAATATTTATTGTAACCACTATAACTATTTAAATCTAAACCTTTTACTTGTTATAAGCTCATCTTGACCATTAATCCCAATGATTTAATAAATTAAGAAAATCAATTTTTTAGAAGTAAATTATATTTAATGAATAAGATGGTTTTTTAAAAAAATTAAGGATTGAGATTGAAACTATTACGATGACTACAAATTTAAGAAAGAAAGATCGCCTAAACTTTCTCTATAACCTGTCCATAATGTTTTCTTCCAAAATGTCTTCTTACCATCGAGTTGAATTTTTATCAATTTATGGGACTATTTTATTTTACGCGGGAGCTTGATATCGTGTTATTATGAACAATATGGTTTCATATTGAACATCATAAATTTATTTTGCCAACTGCAATTCTGCAAATATTGCAATCCTCCAAAAATGACCAATCCAACCACCAATATTCGGACCAATGGCGAAGGTAGCGCGACTACCAATACCCTATGATTGTTATTCGTCACTCGCAGGAAGATTCGTCAGTTGTATTAACGATTACTAAATCCTAAAGAATAAAAGGAAGCCTACAAAAAAACAAATCATAAAGTATTAGTATAATAAAGAAAAAATTAATCAATCCTTTCCATATTGTTGTACCAACCTCTTTTGTTAGGTTGTTCCAAAGTAAATGCATGTTTGTCTTTCTAATGTACAAATGTTATCCTCACTTTAATCTGATCTCACACTCTTATTACATTTATCTTACTATTTACTTTTTTTTTTTTTTTGTGCTATATGCAAAATAATATAGAATCGCAAGTATATATTTGAAGATTTTGTAATACACCAAGTCACCAATCGATCTTTGTTTGTGTAAAACTTAATTAGAACACATAAATTAAACCCAATTTATAAAAAATTTAGGCAATATGATCTATAGCTCGTTTAGGGAGACATGGGCGAGAGAAGGATAGGAATTTGGACCAAAAAAGACAAAATCTATCTTGTAAAACAGGTTATAAGTCATCAAGGACTAATATCTTTAGTGAAATATCATCAAACTTACAAATTTAAAATTATTTATTAGCAAAATCGAAATGAATAACATGAGAATTATATCCCAAAGGTGTGATCTATGGTGACAATTTTTAAAAACATGATATTTTCTTCGTAATTTTACTTAACATATGTTGCTACAGGTCACTACTCACAACTAAGGTTACTAATTAAACTAACCATACGTCTATCAATCGTCCCTAATATATTTTACTCTCATGTATACATATATATACACATATGAATAACTTTATATGTTAATCCTAATTAAGTACTCCCCCGTTTCTTTTTGTTTGTCCTACTTTGATCAAATATGTGAGAGTTTTTTAGTGCAAGTAGGACAAACAAAAAGAAACAGAGAGAGTATTATTTATGCTTTCTTACCCATATACTTAATAATTAACTTTTTTATGTTAGAAATATCTATAAATTTTTTGGTATTCCTCTAATTATCTAAGTTCTTTCCATTTGGATTTTTTGGCACCGTTTAAAAGTAAAGGAAATCTTTCAAATTCATTCTTACATATAAAAAAATTGCCAATTGCTCAAGTTGAAAAATAGAAAATAAAGAGTGGCATATAATTAAAAGAAAATGACTCTTTATGTCAATTATTATTAATTTTTGTTTGGATCGCCAAATGGGAGGAGTGAACTCTCCAACCATCAAAAATTCATACAAAATGTCAATGCACAAATTAAAAAAATTACTAACTAAACTATATATGTTTTTTTTTTCCGAAAAAAAACTAGCAGATCGGTGACCTGCATAACCACCATATCCATGCCAACTTACATGGATAAAGAGAAAAAGAACTAAAAATTTATGATCAAAGGGTAGCCTCCAATTTCGAGAACTATCCGATCAATCCATTAGGTGCGGCAAAAAAAGAATTAGGTCCTCCATCCCAATTTAGTTGCAACAGTTTAAGTTTTGCACGATAAACATACTACACTTTGAGTTTTGACCATCTTTGATCACATATTCATGCGATGCGATGATTAAAGACATCAATGATCAAAGTGTTGTATTGATAAAACGTGAAACTAAACTGTCGCAAGTAAAAGAAAAAGCGCGCAAGTGACTTCAATCCATTCCCATCATTCAACTTCTTGCGAATTGGACAAAGCAAGAGCCCCAAGTTTTTGGAGATTAAGCTTAACAACAGTATCAACAAACATCTTAGTATCTTCAGCAGAATTACCTTCAGGAATATCAACAATATAAGACTCCAACACGATCGTATAAACTTGATTTCCATTGTAAAACTCGTTCAACGAGGTAACAGACTTGTAGTTACGAAGGCGGTGTTGGCCACCAACGACACGAAAGCTGATAACACGGTGTTGATCATCGAGGAGCTCGAGGCGTTCGGTGCTTGTCGAGGCGGGGAGGCCCGAGACAACGCTAACCTCGCGGACACTGCCGACTGAGGAGGCATCTCCAGAGGTCATACGGCAGCTTTTGATGAAGTGTTTGTAGCGTTGCGGGTTGTCGAAGCTACGGACATAAGGCCAGATCACGTCTGCTGGGGCGTCGATGCGTTGGGCTATGAGGGAAGTGGTTGTGTTGGGTGCGGTTGGGTGGAAAGTGTGGTAGGTTTGGATGAGGGGTTTTAGGGTGGTGTACTCTTCATTGGTTAGTCCTTGTGGTGGTGATGATGGTGGTGCTTGGGTGGTCATGAAGGAAAGGAGGAGGTGGGTGAGAGCACACGTGGGGAAGTAGAAAGAAGAGGAAAGATTGGAGAGGTTTGGAAATGAAAGTGAAGAGGGGAACTTGTGAGCTTTTTAATAGGGTTTATGTTGTTTCAATTGGATGGGTTGTAGTCTTGTAGATGTTGACATACTAGCAAGCTACTTATAATGTCTTTTTTCTAGGGAGAGACTTAAGTCCTATTCAGTCCACCTGAAAATAATGATATTCGGTAAATATAAGTTCAGTTCAACGAAAATAAGTTCAGTTCATTAAGAATTAGTAGTGCAAAGAAGAAAAAAGACATGGTAGTAAAGTTAAGTTCAGTTTGGTAAAGATAAGTTTAATTCAGTAAAATTACGGTCAACGGAACATGGCCTCATTTATGTGTTATAATCTTAAAGAGAAGAAAGTTTGTTATGTGTATTTTAGTTATATAGGTGATTTTAATGTAATTAAGGTAAATAAACATGTTGATTTGTTTTGATACATTATTTGACTTTAGGGCATGTTATCTTCGTCATAAAACAGCTGAACTGAACTGAATTGAACTGAACTGAAATGAAATGAATAGTGATATGTGAGAGTAAAAGTATTGTCCAGAGTTGAACTGAACTGAACTGAATATAAGCTGGGGAGAACAAGCCTTAATTGTATCTTAAATATGCCTTATCGAAGCAATGGTTATGGTGCGTATATGACTTTTAAGTGTTGTATGTAGAAATGATCAGTTCTAATAAGGTTACTCTATTTAAATTCATAACCCAATAATTTTGGTTAAGTTTGTACTCCCTCCGTTCCCTAATGTTGTTCCCATTTGGAATCGGGGAGAGGATTAAGAAAAAAGAATCTTTGATGAAATGACATTTAATGAATACATATTGATAGGTTTATTATTGAAATTTATCTTACCAAAGCATAGTTTAAGTGAAAAAAAGTCATCAATGCAAAGAAGTTACAACTTACCATGCAAAACATAAAGATCATCCTTTTATTTCAACCAATGAAATTGTAAAGTGATTTGACTTTAGGTGGGTTAAATTTAGAAACATTTTAAATGAGAACAACTTAAAGAAACACCAAATCAGGAAATGGGAACAACATTTGGGAACGGAGGGAATATAAGTTTTAATAACTACTTATAAGTGACTTTCACGAGAAAAGCACATATTATTATAACACTCTTAATTGAAATTTTAGGCACTACTACTAGTGTAAAATCGAGTTTAATTAATTTATTAATATTTTAGAGGTGTTATGTGTGAATAAATTAAAGTATAACAAACAAATGAGCCTAGAATTAAATTTTAAATATGTGATGAGTTTTGGTTTGGTCATGGTAAAGCAACATACGCTAACAAAGAAGAGATTGACAAGATCGCAATTGCACATCTTTGTGGTACGAGAAGGTATTGGGTCAGACGCGTCCGACCATAATATTTGATCGGACGACTTTCAGTTGGTTTCATTTTTTTTCAGTTGGTTTCATTTTTTTCAGTTGGTTTCATTTTTGTTTCAGTTGGTTTCAATTTTTGTTCAGTTGGTTTCAATTTTTGTTCAGTTGGTTTCAAAAAAAATCAATTGATCTTTTTTATTTCAGTTGGATGTATTTTAATTTCAGTTACTTATCTTATTGTTTCATTTACGTGTTTTAGTCTAACTGAAAACAAAACTTAAGTAAATGAAATAAAATTAGTTGTAAATGAAAGCAAATTAGAAGCAAATGAAAAAAAGGGAGTAACTAAAACATACCTTCATCAATAACTACACCAACTGAACTATACTCCATTGCAGCTTCTCTTCTGCCAAACAAACCTTTTTCTTTTTTCGATACTCGTATTCTCTCTCCTCGTAGTATATAATAGTATCTTCATTACAGTACATCAACCTCCATTATCAAACTCTATCTCCTCTACATTATCCAGTGCAACTCTCAATCTTCTTACTGCTTCTAACTTCTTTTCTTTCAGTTGGCTGTGATTTGTTTGGCTGCCATTGATGATGATGTTGTTGATGAGGAGGTGAACGGTGGTTTTGACAACGGTGATGGTGATGGTGAGCAGCGGCGCGGCGGCGTTCTCGCGGCTTCGTCCGACGGAACATATTGGGTCAGACGGTCTGACCCAATAGTTTCACTTGTGGTATATGGCAAAGAGAAACAAGAACTCCGTGGACAACAAGCGCACCAAATTGGGCCATTTCACATATTTTCGATCATAATTTTATCAAAAGTTCGGACTATTTTATTTTGAAATTGGAACTAGTATTCTTATACTTCCTCCGTTTCTTTTTAATTGTAACAATTGCCAAAAATGGAAATATCAAATAATTGCAACAAATGTTTTCTTTCCTTTTTTACAAGTCATTTCTTCCTATTTCTCTCTTTATCACATGACCCACTTTCTCTATTCATCCCTTTCACACTCACACCTTTGCTTAGGAGTCCACCCACTTGAGTTTGTTGCAATTAAAAAGAAACGGATGGAGTATATGTTTGAAAAATAGATCGACTGATCGATGAGTGATTGAGCAATCCTATGCATTAGAATATAGAATTCAAATTACGGTTGTCTTGGAGTTATAAATGCGTGCCTAGCTAAGTACTAGGAGGTTAGACCATGTTCTTATTTTAAGTTAGCTAAAAGCCTAAAATAGGAAAAGATGGCTTGATTGGCGAGCTTAATGTGGACCACCATGACCAATGAGGAAAGTGTCAATCCATCTTGATAACGATGATGAATTGTCTTCTAAGATATTAAATAGTTTGATAATTATTTTAGGTTTAAGTTCACAAGAAATATTAAGTATTTTAGTGTCTGCTTGTTATATGGAGCTCACTATTTTTTTCAAAAGTCACAATCATTGGTACGTGATGCTTCCTAAACATTTTGGTATATTACATTATTACATGATGATGATAGTAATTAGTAAAGGATATACTGAATTAGATCCTAAGCTAGTTGTATTTTTTTATATACATTTGGATA
This sequence comes from Patellifolia procumbens, assembly GCA_947645195.1. Classification (NCBI taxonomy): domain Eukaryota; kingdom Viridiplantae; phylum Streptophyta; class Magnoliopsida; order Caryophyllales; family Amaranthaceae; genus Patellifolia; species Patellifolia procumbens. Next base: position 5,399 of record CANSGD010001469.1, on the reverse strand, counting down.
AGTTTCTCTAGGAATAGTTTATTTTATGCATTTAAGGAATATTATATGTTAATTAAGGCGCTCTTTTCTTATTAACCTAATTTTGCATCCTTTACAAACAAACAAAAAACAGGGTTATTTGGATTCTTGCATTTGTTTTGAAGTACCTTATAATATATCCAATCTCATACCTTGTATAAATTGATTAAATTCTTATGAGGTATACTCGTATAAGATTGTCTTACCTCAGGGCTTTAGTGATACCACCTTTAAACTTTTCCATCTTCCGTAAATTAAAAAGGTCACTTTCAAGTTAAAGGTCACCTAATCTGCAAATAATAAATTTGAGTGATCGTTTTACTTAAAGACTAACCGATTTAAAATGGTTTTACAAGTAATATACGATAGTCGTATCTCTTTTTTTTTTAGTCGTATCTCTTAGACAGACTAGAAAGAAAAAAATATTATTTTCCTGGATTTGGATATTGATAAGTACGGTTTGACCTAGAACAGAAAGGATAGCCAAACAAGCAAGTTGCATCACCAAAAGCAAGACAAAAATGTAGATTTATCACACAGGTATGTATATAAGGGAAGAAAAAAGGGTTGCTAGTTGCTAAAGATACGTGGATCTTGTGAAAGGCTTAACTAACAAACTAAACTTAGCTGTTATGCCTCCCATACTCCTCGCCACACTTTGCTGTTATATCTCCCATCTTTGGCTATGACTATTAAGATTTCGTTTACACTTTACATGTGAGTATGTGACTAAAAGTGCATGCTTTTGTTATGTTCTTTCAATACATTGTACTCTGTACGTAGGTCGTGTCCAACCACTTGACAATATGTACTCCTTTTTTGAGTATTTTTGATTGGCATACGTGACTTTCGTATCAATTTAGCACTAGAAAATCTGAAAATATGATAACTTGATCGAAACCAGGAATCAAAAACGAAACTAGTGGGTATAGATTGGAGTTAAGTGCAAAGTAGAGTACTAAACTTTGTTAATACCCTAGTTGCAAAAATTGCAGTTAGGGTATTCTAAACAAATTTCTGTTAAGTTAGCTGTTAAGAAGAATTAATTAATGGAAAAACCTACCATAAACGCACTGTAAATTACAAGCAAAATAAATGTTCAGCAAAACGAACTTATTATTTTCCAATCGTCAAAAAAATAAAGCTACATAAACACAAAAGATCGTCTTTGTCTCCTAAATTGCTGATGCTCCAACTTTTATAGATTCTTCTTGCCATCTCTGACACAATGTAAAACACATAACTAACATAATTATAAAAAATCCATAATTTATGATAATTTCAACAATTACAATAATCAACTTTAGCAATAGCTTAAACAAATTAAAAACAGACCAATTTTTTTTGGATCTTTATAAGAATTGTTGTACTTACGGTAATAAAATCATATAAAAAATTAATATGGAGTAATAAATTAATTAAACCCAATAACAAAACCCCTAAACAAATCGTGTTTCAGCACAAACTCCAATAAACATCAATTCATTCTAAACAAATGGAACGACCAACTGGACAATCTGTTTACATGAACTTAAGCCAAAGATTGATCTCTTGCGTGTTGATAATGTAATTAAAAATAGAGAAAAAAAGTAATTAATTAGCTTTTGGGGAAGATGACGAGAAAAGGAGGTTAATATTGGTTGGGATAATAGAGAGTCGTGCAGTTCTATCAATTAAAAAAAACCTAAAGCAAGAGTTTAACGGAATCTTGCTTATTTTTAACGGAAGTTACTTTCTAGTACTCTTTTTGCAACTTTTACAACTAGGGTACTTAAACTGCAACTTCTTACAAAGTTTAGTACCCTAGTATGTACTTAACTCGTATAGATTGAGATCTAAGATTGTAAAAAAGGTTTGTCGAACTCCGAGTTCGGTACATACTTGATAGCTTTGCCATCAATACGCGTATATGAGATACCGCTCTAACATATTTTGATCAGAGTAAGAACTAAATCAGAATAGAAAAAAGTAGTGAAATTATTGCGTCAGACCGTCTGACCCAATGTTTATGGTCAAACGGGCTGAGCCCATTTTATATTTCCGCGCGCGTTTTTTTCCTCCCATTTTAGTCGTTTTAGTTGTTTATTTTTTCAGTTAGTTGTTTGTTTCTTTCATTTATATATATCGTTTGTTTCATTTGATGTATTACAGTATAATAGGTTGTTTGTTAGGTTTTAAGGTAGATAGTTTAGGTTTTCAGTTGGTTTTTTTTGGGTTTTAGTTACTTTTGTTGTTATTTTCACTTAAGCCAGTTATTTTGCTTTTCTTAAGAGGTTGTGCCTTGTTTTTTTCATTAGCTTTTTACTTTTACGAAATGGAAAAGTTTACAAGTGACTGATTATTTTGATTAAAGGATTATTTTTCAGTTAGTATCTCGTGAAGTATATTTGCATATAAAAAGATTTGACACGTTCCAATCTTTAGTTTTTGCTCAAACGTTTTGATCATAGTAGATGTCTTCAGACGAATATTTTAGGAGGCTAAGCTTATTTCAGGGTAGATGTTTACCTTGTATGCAATGTTTATCATTATACATAATTTGGCATTGTTTAATTATGAATATATACCAAGTAGTACTTAGTCTAGTGGTAAGGAGAGCATCCTTCCAACCTCGAGGATGGGAATCAATCCGCACTAGTGGCACTTTAAAGAAGGAATCTCCTTATTCTTCCCCCTACTCTCAAGTGTCTGGCCCATTAAAACCCAAGCGAATTCGGACCGCTTCTTCTTACCACAAAAAAAAGAATACATGAAATAAATTGGAAATAACATCTCTAGTCACTGACTAGTTAATTTAATTATCAAAGGTATGCAGTGAATTTGTTACAGTCTTACAGACCTTAGAAAAGATCCACACACATAATTCGAAACCTAAGAGTACCTCAAGAAAAACTTCTTAATAAAGAACTTCGGAAGTAATTTCTGTATAGCCCATCACTGATCATGAGTGGCCATTACTTCTGTTAACATTCTCCGGAAGGCATCGTCTTCGATACTCAAAATAATCAGTCAGAAAAAGTAAACGAGCTAATGAAATAAACAAGGAAAGCTGGTACCAGTTATCCACCCAGCATGTTGGATGGATCCATGGAATGCGAATATTGCAGGTAAAAACCTAACATGGCTTTCCCATTTCGTGCGGCGGTTTGTCTCCTTTAACATTTGGTATCAATAGTTTGAAAAGCGCCAATTAATTAATTTCTAGAATAATGGGAAAGAAAATAATTAAAAACATTACCCACTGTATATATTATTCCTAAAAGAGTCCCATTTTGTTACATTTTCCAAAGATAATAAGATTATGAGCCTTACTGCCACTGAAATTACAAATATACTCCACTAGACTAGTGACACAATATATAACTAACAATAATTAATCGAAGGTGTAATTAATGTTTGCTTAATAGTACTTCCTATTAAAATAGAGCATGTGGTGAATGCTTAACTTACTAACAAGATGCAAAAACATGTTGCAATCCAAGAGTATTCTTCCGATTATTTGCTAGTCCTTAGTAGAAGTCTAGAACGAGCACATTTAAGTAAAAATTACCAAGAACCTTTCATGAACAAACGGAAAACATATATTTGAACCTTTAATGCACGCATGAAAACAAGAATTAGCAACATGTTCGACTCAACACGCAAGAAACAACTTCGATCACGCTTCAAGCTAAGGTTGTTATACACTTCACATAGAATGGCAATTGATTTGCAAACAAAAGTTGAGCCGAGTCCAATGAACTCCTTTTCATTTCTATACAGTTTCTATATCTCATAATTACACACAATGAATGATGATTGATAAAGCATAGTATTTTATAACAAACCCTTGTATAACCACACTTTTTTCTTTGAAAAGATGTATTATGCTCATAGTGTGTACCCTCCAGTTCACGTAGTATTTTGGGTGCCTTCCATATTTATCAGTTGTTTCTTCGAGAGATTAATAATAGAATCCGCTATCACTCTAGCACTTGACTTCATATAACCACCTGAAACAAGATAAAAGCACAAATAAATATTCAGAATTGTGGGTTTACACGCATATTTATAGAAATGATTGGATGCAGAGAAGATATCCTCCTGAGCCAAGACAACTGCCACGGGTTAAGACGCCCTACTAAAGGGCACGCGTGCTCTGGGAAGATGAAATAACCACCCTATGCATATAAAGAAGTAACGAAAATCGACTTTTAGAAGTCTCGACTTAGTTTCAAGTCCATGACGTAAAGCTTCCAGTTTCTCCAGCATAAGTCTACATATACATCTGTCAAAGACAGTATGGAGTCTATGGACCCTAGGAGTAGAAATGTTATGAACAGATTGTTGCAAGCAATTGCAAAAAGAAAATGTACTACATACTTTCAAAGTTCATGGCATAGGTAAAGACTGAACAGAACCTGATGTAAGCATTAGTATAGGAGTACCCTTATCACGGGCAAATGCAAACACCTTCTCATCTCTCTTGATTATACCATCAGGGCTGATCTGGAAAAAAAATAGGATTGTATATGTAAGCCGTAATGTGTTTCAACCTTAAACAAATCCACTTGTCCTCAATGCCCCTATATACAAAGTTCTCCTCAAATCAATAATCCGGTCCAGAGTTACTAGCAATACCATAATTATTCAGCTAATATGCCACCAAAACCAAAAATAAATAAGCCACCCATCACAAGAAACAAAGCCGGAGATTCCGTCACTGTTGACTAATGTGCCAAATAACCATTGGAAGACACATTAGTCTCTAGATTAAGCCTAGTCCCCAATTTTCTTTTTATAAATTATATCATTTCTGTCATATGATTATTTGTACATTAGTTTGCATCGTGCACAAAGCAAGGTGGCCTACTAGCAGTTTTTAAATCCTTTTTTTTGTGAGGTAAACCATATTCTCTTCTTAACAGTAGTGAAAACTTCTTATTCTATCAAATACTGAAAAGCGAACCCTAAATGAAGGTAGACAGAGAAAAAAACTAGATGCATCTCATGATTTTCTTTCTAGAGAAATCACTCATGAGCAATAATATGGGACAAATACCAATTTACCATCAATGTACCATCTCAACTAACAGCAACATACCTCCACTATTCCTAATGAAACAGGCTCCTATTCACATTTAGCTAAGACATCAGTGCCAAATACGTACATCAAATTTTGCATATCCATCCCTATATACATCCTTCAGAGTTCAGCGCCATCATTATCTGAAACAATGTAGCCTCCTCACAACTTAAAAATCGAGGTAAACAATTGGCAATTGTTTCTGCCGACAAGATTAGCATTCTTCTAACAGCACATGTAGTTGCAGTATTTAATTAATCTACTCTTAGCCGTCTAATCATACATCATCTCTAGCTATCAGCATTATCTGATATCC